>OZ030005.1:106017052-106504552 GCA_964023405.1 Apodemus agrarius
AGCCAGTGATTTACTTTCCTAACACTGAGACCCTTTAATACAGTTCCTCATGTTGTAGCAGACCCCAACCATAAAATTATTATTACTACTTCATAACTGTAATTTTGCTACTGTTATGAATCACAAAGTAAACACCTGTGTTTTCTGATGGTCTTAGGTGGCCCCTGTGAAAGGGTCATTTGATCTCCCCAAAGGAGTCTCAATCCACAGGTTGAGAACCACCGCTCTAGAGTCTAGAGTCTAGAATCACCCACTAGAGAAGCCTTCTGGGCATGCCTCTGAGGGATTATCTTGTCTAGATAATCCACATGGGAATCCAGCCCAGAGAGGGTAGCACCAATCCCTAGGCTGGGACCCCGAACTGTACACAAGGGAGCAAGGGAGCTGAGCAAAAGCACTCGTCACCCTCCCCTTCTTGACAGCAGATGTCCCCATGACCCAGAGGAGCCCCTTCTTTCTCTGCCAGGGTATTTTAATTACAGCAACAGGAAAAGTAACTGAAGAACCATGGTAACATTATTAATCTTCTAATCTGTAAAGAGCTTAGATTATCTATCTATTTATCTATCTATCTATCTATCTATCTATCTATCATCTATCTATCTATCTATCTATCTATCATCTATCTATTTATCTATCTATCTATCTATCTATCTATCATCTATCTATCTATCTATCTATCTATCATCTATCATCTATCTATCTATCTATCTATCTATCTATCTATCTATCTATCATCTATCATCTATCTATCTATCTATCATCTATCTATCTATCTATCATCTATCTATCTATCTATCTATCTATCTATCTATCTATCTAATGTTGTCTTTAGTTTATTGCAACAATCGTATAGTTTTTTGTACCCAAAGTTTTACCTCTGCTAAAATCATTCCTAATACTTTATTTAAAGCTTTTATTCTGGGTGTTATAGCAAATGGAACTGTTTTCTTATTTTCCTTTCTAGGATGTTTATTGTAAGTGAAGAGAATGTATGTTGGCTTTGATTCACTGAAACTTTGCTAAACTTATTGGTCAGTCATGCTTGTGTGTCTGCATGTGCATGTGATCGTCATGAAAGTCTATGTAAGAATGTGCCATTTGCAAGAAGAGGTATTGTTTCTTTCTGATTTGGACTATTTTTATTTCAATTTCTTGACTATTTTCTTGACATCTATCTATCATCTATCTATCTATCATCTATCTATCTTATCTCTCTAATTTATTTATGTGTACTTCACATATATATTTCTAAATATATAAGTATAACCTGTTCAGTGTATAATGTTACTTGTATGTATGTTTTCAGGGCTGACCATTTGGTACTGGATAAACAGCTAGTGTGCTCTTCCCTGGAAGGACTTTCTCCTGCTCGTAGTGCTCCTTAGCTGCCTGTAATTCTTTGTGAGGGTTGATCCGTTCTTTGTTTTCCCCTTCTTGTTACCACTGTCCTTTAAAAAAGTATTTGTTTTTATGTATGCATGTCTTTGTGTTTATAGGCACCAGTGTGCAGGTGCTCATGGAGACCAGAAGAGAGTGTTTGGATTCCCTGGAGCAGTAGTTGTAGGCCATGGTGATCTGCCTGCTGTGGATGCTGGGAACTGAACTCAGGTCTTCTGGAAGAGCTCCTAACCACTGAGTATCTCTCCAGCTGCTTCCCCACCCCATCCCCACTTGCCTAGTCTCTGTCTTTCATGCTTGCTTTCATTTTTGTTGTTCTCTGCTTTGAGGCTAGCTTACTCCTCCTTCTTTAGACTTAAGGTAGTCTACCTAAGGTAGACAGTTAAGAGACCAATCCAGGACCTTTTTGTCCCAACACGTGTGTTTAGTGCTATGAATGTGACTCTTAGCACAGCTTTAGCTGTATCCTGGTTGCTTTGATACTCAGTACTTGTTTCATTCCTTTTGTGATAAAATACCCTGATGAGAAGTAGCTTAGGAGAGAAAGGATTTATTTCAACGCATAATACCAGATTACATCCCACCATTATGGGGAGGTCAAGATAGGAGCTCCAAACAGCTGGTCACACCATATCCACAGTCAAGAGCAGAGGCAGAATGAATGCACACATGCTTATTTATTTGCTTGTTTGTGCTCATCTCGATTTCTTCACTCATAACAGCCCAGGACCCCACTGAGAACAGTTTTTTTTTCATCTGTTTCAAAGATTCTTAACTTCACCTGTGATATCTTCTTTGAGGCATTCATTAGGAGTTTGCTGTTTAATCTCCACATTATTTGTGAATTTTCTAGTTTTCTTTTTGTTATTTTTGCCTGTTCTATTGTGATAAAAGACTGTTTTTTAAAAAATTATGTATGTATATGTACAGGCCAAGAGTGTCAGATTCCCTTGGAGCTGAGTAATAGGCTGTTGCAAGCTGCCTGATGTAGGTGCTGGGAATTGAACTCATGTCCTCTGGAAGAGGAGTACATGCTTTTAACCACTGAGCCATATCTTTAACCACCAACAGGTTCTTCTTTTTTTTTTTAATGATTTTAATCTCCTTAAATGTATTATGTATCTTGGAGAATTTTCCATGTGCGGTTGAGAAAATGTATATTGGCTCTTGGTGGGAATAACATTCTGTTTGTTTCTCCTGGGAATCATTGGCCGAGGGCATGGCTCAATGGCTCATGTCTTTTCTCTAGTTGTTCTATCTGAAAGAAGTCTGACAAAGATTCCTGCTGTAACTGTAGCACTATTGTGGAGTTTTTCCTCATTTAATTTGCTGACATATGCTTCATTCTTTGGGGTTCAGACACTTAGTAAATATATGTTTATAATTGCTATGACTCTATGGTGAATTGATCTTGTTATTGATATTTGACATCCTTTTGTTGTAACCAATGGTGACTTAAGGTCTGTATTGTTTGGTATTAACAAGGCTAACCCAGCTCTTGTTTGGTTACTATTTATATGTAATACATTTTTTCTATTATTTCACGTTTAGTATATTTTTATCTTTGAATCTTAAATGAGCTTTTTCTCATTACTTGTTACAATACCACTTCCATGTGTTTATCTAATTGTTTATATGGAGTTTGGGTTTCACTAGGTTGCTCCATTGCTATCTGACTTTGAATATCTAAGTTCAGATGAATTTCCCACCTCAGTCTCTCAAATAACTAGGACCATATAACCAGGTCACTATTTCTGGATGAGGACTTTCTAAAATCACCGACTTTAAGCCAGGCAAAGTAGCACACTCCTGTCATCCCAGGAACCTCAAGGCAGGAACATGAGGGTCAAGAGTTCCAGGCTAACATGGTGTGCTCACTAGTTTTCTGTTAACTTACAAAAGCTAGAGTCATCTGAGAGGAAGGCGCCTCAGTTAAGAAAATACCTCCATATGACTGGGCTGCAGACAAGTCTATAGAGCTTTTCTTAATTAGCGATTGATCTGGGAGGCCAGACAATTGGTGGTGCCATCCCTGGGCTGGTGGTCCTGGGTTCTATAAGAAATCAGGCTGAGAAAGCTATGGGGAGCAAGCCAGTAAGCAGCGCCCTTCCATGGCATTTATATCAGCTACTGCTTCCAGGTTCCTGCCTTGTGTGAGTTCCTGCTCACTGCTTTTGGTGATGAACTATTATATGGATCTGGGAGTGAAATAAATTCTTTCCTCCCCAAATTGCTTTTAGTTATGGTGTTTCATCATAGCAGTAGTAACTTGAACTAAGACACCTGGGCTACATAGAAAGATTCTATCAATAATAATAATTCTAACAACAGCAACAGCATTAATAATAATAATAATAATAATAATAATAATATGATTTTGCCTTTTTAAAAATAATTCATAAGTCAGAACTACCTTGTGGGCAATTTCTATTCTGTACTTTTCTTTCTGCTTTCAGACCATGTTTCCTTTGTCTCTTTGCATGCCCCATGATTTGTTGTTGTTGAAACTGGACATTATAAACAATATAACATCCCAACTCTGGAAATCAGAGTCTTTGTTGCTGTCTTTGATAGTTTCCTTCAGTTTGCAACTTCTGCTTGTTTGATTAGTAACTTTCTTGAATTGATCCTGTAAAGTATCTTGTGGCCATAAAGGTCTGCATTGTCTAGATTCCTAGAAAAGCCCAGAGCCCTTCAAAGCCTCTGTGGGTATTTTATTCACCAGCTTTTCCTTTTAACTGTGTGTGTGTGTGTGTGTGTGTGTGTGTGTGTGTGTGTGTGTGTCTGTGTCTGTGTGTGTGTGTGTTTGTGTGTGTGTTTGTGTGTGTGTGTGTGAGAGAGATTCTTGATTTTCTGCTACAATCTCTGCTTCAAGCACTTGTGATGAACAATTATCTGTAACTGTTCTTGACCAACACCTGGAGGGGAAAGGGGCCGGGTGAAATAAAAACCAACTAGACAGGTCAAAGGATGGTGACACTCAGAGAAACCCATCTGGTCCCCTGCAGTCCCTCCTGAGGTGTTGGTTTACATTGTAATTGCTTACAGAGCTGCTGCTTTGCACTGTGATTGCAGGGCTGTCTGTCTGTTTGCTCTGTGATTGCAGGGCTGCTGGTTTGCACTGTGATGGGTTGCAGGGTTGTGATTCTGAGGACACTGGTTTTCAAGGCTTCTGTGGAGCTGGGGGAGGGGGATGGGAATAGAGGAAGTGCAAGCACCAGAGAGCACAGGTATGCTGGATCTTCTCATTCAATTGTTTCCTCCTCTCTCCCGCCTCTCTCCCCCTCCCTCCCTCCTTTTTTCCTCCCTCCCTTTCTTTGCCCCTTTCTTTTGATACAGGGTCTCATTACATAGGCCCAGACTGACTTCAAACTTGTGATCCCCCTGCCCAAGTTCTGGGATTACAGGTCTCTTTGGGTTGTTGGATTGTTGGAATCTGCAGAATTCTGGGAGATGTCTTTTTTTTTTTTTTTTTTTTTTCTGACAAGTGGCATTTCAGAGGGTCTCACTGTTCCCCTCTCTGCCACCACTCTAAAAAGGATGTTTTCTGTTTCCCCTTTCATGGGATGGATAGAATTTTCTTTGGCCAATTTGAAAGCAGTGTCTTTAATTTAGCTCTTCTGTTTCTTCAAACTTACCAAGAACCATACTTACATTTCTTCTGTCTGACGGATTTAGAAACTTATCAAGCCTATGTTTGCCCTTAAGCAAGGGAAGATTGGCTAACAACCCACTCTCTTGTCTCTGGTTTCTATTTTTTTTTTTCATAATGGTATCTGTACATTCTCAACTGTAATTCTAGAAAGCTGTCCTTAGCTGGTAACAGCTTCTATCTGTATATTTTCTTGGGACTACATGAAGGTATACACTACCTTGAACAAAGCGATAACTTCATGTTTTACTGAGACATTCAAGTCAAAAATAACATAACAAGGCTGAGAAGGCAGCTTGGACATGGACACGTGTGCATGCAAACCCACATGGGCTGGATGTAGTAGTGCACACCTGTAATCCCAGTGCTCTTACAGGGAGTTGTAAAGTAGGAGTATAGGGGATTGGTCTGGTGCTGCTTGTATTCGAATGCTAAAGTCTGCACCCCAAGATCTGGTTGCTCCAAGAAGAACAGATCCTCAGTATACCAGCCTTTGCTGTGTAAACCTTGCTCTCCAATTTAAAACTATTGGTTAAATAAAACTGGCAAAAGCCAATTACTGGGGGTCAGGGTCGGGGGCAGATAGAGAGAGGTGGAGTTTGAGTTACCATGCTAGGGTCACAGATAGGGACCATGAGGAGAAGGAGAAAGAAGAGAGGAAGAGAAGGAGCCTGGAGGAGAAGACTAGAGAACAGGAGGTCTCTGTTACTCATGATGGACCAGCAGCAAGTGCCAGAGGAAATGCCTCCCCAGGAGGCCAGACTGCTGGAGTAGAAATAACCCAGAGAATTTAAAAAAGCAAGTTTTTGGGGAGCAGTCAGAGTGGCTTTAGAGATTTAGATTAGGGGTGATCCTCCAGTAATTGTGCAGATCCAAATAAATAAATAAATAAATAAATAAATAAATAAATACCACAGTTTAAGTCACATTCATTTGAAGCTAGATAGGGTTTAAGTTTAACAGACAATATTTTACATTGGTACCAAAAAAGTTGTAGTCAATTTTATTCCGCCCCCACCCTGACTTAGACCATATAGTTCCCAAATAAAACAAACAAAACCTCTAGATTATAATAAGTCTTAGAACATTAGGGCGGGGCAGACATCAGCCCTCCCAGCTATTTTGTCTACTTCTCTTACTTGCCAGGTTCTGCCTGGGCCCTCACGGCCACACTCTCACCTCTTCCATGGTAATGTCTTCCCTCTCTCCTCATGGTCCCTGCCTGTGACCCCCAAACCCAGGAACCTCCATTCTGCCCCATTTCTTCTGCCCAGCCCAGGCTGTGGGCATCTTTATTAACTAATCAGGGAGAACTTGGGGGCAAAGTTTACATAGCATCATTTGGTATACATGAGAATCTCCTCCTCATGGGGCAACCAGATCTTGGGGGCCAGTATTTAGCATTTGAATACATAGCAGTACCAGGCCAACCCCCTACAGAGGAGAATTTCTGGAAGCTTCCAGGTAAGCTAGCTTAGAGGAGGCAACTGTGTACAAGACTCTGCCTCAAAAAGCTGGAAAATGAAGGTTGACCCCTGAAGCTGTCCTCTTAATTTTGTAAGTGTGCTGTGATACATGCAGGAACACACACACACCATACACACACACACACACACACACACACACACAAGCAAATGTAATTTAAATTTTATTACAGATTCTGTTTGGGGATTTATTTTTTATCCACTCATGTACTTATTGAGACAGTGTCTCACTGTGTAGCCCTGGCTGTCCTGGAACTTACTGTGTAAAACAGGCTGATTGCAAGGCTTACTTCACATCCATCTGCCTCTGTCTCCCAAGTGCTGAGATTAAGGTATACCTCACCATGCCTGGCCTGGAACTGGGGTTTTAAAATAGGTCCAACCCATCACCATCACACTTTCAAAACAACAACTCCACTTTGAAGAGCCTCTCAGAATACCACACATGTGTGAGTGCAAATTCACGAGGCCCATTGATTCACTGTGTGTTACAGAGAAAGCTGAGAGGTCCCCTCGGTGGGAAACGGCTCCTACAGACTGCTATAGCTGTGCTTGTCGTTGTATGGCTTCTGAAATCACACAGGTCTGCACTGTGGACATGGAGAACATTCCTACTACGTCGATGAGCAAGAACACAAGAAGGTGGGTGTGGCATAAATCCACTCTTGACTTCCTAAACTCTACAAATGATACATTTCTTAGCGTTGTTCTCTGAGAAGGCCTGGAATCAAAGCTTGTACACTATTTCCCAGCACCCCTCACACCTACACTGTAGCCCCAAGTGTCATTTTCCATGACAAGGGAAAGGGGCCCTGAATCTGACCTACTCAGAACCTGTCTTAGAGTTTTATTGCTGTGAACAGACAGCCTGACCAAGGCAACTCTCCTAAGGACAATATTTAATTGGGGCTGGCTTACAGGTTCAGAGGTTCAGCTCATTATCATCAAGGAAGAATGTAGCAGCATCCGGGCTGGCATGGTGCAGGAGGAGCTGAGAGTTCTACATCGTCATCTGAAGGTTGCTAGCAGAATACTGACTTCCAAAAAGCTAGGATAAGGGTCTTACAGTCCACGCCCACAGTGGCACACCTACTACAACAAGGCCACACCTCCAAATAGTGCCACTCCCTGGGCCAAGCATATTCAAACCATGACAGAAGCAAAGGCACAAGGGGGCTCAGGTGGGCTCCTGCATCCCAGGTGCTAGAAAGCTAGGAAACTTAGTGGTTTTGTGTTTTGCAAGGTTAGAATGCTTGCTGCGAATGAGGGGGCTCTGAGTTTGATTCCTGGGGTCCACATGGAAGGTGAGAAGCCACTCCTGTAAGTGTTCCCTGACCATAGCACACTCACCTCAGCCCCTGAGCTCTCCTACCCCTCCACACAGAATAAATAATTGTAAAACAAAACTGTGTTTATGTCTACAGAACTTGGGGTCAACCTAAGGGGCTCCTGATGGTTCAAAGTGAGAAAAATTGACTTTTAATGATCATGACAACTGTAATGGATTCATCCTGAAATATAAAAACACAAAGCTTCTAAATGACCTGAAGAAAGAAAAGAAATTAGCTTCTTAATTACCTTTGGGGGTTGCTAGGATACCAAGTTGTTTTTCTCGACATCAATAATAAAAAGAACATTTATTCTGCCTTTCCTGAACACACTGTGTTTCTAAGTCATCAAACAGTTGATAAGGATAAATCCTTTTCGGGAGACAGCCTGCAGGGGAGGGGGTGTGAGCGAGCTCGATGTCCTTTATGTGGCCATGTGACCATCCAAGAGAACAGCAAGTGTCAGGGAGGCACTGAGCGATGGGGTCAGCATGTGCCACCGAGACCCAGGCCTCTCCAGTCTCCTTGTATCTCCTGGTCTGGTAACTTGGGGAGTACTGGACCCTTCCCAACCAACGTTCTCCTATGGTGCATTGATATCCAGTGAGGAGTGTGGTTCCACTGAGGAAGAGGAGTCTGGCAACAGAGGAACACCTGGGGCGTGATGAATTTTCAGTACGCAATCAGCCAAATTCATGTTTTGAGAGATTCTATAGGACAAAACACCTATGAGAAGGAAGAGGGATTTAATTATCATAGCTAGGTTAGATTAAAAGAGATTGTGACGTCCTGGGCCCATCACACTTGGCAGTTTGTAAATACAACTTTGGAGAGAGGCAAGCATGCCCACAATTCTCTTTGGAAAGGATCTTTATAAGGGCCATTGCATAAAATTAAGGTCACTAGGGAAGATGACCCTGACCATAAGCCCAGTGTCCTTATAAAAGGGGAGTTTGGACTGGAGATAGATGCCTGGGAAAGAAGGTATGAAAATACCCAGGACAAGAGCACTGTGTCTTCCAGAGACGTTGAGGACAGCCAGCCAACCCCAGTTGATGGGACAGAGTTGTCGGAGTGCCACCATCCACCCCTTGAACTTGACAATACCTTTCCAGCTGTTTGAAGCTATCGTATTTGTGGTACTCAGTTACAGTCCTCGGGGACTAACAGACTGAAGGAAGAAGCCAGGTTTTCTGCCTTTTATAGGTGTCCAGGGTTGGGGAAGGTTCCATGCTATGACCTAGCCTGTGTGTCAGGAGTCAGGTATCACTGATGAGGACTAGCTATAACCAAGACCACCTTTGAAGGGACAAGGAGGGGTTGGGACGGTAGGACTTGAGTTTGAGGAGAGAGCGGCAGCTGGAGGGGCTGTTATCTGACAGACAGTATTTTCAGTGTAGTGAGGTAACAGGGGTGTGTCAGGTGGTTTATTAGACAGTTGCTCTACCTCAAGCTACATACTATTTGCTCTACTGTGATAGTTGATATTTGATGGTTTACAGGATCTAAAATAACCTGGAAGACAAACCTCTGGGCACATCTGGGAGGGGGTTTCCAGATTATACTAATCAAGGTTCAAAGGGCTATCCTCTGTGTGGGTAGCACCATCCTATGGGTGGGCTCCTGGACTAGATAAAAAGGAGAAGGCAATCCCTCTGATTCGGACTGCGGATGCAGCGTGAATAATTGCTTCTGGCCCCTTGCTGCCATGCCTACCCGTCATGATGGTCTGCAAGCTGATTAAACCCTTCCTCCCGTAAGTTGCCTTTGTCACGTGTGTTGTCATAGCAACAGGGCAAGTAACTAATGCACACACTCTTTGGGGATACAGTAGGAAACAAAACAAAGCCAGGACAGTGACCTCTGTGCGTCATAGCTGGGCTAGGGTTCCAGTCACTACACTGTCCAGGAGCACACAGTAGGTATTCTCAAAGCACACAGTAGGCAGGCATTCTTGGAGCTGCCTCTCGAAGGGAAGAATGAAGAGCCTCCAGCAGAATAACAGGATATAAATTTATATATATACATAAAACGTCTATCTGGGAAACTTCAATGAGGAGTAAGCAGAAAAGTTGCCAGGGAAGGATAAGGAAGGAAGATTACAAAGTGCAAAAGCAGCTGAAATGCTTTCAAGTGATTCGTAATCAGTCGCATCTATTCTAATGACCACCAATTAAGCTGTCTCCTGCCGGCTCTCAGAGAGAACACACTTGCCCCAACAGGCCAGGTGAACCCGCCTTCCAACACCTTCACTTCAGTGCCTGGCAGGGATGGTAATTGCTGAGAGAGAGCAGACTGCATGTATTTTTTTTTTTTTTGTTCCAGATCCTCTTTTCTCTGGAGAAATTTTCACACAATTCTTAAAACACAGGAATGTAAAATAGATATCTGGATCAAACATCTGATGATAAACCATTAGAAAATATTTTAAAATCATTCTTTGATGTATATATGTAATTTTGCCATTGACTAAAGATAAAGCTAAATTTGTATGCTAATGTAATGGATAAGCTGATTTATTTTTACATAAAGAAATCTTAAAGGCTTGGTGGCACATGCCTTTAATCCGATCCTTTAGGAGGCAGAGGTAGGTGGAATCACTGTGAGTTCAAGGCCAGCCTGGTCTGCGTACTGAGCTCCAGGCCCGCCAGAGCTATAGATAGAGACCATGTCTCAAGAAAAAAAAAAAAGAAAGAAAAAGAGAAAGAAAGAAAGACAGACAGACAGACAGACAGACAGACAGACAGAAAGACAGAAAGAAAGAAAAGAAAGAGAAAGAGAAAGGAGGGAGGGAGGGAGAGAGAGAGAGAGAGAGAGAGAGAGAGAGAGAGAGAGAGAGAGAGAAGGGAGAAAGCATTAAATCATCAGATTCAAGGCCCTTGTCACAGGACAGTTCATGCCTGGTAACTATAAACCAGACCAAGAACCAGTGGCCAGGGAGCTCATAGGCCCTAGTGTTGAACCTGCTGTTAACACCATATCAAACTGTCTTCTAAATACTTGTCTCTGCACTCTTGGGTTAGTCATCAGAGATGCTTCTTTTTGATAAAGGTAGAGAGAGAGGCTCACAAGGGGTCAAAGCGCAGAGAGCAGGTGATGGTAGAGAGACCCCTAACTGGGATATCTACATCGCAGCCCCTACCCCAAGGTTCCCGGACTGCTTTAGAAGAGCAGGTGGAAGATCGAAGGTCGTGAGAGCTGCTGGATGTCCGCAGGGCTGCTGCAGAAGTGTCCCCTGCGTAGGGCAGGACCACAGCGCTCAAGACCTCACAGCAGCTGTGGCTCCTACCCACAAGGCTGGGGCAAGATCAAGCTAATCAGCATCCCAGCAGGAATGGAAGATTGGCTCCACCTCCTCGATGAGGCGCTATTATTGGCCATTGGTGGCTGCTGCTGGGGAAAGGGAATCAGTTTTCTTCAGGGATGTAGGTGTGTGGCTCCTGGCAGGCCAGCCATGATGGCCATTGCACTCATGGTGTGTGTGTGTGTGTGTGTGTGTGTGTGTGTGTGTGTGTATGTGTGCGTGTGTGTGTGTGTGTGTGTGTGTGTGTGTGTATGTATATATAATGCATATTAGGCACATATATATTACGCATATTAGGCATATATATATTCATATATATATATGAATGACATGAAGTTGGGAGGTATCTGGGAGGAGTCTAATAGCAAAGTGGGATGGGAACATGATCAAAAGACATTGTATACATGTGTGATATTCTCAAAGCATAAATGAAAATATATTTAAAGAAAGACCTAAATTTGAAATCTGGGTGTGGTAGCACATGTTTATAATCCCAGGCCTTGGGAAGTAGCTTCCAGAGGGTCAGGAGTTCAAGGTTAGCCTCAGGTATGTGGCAAGTTCCAGGCTAGCCTGGCTACTTGAACCTGACTCAAAGTTTAATCCTGTCTAAACATTTGGTACTTCAGGACGTAGAGCATCTTTAATTTGTTCAGAGTGGATAAATGTTTTGATTTTTATAATGGCCAGTGCTGAGAAGTCTATTTACCATAAATACCTAGTACAAAATAGCAGGGGTAAGTCTAGGCCACTGCAGACATTGTTGGAAATTCTGTCCTGATTCCAACCAGCATTCATTTAGCAGTTTTTAAAAATAAAAACCAAGCCAACAACAGCAAATTGAATAGCAATTTTTAAAATCAAATACTCTAAAGCAACACAAACAAAATATATACTAATTTAACACTTATATGCTGAGGAATGTCAGGAAAGAAATATTAAAAGTCACTGTCTTTCATAAGTAAATGGAAGAGCAGCAAACTTTGTGCGTAGGATATAGACACTGCTGTTTGTAATGTGCAGTATCTCCCATCTGAGCTGAGGTGTCTCAGGAAGTGTTCCTTCGTGTTACATGTGCGCTCAGAACCAAGGCTGAGATAAGGTTGTTGACTATAACATGGGGGGGGTGCTCTGAGAAGCACCCCAGATTCCTTAAGTGTTTGATTTGAATTTATTTTTGGTTACTGTTTCCAAATGTCTAGGGAAGACTTTGAATTTGTGGACTCCCGAAGAGGCTATAAAGGGTTCAGCTTGCTTCTGGTCTAGCATGGTGGTTCTCAGCCGTCCTAGTTCTGAGACCCTTTAATACAGTTCCTCATAGTGTGGTGACACCCCATCCATAAAATTATTTTTATTGCTATTTAACAACTATTTTTGCTACAGTTATGAACTGTAATGTAAATATCTGACCTACAGGATATCTGATATGGGACCCATATGAAAGGGTGTCTGGCTCCCAAAGCGATCATGATCCACAGGTTGAGAAGAACTGGTCTAGCCCTTTTCCACAGGGCTATTTAATAATAATAATAATAATAATTATTATTATTATTATTATTATTATTGTTGTTGTTGTTGTTGTTGTTATTGTTATTATTGTTATTTTTGGGATAGGGTCTCACTCTGTAATCCTGGTTAACCTGGAACAAATTATGTAGACCAGGCTGGCCTCAGATTCATAGAGATCAGCCTTTCTCAGCTTCCCGAGTCCTGAATTAAAGGCGTGCACTGTCAAGCCCAACACAAACTCTCAGTGGCTTGCCCCTTAAATAGAGCTGAGCCCTTCCCCTCCCCCACTCCCTGCCAGAAGTAGTCAATTGTGGAGAGCTGTACTTCAGCATTCTAATCACACTTTCAGCATTCTCTTCAATGCTGTCCTGTTTATGCTGTTACTTCTGGGGTGGGGCGGGCAGGAGGTAGGGGGCTGTCACCAAAGCCTTCCATGTTTCTCTTTCTCAACTTGCACTTGCATGCATCAACACCAACACTGCTGCAAAAGCAGCTTCCTCGCTCTGCTCTTTACAGCCAGTGGGAGCACGGATCGTGGGCTTCGACATTGTTTCTGGTGACAGCGCAGACCACAAACAGGGGGCGGTGGATCCAGACATAGCTCTTGGAGGCAGCATGGACCCTGACATCACCACGGCCTCAGTTGGCAGTGCAGGCCTCTCACATCAATATGGCCCCAGACGGCGGCAGCACTGCCCGACCATGGCTTCAAGCTGTGCATAGCTGAAGGACATCCTCTCGGTGTTAGGGGGTAATACAGCCACGGACTTCAACCTGGATCCTGACTGTATCAGGACCACTGGCCCACACCCTCATCAATATCACAGACCGCGGTGCTCCTTTGAGGAGGTCCAATCCAGAAAGTGAACCGTTCTTCCTCCTGAGCCTCTGTCATTGCCCAGAGCAGGGAGATCCCCCATCCCTATCCCGAGGTGGCATGTTAGCACGTTGGGGTGGGGTGGGGGGGCGGAGTTGGTCTGTGTCTGCATCTGCATAAGCTCCAGGCTGCTGCAAGCCACCCAGCTCCTCTCTCCACCTGTCGCCACCATCACATTTGCCTCTTTCTGATGATTTAATGCTTTCATCTTCTCTCTCTCTCTCTCTCTCTCTCTCTCTCTCTCTCTCTCTCTCTCTGTGTCTCTGTCTCTATCTCTCTTCTTCCCTCCTCATTCCCTCCCTCTTTCCTTCCCACCTTCAGGGAGGGTCTTGCCTCCTGAGCTATATCTCAGCTACATTGGTCTACAGTGCATCCTCCTGCACTCTTTGCTTTGTTTTGTTTTTTGTTTTGTTTTTTTTTGTTTGTTTTTTTGAGATAGGTTTTTTCTATGTAGCTGTTCCTGGAACTCACTCTGTAGACCAGACTTGCTTTGAACTCAGAGATCCGCCTGCCTCACCAGTGCTGGGATTAGAGAAGTATACCGTGTCACCCGCCTGAAGACTAGATTCCTGAAGGTGCTACAGAGATGTTTCAGCAGTTAAAAGCACTAGCTGCTCTTCCCGAGGATCATAGTTTGGTTTCCAGTATCCAGAGGACACCACTCCAGTTTCATGGGATCCAAAACTCTGGAGTGCATTTACAAGAGAAGCATCCACTGTTCCTGTCACCTGCCTCTGAGTTTCTGTCTCAGGAGCAAAGGCCAGAGCTCTTCTGAATCTTTTGCTGCTCGTCTCTTCTCCCATCCAGGGCTCTTTGCTCTGCTTCAGGTGAGGAGGTCTGCCTCAGCAGTGCGCGACTCACAGAAATCAGCTGCAATTCTGCAACCTAAGATCTGGGGGACAGAAAGGTCTAAAAGCAGGGCCTAGGCCTTCCCACTCCTCAAGCAGTAAGTTCAGTCACTGATAAACAACAACAAACCAAAACGGAAAGACGTTCACAACAGAATTTTGAAAGCTGTGTCCTTGTGAGCAGCCTCAGAGAGCACACCCCTTGTTCCCTTCCCACCTGTTTCCCAGCCCCGTGCCTCTTCTGAGCTGGGAGCTTCCAGGGCCAACTGGCTGTGGTTCCTGCCTGTGCTGCAAACTGGTGAATTCCCCAGCCTGGCCAGCGGCAACTGCCTCCTTCAGTACCTTAACAACCCTAAGAAGCAGCTGCCCTCTAGACAGGAGAGGGAGATGGTTTTCCCCGTGGCCAAACCCCAAGTAGAGTGTTGAGTTAGAATTGGAACCCGCTTTTGTTTGTTCCCAAGAGTTCCTATTTGGCTACCATTACACGGGACAAACCTCATGTTTGGTGGAACAAAGCACAGTTCTGGCCTTAGAGGACCTAGTTATTCTATGGAAAGACACAACGAATGCATGTTTCAAAGGCGGTATGGCTAGTGCTGAACCAGAAATAATAGGTGTGTTCCAGGAATCACAGTAAGGAAGAAAAGCTCCCTCCTTAGGTTGGTTGCATTGAGAAAATATTTTTTTCCCAAAGTGATGTGTAAGGTGGGTGTTGATGGACGACGTGTAGGAGTTTGTCTATAAGCACAAGATCTGGTTGTGAGGGAAAGAACATGCCTACCTCGTGCTTTCAACACTAGGCTAAACCCACCTCTGTTTATTTCACAATCAAATGTTTTCTGAATGCTCTTTTGTCCACCAGCAGTTTTGTAGAAGTAAACAACAAAGAAATTGACTTAATACCAGTAAGCAACCCAGAGAACTTCACATAGGCGCTTTCTTTGTAGATTTTGACCCCAAGGATTTTGAAATGAGCCAGGAATCTGGACTGTGCCAGAGAAGACAAGGCTGTGTGGACAGGCAGGATGTATACTGCACTGGGAACTCAGCTGTGCACCCCAGAAATTCTTGTACAGAGGTATTCAACCACGGGGCACTCCGGCAAGTTTCCAGGGAGCTGTCCAGGTGCAAAAGTTAGTCTCAGAAAGCTGTACACAGGGTAAGTAAGGCTCAGGTCTCAGAAGGACCCGTCTTTGGGATGGAGTGAAGTTGACTTGGTTTAGACTTATAGCTATATGAGGAGGGAAGTGGGATTCTGGAAGATGTTTAGCCTTGTCCCCAGATGTTAGAAGCAAAGAATGTCTGTCCTATGAGAAATGACAGGGCACTTGTGTTTCTATGGAGTTCCCATTCTGTAGTAAAGACTGGAGATCCAAAGGATCCTCCGTAGAGCCTGTGGTGATGGGGGTGGAGATGCGACTGCCGAGCAGGGAAGCAGGGTGTAGGCTAGGACTCAGAGTCAATGCTTACCACATCCAATAGAATAGTCAATGTGGAAATCGTAAGACCAACAAAAGCACCGTGTGCTAACTTCTTCCATGCTTTAATCCCTGCACTTGGGAGATACAAGGGGAGGATCAGAAGTTCAAGACCATCTCTGGGTATATAAGGAGTTTGAGGTCAGCCTGGGATGTGTGTGAGAGGAAGGCAGGACAGGCAGCAGCAGCAAGACAGATGGCGTGTAAGGTGTGCCTGTCAGCACAGAGTGCCATGTACACAGGCAAATTCCAGTGCTCCCGTGGAGCACTGGGGGGAAATGGGCCTCAGATGAGGCAGGAGATGGGGCTAGAACCAGACTAGGAATCAGTGAGAGAATAATGGACATATTGTGTCCATAGGAATCATGGCCACCTCTTGGGACTACACCAGCCACAGTGTAAAGCACAGGGGTGGATGGTAGGAGTGAGTGCTGGAAACTGCTGCAGGCTTCCCTGGAGGGAATGGTGAGGAGGGGCAGGGTAAGGGGGCAGGGCAGAGGAGGATTAGAGGTTGGACCATGTGGTGATTTGAATGAGAAATGCTCCCATAAGCTCAGGTATTTGAACTCGCTGTCTCTAGTTGGTAGTGCTGTTTGGGAAGATGGTGCAGCTGGAGGAAAGATGTCACTGCGGGGCTTTGAGGGGTCATAGCCATAACTACAGTCAGGAAGGGATGAGCACATCTGTTTTGGTTTTGAAACCATAATTTATCCATACTTGCAATTCGAATGTGTTTCCTGGAAGCAGATAGCACATATTGCTTTTATTGGTCTTAGGTTTTCCGTATTCACATTAATAGATCTTCCCTCTGGAACCACAAGCCCAAATAAATGTTCTTCCATAGATCGCTTTGGTCATAGTGTTTGTCACAGCAACAGAAAAGTAACTGATGTAGACAGGAAGGGCCAGCAGGGCTTGAGGGAAAGGGAAACCACCATTCACCCATGGGATTTTTACTGGACCAATGGGTGATATTATGCGAGGATGGGGAAGAATGGCAGAGGGGACCTCTGTGGGTTGGTTTGGAACTGTGACAGTTAATCTCCGTTGTTAACTCAACTAAGCTTAGAATCACCTAGGTCACCTAGGAGACCTTCCACTGGGCATGTCAGTGAGGGCATTTCCAGAGATAGAGTTCAGGAGGGAAAACCTGCCCTGAGTGTGGGTACCACCATCCTATGGGCTGTGCTCCTAGCCTGAATGAAAATGGAAGGAAGAACAAAGCAGATGAGCATCGAGCAGCAGTCATCCCTCTCTGCTTGCTGATGGCAGATGCAGTGTGACCAGCCTCCTGTGCTGCTCACACCAACCGTGATGGGTTGTATCCCCTCAAACTGTGAGAAAAGAAGGAAGGAAGGAAGGAAGGAAGGAAGGAAGGAAGGAAGGAAGGAAGGAAGAAAAAAAGGAAGAAGGAAGGAAGAAAGGAAGGAAGAAAGAGAGAGGGGGAGGGAGGGAGGAAGGGAGGGAGGGAGGAAGGAAGGAAGGAAGGAAGGAAGGAAGGAAGGAAGGAAGGAAGAAAAACCCTCTGAAATCCTCTTTCTCCCTGTCTTAGGGTTTTACTGCTGTGAACAGACACCATGACCAAGCAATTCTTGTAAGGACAACATTTAATTGGGGCTGGCTTACAGGTTCAAAGGTTCAATCCATTATCATCAAGGCAGGAGCGTCCAGGCAGGCATGGTGTAAAAGGAGCTGAGAGTTCTACATCTTCATCTGAAGGCTGCTAGCAGAATACTCACTTCCAGGCAGCTAGGAGTAGGGTCTTAAAGGCCACACCCACAGTGACACACCTACTCCAACAAGGCCACATCTCCCAACGGTGCCACTCCCTGGGCAGAGCATATATAAACTCTCACACTCTCTTAACTGCTTTTGAACCAACACACACACACACACACACACACACACACACACACACACACACGGATGTTTAAAGTCCTGAACAGAAGTGTGTGGAGCCCATGGGTGATATTTTGGACTAAGGGCACACATTTTAAAGAGATTTTGTATATATGGGATATTAAATCCAAATAGATGATGTAAACCTGTTCTCTTGATCTAAAATATTCCATGTGGACATTTCTGACAATCTGCACAGAACCCCCTTACATTTTAAATGGCTACGCAGTATTCTGTTGTATAAATATACTAGTGTTTTTAAAAATGTTTAAAATCTAAAATTGTGAAGATTTTAAAAATAAAAATAAAAACAATGTAGAGACCCATACACCTAGGCTCAGC
Source organism: Apodemus agrarius (assembly GCA_964023405.1). Taxonomy (NCBI): domain Eukaryota; kingdom Metazoa; phylum Chordata; class Mammalia; order Rodentia; family Muridae; genus Apodemus; species Apodemus agrarius. The sequence continues at coordinate 106,035,172 of OZ030005.1, forward strand.
AGGATTCTAGTCCCAGACCATGTTGCTCCTGATTTGAAGGATTGGGGTGCAGATCAGCCCCGGCTCCTCTTCTCCTCTTCCTCTCTCCCTGCTCTTTAGTGCCAGCTAACTAACTAACTAACTAACTAACTAACTAACTTACTAACTAACTAACATGATTCGGGGCAAACCCTTTTACTTTCTGAAGTTGTTTCCTTAAACCACATGTGTTAGAAGCACAATGGTCCTTGCACCCAAAGATCTCCAGGGAACTCAGGAATGTTAAGCACCCAGGATTGTCCTTTCAAGGGGAAGGGTGTATACCCTGCTTTTCCAGAAGGCTGGGGATCGGAGGAGAATAATGGCCTGGTAATCTGAAATATCTATTGGGCCAGGCCTTCTCAAGCTTCCACGACAAGGATCAGAGGTGGTTAGTAATCTAAATGACTTGTATAGCCAGGGGCTCCTCCATGTTCCCACAAGCAGGACAGGAGGTGGTTATTAGCCCAAATGACATCTATAGTATTCGTATGACTGAGACCAGGCCAGAGGCTTCTTTAGGCCCTTAAGCTAGCACATGTCGCCTATCTATAGAACCCATCTTCTTAGAAGAATGGCATGTACTTTCAATTAAGTTTTAATATAGTTATTACTTTCCTATGCACTGGGGACTTTTAGGCCTAAAGACTATTTTCCAAATTATATTGTGTTTAAATATGCTGGGAATAAGTCACTTAGCACCAGACTCTCTAGAAGTTTGATCCAGCCTGGAAGACTGAATTGAGTCAGGCTGTATCAAGTTTTCATTCACCTCTTCTCAGGTCATTTTCCTTCCTACCAGGGTACCTGCAGGTCCCCCCTTACATATGTAATATAATTTAGCTTTTTTTTTTCCTTCCATTGAGAGATTGGCAAGAGGGCTCAGAGGCTAAAGGCACCTGTGACCAAGACTCATTTCCCTGGACCTACAAAGTGGAAGGCAAAAACTCACAAACTGCCTTCAGACCTCTCCACATGCTGCTCAGGTGAACTATATTGAGCATGTGCGTACACAGACAGACAGACAGACACACACACACACACACACACACACATAGGATTTACATTTTTTTTGTTTTTTTTTGTTTTTGTTTTTGTTTTTGTTTTTTCGAGACAGGGTTTCTTTGTATAGCCCTGGCTGTCCTGGAACTCACTCTGTAGACCAGGCTGGCCTCGAACTCAGAAATCCACCTGCCTCTGCCTCCCAGAGTGCTGGGATTACAGGCGTGTGCCACCACCGCCCAGCAGGGTTTACATTTTTTAAAAGTTTAAAATGGTGCTGGAGAGATGGCTCAGTGGTTAAAAGCACCAACTGCTCTTTTGAAGGGTGTGAGTTCAAATTCCAGCAACCACATGATGGCTCATAACCGCCGTAGAGCGGGGCCGGAGCAAGAAGAAAGTGTCTGAAGACAGCTACAGTGTACTTACATATAATAAAGAAATAAATCTTTTTAAAAAAAGTTTAAAATGTCTCCCTACATTCCTTTGCTTTGACCTTTTGCAATCCACTCTCTTCATTCAGCACCACATCGCTATCGGTATCCATCTTTAAACGAGTGAGTGGAAAAAAACGGCTCAACATTTAAGATCTGGCTGCTCTTCCAGAGGAGCCAGGTTCAATTCCCAGCACACACGCAGTGATTCCCAACCGTCTGCATCTCCAGTCCCATAGGTCCGAAGCCCTCCTGTGGCCTGGTACACACATGATGCAGACATACATGCTGGCAAAACCCCCATGCGTATAAATAAGTCTTTAAAAAAAATAAAGTGAGTGTTCTCATGATGGAGACTGTAATCATACTGTTGAGCACAGAGAACAGAGGGTGGCTTGCATTAAGGCCTCAGAGATGAAGTCCAGAGTATCCTTTTTTGGGGCACCCCATGAACACTGGGGTGAAAGCCTTGGGCTGTTTACTCCAGACCTAGACCGGGAATACTGGCTCTGGCTACTGACAGCAACACCTGCAGCCTCTGGCAGAGCAGGTGTTATGTAATGTTACATAATGGCTAGAAGGTTCTAGAAGCTGCTAGAAGTCATCACTGTTGGTTCACAACTGAAAGGGGCTGGGAGAGGATCCCAGAGGAGGCTGGGAGGATGAAGGGCCTCCCTTCCCTCTCCTGTGCACTCAATTCCTAGACTCACCCCTGGGCCAGCTGGTTCTTCCATCGCACACTCTAAGCACTGAGGAGGGCTTTCCTCCTCTACTTCTTTTCTTTTTAATATTCACCGGAACCTTCCTGAGGAAAGAAAGAAAGAAAAAAAACACACACACACAGAAAAACAAACACTTCTGAGTGCTTTCAGTCTCAAACAAAGCTTTATACAGTTGTTGGCAGGAAATGCAGAGTGGAATTTGCCATTAATCTGTAGTAAGGCAACCCTTCAAACACCCCGCACTGAACAATCAAACACTTTTAAATGTCACTCCTCAACAAAAGCGTGCATTGTCCCTGGAGATGCCCCGGTGGCACTAACCTTTTCAGAATGGGGAGAGTACATCACTTCACTTCTTAGGCTGAGAGCTAAAGGGAACTTTCCAGAGTTTCTCACAACCAGGCCTCCTGCAGGTACTTTCCAGCTCAAGGAGCCCCTTAATGGACCAGTTTTTCTCTTCTGGTGGTGGTTTGTATACAGGTGTGTGTGTGTGTGTGTGTGTGTGTGTGTGTGTGTTATGTGTGTGCACATCTGTGCCTTTTTTTTAAAAAACTGAAATTGTTCTCCATGATGCCAAAGTCAAGTAGAAAGTTCACCTTTCAACTCCCATGCCTCTCAGCCTCTGCAATGATAGTTCTGATTTATTTTATTTATTTACTTGCTATGCACCAGAGGCTGTTGTCTCAATCCACAGCATACTGCAGGTGTGCTTGCTGACTCTCTAGATGATAGAACTGGGTATTGCCAGGAGTGACCAGGTCATGGTCACTGGCGTACAAGAGAGGGAGCAGAATGTAGCCCAGCTAGTTCGGTTTTGCCGCTGACGTTCCAGTGCTGCATTGTTATTGCTGTTGTTGTTGTTACTTTGTTGCTGTGACAAATTACCTGACAGAGACGACTCCAAGAAAAGGGATTCCCAGTTTGAGAGTCCATCGTGACTAGAAAGGTGATATGACAGAAGTATAAGGCACGTGGCTGCCCTGTCCCAGGAGAGAGAGAGAGAGAGAGAGAGAGAGAGAGAGAGAGAGAGAGAGAGAGAGAGAGAGAGAGAGAGAGAGAGATGATTACTGGTGTTCAGCTCACCCCCATCTTTAGTTTAGCCCTGGTCCATGGGCTGTGGTCACCTGGATTCAGGGTCGGTTTTCCCTCTTCAGTCACACCTCCCAGGAAATACCTTCACAGACATGCCTTGTAGTTTGTCTCCTACAAGATTCTAAGAATGTCACCAGTCAAGATTAAGCATCACAATTATTGTATTGTTTCAATAGAACTGAAAAAAAAATGATTTCTCATTTTTTATCTACCAGGAAAAAGAGCCGGCGAGAAATGAGGGCCCACTGGGGTCAGTATTGTTCCAACGTTTCTGTGTTAAAGTTTCTTGACATGTTTAGTACCAGGTGTCTTCCTAATTATACATGAGGCGTCTCTAAGGACTCACCTGTCAATAACAGACAATAACTGGTTGGCTCACTCCCGGAGTCCAGGTGCAGGAGCTGCAGCTAGACGCTCCAGCTGCAAAAAAGGGCTGAGCGCTGGCAAGTCCTTGGTGAGGCTTCAGCTCTGAGGAGTCTCTCCCTCCCTTGCTGCTTCTCTTCTTCTCTCTCATTGCAACAGAGAAACGGTAGATATCCCAGGCCGGCCTCAAACTCGTGACCATTCTGCTTCAGTGTTCTAAGTGCTGCGATTTCAAGTAGGTGCCACCGTGCCTAGCTTCTAACTTAAAACACTGCCAGTTTGTTTGAGTAAGGAAAATACACATTTATCCACTGAGTGGGGCAACGTGAAAATAAACATACATAGTATCAGAGGAGAGAAGAGAGCAGCTGCAGGAGGCCTCACGACCTTGAGGATTTCCCTGTTACAGCTGTCAATCACCTTCTCGGTCTCTGGAAAACACACACTCAGCGTGGCGCAAGTCTGCTGGGTCAGCCTGTGACGGACAGCGGGGAAAGCCGCCTTCCCAGCCATGGGAATTTGGCATTTCTCTGACTTCGTCTGCTCTTCTCCCAAATCCCCAAGCATCTAAGTTCAGCGGCCTCCCAGGGAGTTATTTTGTACATGAGCCAAAATTATGTAAGGTTATGAGACAGAAGAAAGGCCGTGTGAAGCCCGGCGGAGTGTGACACAATCGTGAGGGAGGCGGGCCCAGCCCAGCATGAATGGAAGGCAGGCGAACCTCCACCCCTTTCACGGGAACTACCTCAGATGTGATCTCAGACCCTCTTATGAGTCCTGAGTAGAGGCCTGGCACTGCTGAGGGGAGCAATGGACTGTTGGAGGAGGTGGGGGGAGGGTGTGGCCCGTGAGGGGCTGTAGCTTGTGTAGCCTCCTGGAAACCGTCTCATTTGTTGTATCCAGTTCCAGGGCAGAAATGGCCAAGTGGGCAGGTGGTGGAGGAGGAAAGGGTGTTCTAGTCCCTGAGCTAGGTCAGAAATGCTGTGAGAAAAGAAAACTGGTCTTCACTCAGCTAGGGTTGACTGGTCAATGAACTTCAAGGATAGGTCTCTACCGCCCTCCCTCCCTGTGAGGAATTACAGGCCAGCACTCCTTGCCTCCTGGCTTTTTGTGTAGGTGCTAGAATCTAAACATCAAGTCCTCATGCTTGTGGGGAACTCAGGACCCCATGTTTGTGCAGCAAAGCGCTTTAGTGACTGAGCGGTCTCCCCAGGCCCCGCTCTTCAGTCCGTTCTACCCAGGGCTTGCCCTGTCTTTTTATGAAGTTGACGTTTTAAAAGTGCATATCCTTCTTCTCTGTGTGTTAGTAGGATTGATGTTTTTGTCACAGTGGCATTCCTCACCAGGACAATGCAGAGACGGTGGGCCAGCCCCTCGGAAGCTGTGATGTCCCCCTCTCCTCTTGCTGAGGTTAACTGTGATTACCAGCTGGGCTGTTGCTTGATTCTCCAACTTTGTTCCCCTTTTCTTTTCTTGCAGCTAATGATGGGTCTGAGGGAAACACTTAGAGATGGGTCGGAACATCGTACTCTTTGTCCAAATATCTCCCCGAGTTTAGCTTCATTGGTGGTTCTGGTCTGTTACGATGAAAAAAATTCAACTATAGCCCTCTCTCCACTTTGGCTAGCTCATCTAACTTGGCTTTTTATTACCTCTTTCCTTCATTTATTCATCCATCCACTCATTGTTGGTGAAGAGCCTGGAATTCTTCTTTCCAGTGATTTATAATTCTTTACTGTCCATAACTGATGGGCGTCCCTCTAACCTGGCTCCCGTGTCCTTGTGATGTCTCTCCTCCCCTGACCATTCCTTGATTTCTAGCACACCAGGACATGTTAGTTTCACGTCGTCTCTCTTCCCTTCAACCCTGAATAAGCCCTTTCTGCACAAAGCGTTGTTCCTGTAGGTGGGACTCACCCATTCCTCAGTGTTATGAAGCATACATGCTTGTGTGGGGACAGCTTCGCCGGTCCCATTACAGGACAAGCTCATGGAAACATTTGCTTTGTTTCTTTGTTCTTAAAATTCATGGAAGTTTTAGTGGTTAATTGTGAGCAATCTGAAAATAACAACAACAATAACAACAACAGTAACAACAACAACAACAACAACAACAACAGAAACACCAAAAAGCTCCTGAAAACTTAGAACCCCTTAAAACCTGTTATGGGGCCAAATGAATGGCTTGGATGTTAAGAGAATTTGTTTCTCTGAGGCAAGTGAGTTTGCTTCCCAGCAGCCACGTCTACGTAGCTCACAACCTCCTGTATCTCCAGCTATAGAGGATCTGACAGCTCTTTTGGCCTTTGAGGGTATCTGCAGACACACTAAAACAAATAATAAAATAAATCTTTTAAAATACCCTAACCTGTTATCAGTCATAAATGCAAGTCAGTCCAAATTATGCTATTGGATGTGCAGTATTCTCTTTCTAGGGTGGGAAGACAACTGTAGTTTCCTGGGAGCAACTTCTAATTGAAGACATGTTTGCAAATACACTGTGTGTTACCGGCCTTCACTCCAACAGGCACTTAGGCTCAGTAAGTCTTACAGTGGGTCCTGTCGGAGCACGCCAGCAGACAGCAGACCCACTGGCCACATTTCATTATGACTGGCTGCACTGAGCTCCTCACAGCAGTGAGGGGAGAGCTCATGAAAATGGGTCCTCATCCTTGTTCTACCCAGAGAGGGTAAAAATCTACCCATCTTCCTCTTACTTGAGAAAAGGTAGCAGAGGTAACCACAAATTGTCCTAAATGAGGTTCAGAGGAAGCAAGCCCAGGCCACTTCTCCCCAGTGATTTCTTGAGTCCCCTATGTTTTCCTCATTTTACTGATTGCAAGCGCCTTCTCTGCAGACATCTTGCCCTGATGTCAGGAGTGCTTAGTAGTGAAGAGAGGGGCCCAGAATGCTGCAAATGGAGACTCCCCTGCACAGATGTCAGTGGGTCTGCACGTGCAGAAATCTGCAATTCCTTGCCTTCTTTCTTACCTGATTGAGAGGCAGGAACAGGGGTGGAATGGGTGATATTAACATGTTCTTATCAATAATCAAACGTAGGCTGTGACAAGAGCAGAGTTGTACCTCCAAATCTCTTGAGAAAGACTGAATCATTCCACAGCTTCAGGAAGGTCACATATCCCTCCAGACAGATGTTATTCACGGGAAACCATCTTCCTCACGGTCCCACCTTCCACCAGTAGCTTGCACCCAGGGATTTATCCACTTGAGCACGTGAAATCTAACTACTGCTTTGCATTTGAGACATGTCTAGGAAATCACTGAGGCCTCCCAAAGCGACTTCGCAGTGCCCAGTCCTATCTCTGTTTTGTCAGCCTTTCCCTCTTTCCAGCAGTTACCCAGGCCAAGAGCACCTGCTGAGGAACTTCCTATGCACCACAGTTGGAATTTGTTCCCAGGATATGAAGCCAGGGGTGCAACTAGCCAGAAGAGGCAGAGGCTGAGCTTAGGAAAACTTCAAGGGAGGCAGGTAAATGCACAATGTGTGATTTGTTTCTAGGATCAACCCATGTGGAGCTCAGGGGATCCTTCAAACTCTTTGCTAATATTCTGCAAACTTTCCAGGTCCTATCTGGACCCAGAAGAGTTTTTGTTAAATATGTTGATAACGATGGCTGTCTCCTTTACTTTTATTTGGATTGTGGGCCTGTGTGTTTTGTTTGCTTACAACAAGAGAATAGGAGCAAACTATATCAAGCAGAAAGAATGGCAGCTGAAGTGGGGGAGCCAACTATCCCATCTGTACTGGCTGGCTTTGGGTGTCAATCTGACACAAGCTGGAGTTATCACCGAGGAAGGAGCCTCCCTTGAGGAAATGCCTCCATGAGATCCAGCTGTAAGGCATTTTCTCAATGAGTGATCAAGTAGGAGGGCCCAGCCCATTGTGGGTGGTGCTATCTCTGGGCTGGTAGTTTTGGGTTCTACAAGAAAGCAAGCTGAGCAAGCCACTGGAAGCAAGCTAGTAAGTAACATCCCTCCATGGCCTCTGCATCAGCTCCTGCTTCCCAACCTGCTTGAGTTCCAGTCCTGACTTCCTTTGGTGATGAACAGCAATGTGGAATTGTAAACTGAATAAATCCTTTCCATCTTCTTGGTCATGATGTTTGTGCAGAAATAGAAATCCTGACTAAGACAACACCTGAGGGACAGATTTTCTTTGGAAGACTGGGGTTTCCATGGCAATTGTATCCTTCCATCTTTATCTGGATGACAAGTCAATCCGTGATGTTATGTACCTAGTCTCTTTGGGTACCCATCATAGCCCACCCCATGGAAGTACCAATGCATCTCTTGAGTTTTATACTTTGGGACTCGGGGCATGATTCCTATGTTTCTGTACATTAATGCATTTAATGTATTATATTAGCATCTACTGAGCTCTCACTATGTGCCAAGTTGTTATAGCTTACGCCTGAAATGACCTTCATAGCCTCATGTTTCAGATGCTTGTTCTTTAGTTGGTGGTACTCTTTTTCGAGGCTGTGGGAGGTGAGGGCTAGCTGGTAGAAGCAGATCATTGGAGGTGGGCCTTTGAAAGTAATGACTAGCCTGTGGTTCCTGCTACATTGTCTATTTCCTGGTCTGTTGTGATGTGGATAGCCACTGTCACATTCTTCCTTATTGTGATATAACCTGTTCTGCTGTGTCTTTCCCCCACCATGATAGATTGAAATCACGAGCCAAATAAATCTTTCCTGCTTCAGTGGTTTCTATGAGGTATTTTGATCTCCAATACAAAAGTAACTGACATGGAGAATTGGTTCCAGAAGTGGGGGTGTTATGCAGCAAGCCTTGTCCCCTGCCTCTAATTTACCACATCTGCCAGTGTGGTTCTTAGGACTTTGGAACTTGTTTGTGAGAGGAATTTGAAAGTGCTCAGAGATGCAGGATAAAGATCTATGTGTGGTAGGCAAAGCTTAATAGGCAATACTTGTTGGATTTGGAAAATCCGAATACTAGTAGAAATGTGCAGAGAACTCAGATGGGAACAAGGATTCCATTGGGAATTAGGATAGCGACCGTTTGTTTTATATTCTGAAAAGATGGGTCTGTCTTGTCCATATCCTGAAAATGTGAGTGAAGCTGAATTTAAAAGTTAGGGTTTAGTTTGGTTGGAGGAAATTTCAAGACAGCATATAATTCAGTCTGTGGCATAATTACTGTTACCTGCTTTTGGCTAGGTTTATAGTGAGAATCAAAAAGAAGAGCAGAAAGATTTTTTAAAGGTGAAGTTTGGTGGGAAAATGAGCATGTTTGGATTGGCAGAAGAGTCCTTAGTTCTCAAAGAGATTAGCATCGTTAATTAAAGACCAAGCAATTTGCACGGAAATGCAGGGAAATATATTAACACGCAGCAACATGGGAACCATACACAAAGCATGAAACTCAAAGGGAGACTAGATGATTGGTACTTCTGTAGTGCTAAGTGACGGGAAAGAGGCCAGGCTTCAGGGAGGAAAGTGGGCATACTACGCATGGCCAAGGAGACTAGATGTTGAACACCAAAGGCTGTCTTTTCATGCAGACAAAGGCACCAAACTAACCCCCACCAGAAGTGCCCATTAAACTTTGTCTATAGCATGTAATACTACTTTATCTCACAGCTCCAAAGTCTTCCAAATTCCTTTCACAAACCAGTTCCAAAGGCCTAAGAACCACACTGTCAGATTTAGTCCTATAACAAGCCTGGTACCAATAACAATTCCTGGTACCAATTTCCTGTAGGAAAAGTATATAAAAGGTGCTTTGAAGGCATTCCAGGATTTCCAATCTACTGAAACTCAGTCATGACATTGTATGCTCTAGACATGTATGTTCTAGATACCAGATGTGGAACTATAGAACTCAGCGTTTGTGCTGGCAAATTTCAGTCTAGCTTTAGCCCAATCTTTCCTTGCCAGCATCCTGTCTGTCTTTTGGGATGGGTAGTGTTTACTCTGGGTTGTGGTATATTACAGGCATGGGACTTTGCTTTTTTATTTTGCAGAGGCTCACTCACAGCTAAGAGATTGCCTGAGTTACAGAAGAGACTGAGACATTGAACAATACTGGCCTGGTTAAGACCTTGGGGACTGTATTGGTTACTTTTCCCCTTGCTGTGACCACAAACCTGAGAACCTAAGGGAGGAAGAATTTATTTTGTCACTGTTTGAGGATAGATGTATGTATGTATGTATGTATGTATGTATGTGTGTATATATACCGTCCGCACTCACGGTGGGTCTTTACCTCAGCTAAACCTCTCTGAACTCCTACCACAGTTACATCCAGAGATGTAATTCAATCTCTTAGATGTTTCTAAATCTAGTTAAATAGACAACACAATGCAATAGTTGCGGGCATGCTTGACGTTGGACGAAATGTATTTTGGATTACAGGATGGCTGTGCACCTTCGGGAGTTAGGAAGGAATATTGCACTTTGAATCTGAGATGTCCCCTATAGATTCATGGCTTGAATTCTTATCTCTTGGATGGTGGTCCTACTTAGGCTATGAAATGTTTAGGGGACACACATGGGCCACTAGGGGTTGAACCCAGCCCCTGGTTCCTGCCATACACACTGCTTCCTGGTTTACTGTGCTGTGGACTGTCTCTGCCACACACTGTCACAGCTGCTAACTGAGCTGGTCTGCCACACTTTTCTCAACACCAGGAACCCAAGTCCTCAGAACCCACGGGCCCTTCCTCTCTTCCATTGTTCCTAGCAGGTGGTTCGGTCAAAGCAAACATAACTAACACATAAGTATTTTAAGGCTAGAGAGATGGCTCAGTGGGTAAGAGCAATTGTTGTTCTTGAAGAGGATATGGAGTTCCATTCCCAACACCCACATGGTGGCTCACAACAATCTGTAACTCAGTTTCAGGGAATCTGAAACCCCCTTCTTGCCTCCATTGACACCAGGCACTCATGTGGAAGAGATACATACATGTAAGCAAACACGTACATGTACACAAAACAAGTGTAGAAAAGTTTTTTTTTTAATTTAAATCTTTTCACATATTCTTTTACTTGCACTTTTAATGATCCTAAGAGGCAGCCACCATTGTTATTCTAATTTTATAGATAAGAGACTTAAGGCTTGGCCAAGTTAAGAAACTTGTGTCTGGTCCAAGAGTAGTGAAACCCTTAGCCACATGCCCTGCAGACTCCCTCGGGGATAAAGTGGAGAGGATATAGAGGACAGTTGCTAAGTTCAGAAGGGTTGTGACCTGTCACCAGGAGAGCATGGGGGCTAACCCGAGAGCTTGGCTGCTGTAGGCAGCTTGCAGCTGGGAGATCTGAGACCGGTCTTTGCCTTGGACACTTAAGGCTGCCCTGTGGAAGCGAAGTGCCCAAGCTACTGGTGAAGAAGCCCATGGCTCAGAAGCTGCAGACAGTGGCTTCTGCTGCAGCCAAGGGGAACTGGATAGACCAGTTTTTCTTGCCTGTGAAAAGTTGGTGCAGGTATAAGGGCAAAACTGAAGAGATCAGGCAGAGATCCACCCCCAGCACACATACCTTTGAAGGAAATTTTAAGCATTGAAGAGGGGGTGTGGTGGGGTGCAAGAGGGTAGGGGTGCTTCGTAAAAAGAGAAGGCTTAAGTGTAGACTCTCCTCACAGGGGAGATTCCCTGTATGTAGACCTTCCCAAGTCTGTTGGTCTTTCTCCCTTCTTTCAATCATTCACTCAACATCTGTCAAGTGCCTATATGTTAGATGGAGCCCATATACTAAAGTAGGCCAGGCCTACTTGATCCTAGCTGACCACTGCCCTGTCCTATCTCTTTAAGCCTAACATAACACAAACATGGATGGCTCCATGGCTTGCTCAAATGTTGGTACCTGGAGTTCTTTACAATCATGGACAAAGACAGCAGAGTGCAGGGGGGTCTGTTGGCCACTCTTACTCCGTGTTCCCTGTGTTGGAAGGCTAGATCCCATATCACCTTAGCATCGAGGGTTAATGCTGCTGTTCTCAGCCTGGGCCCAGGACCCTTCTTTCCGCCTGTGGCAGGAATCGTGAGATAGGTCAAGCTGACTCACCATGTGTATCAGAAACTGCTTTGACTGGCAGTGGCTACCACGTGTCTATGGCATCTCACTTTGGTGGTAGAAGCAGAATTGGAAAGGTAGTGATGGAAGACTGAGTGGACTACATGGCCAGATTCCATCTATAAGAATGAAAAGGGAGGAATGGAGGGAGGGAGAGAGGGGAGAGGGAGGGAGGACCTTAGAGACCAGCTCTGTATTACAGTCAGAGACCTGCAAACAGCTGGGCTAGTAGTGCTGGTCACAGGCTGGTATCTCCAAGTCTTGCTCCAGGAAGCTGGTGTTCTTACCACTTTACCAAGGACTTCCTTTGGATCAAGTCAAACCTCTTCAAGCCTAGACCAATTATTGTGAAGCAGCCAGGCTATGCAGCCTCACTGTGGAAAACAGCCTCAGCACAAAGCAGAGCACAGGTTCGAATCCAGTGTCGCCTGCTTGCAGCATAACTTCTCAGAAAAACATCTTCTGTCAAGCAGCAGAGAAAACAGAATAGTCCATAATTCCCAAGGCAGCAGAAGGGCAAAAGAGACCTGCCTCTTCCTCCTACGTACCGGGATTAAAGGTGTTTGTCACCACACCAAGCTTTAAAGTTTGTTCTTGTTTATTTATTTGTTATTCTTCCTGCCTCTGCCTTCTGAGTGCTGGCATTACAGGCATGTATCACCATGCCTGGCAAGTTTTAAAATGCCAATGTGGAACCGGGTAGTGGTGGCACCCCCTTTAACTCCAGCACTCTGGAGATAGAGGCAGGTGGATCTCTGTGAGTTTGAGAACAGCCTGGTCTACAGAGTGAGTTCCAGGTCAGCCAAGGCTACACAGAGAAACCCTGTCTTGAAAAACCAAAATAATAAATAAGATAGATAGATAGATAGATAGATAGATAGATAGATAGATAGACAGACAGGTTTTTTTTAAATCACCAATGTGGTATCACTATAATAAGTACACACACATGTAACAGTGGGTATCACCCCAGTGTACTCATGGAACTGCAGAACAAGACAGAAATCAACATTGAGTGAACAAGTGGCTAATTCCAAAGCCTCATGCTTTTTCTAACAGAGCACCTAGTAATGGGACCATGCAGAGTGCTTGGTGTAAAAGCTCCTGAACATGGGGCTAGAGGATTGGCTGGAGGCCTGGAAGTCTCTGTGTTCTTGTAGCAGTTAGAGGTCTATACCGACCTTGCCTCCAGTGTGAGACGAAGCAGATCTGCATTAACTTTTGTCAGTACAGCTTGGTTAACAAAATTTCTACTGAAGAGCCGAAGCTCCTACTCTGAGTTCCATGGCTGATCACAAACAAGGATGGGGACCTGCAGGGTTGCAGGAAGAGAAGACTGCAGACCAGAGGACCAACAGCCTCTGCTGTTCCTGCTTCAGTCTGGTAGTAAGAAAAGATGTACCCAATAGCATAGTCAGAGCACAGTGACCTACGGTCCAACACATCATGGGGAGGACACGTGGAAAGGCCTCAGGGACAACTGCAGACAGAATTTAGACCAGAAATAGGTAACAGACCACTGCTCTTTGGCTTACCCTAGCTGGGCGGAACACAGAGTGAACACCAGACCCATGCGGTTGTTTTAATTACGTGCCATTGTTTGTCCTGGTGTAACTATATTTATCCTCAAATTAACAGCTTTGTAGGGTTCACCATATATTGTGGACTCAGTCATTTAAATGACAGTTTTGTTGACACACCCCTACAGGTATTGCCAAGGACAGGACACGAGTGGAAAGGCCCCCATCACTACAAAAGCCACCTGGTACCACGCAGGCAGGCAGGCTGAGCTCCCTCTGGAGTGTGGTGGGCTTGGCTAAAGTTGGATATGAATTTTTTGAAAACGTGCATTGTAGCTTTTTTTTCCTGTGGGGGGAGGGGAGCTTCAAGAAGCACAGTGCATAAATAATTGAGAATTTCTCTTTACCTGAGGGTTGTCAGCTGCTAAGTACTAGGCCTCCGTCTAATAAATATGTGGAGCCTCAAGCCATTTCTAACTAGCTCTCATCCTCTATCTGAAATCACTTTTCCCATGTACTTGGGATGTTTCTGATGCTCTACCTTCTAAAACCTTCTAGAATGAGATATCCTCTTCTGTCTGGATAGGATAGATAAGGAACTATGTAGGTTCCCTTGTTCACCAGCATCTGCTGTGTCGCAGTGAGGATTCTGCCACTTGCAGAATCCTGACTATAGGAGAGATCCCACAGCAGGGGAGCAAAGTCAGTCCTGCCCATACTTCCTGCTGGGTTGCAGAGAGTTTCAACTGACTCCCTAAGAAGGCCCTGTCTACTAGGAACATGCTTCCGCGCCCCCTACCTGAGGATCAACTTCAAACTACTCTTCAGGAATAATTTCCTCACCTTCTCCACCCTGTTTTCTTGGTTTACAGGGAAATAAGAACACCCAAGTCTTCAAATACAAGGAGGAATGAAACCAAACAACCCAGTGGAGTTTTCTGAAATTGTTCACCTGGTTACTGAGCACCAAACACGTGCCAGGCTCTGTGCTCTGCACTGGAAATCCAACGCCTGCCCTCGTGGAACTCATGGGTCAAAGAGACAGAGATGGTTAAGAGGTTTCACAAAGTAACATTGAGCTATGAAGGTGAAATGTAGCCTGTGTTTGATTTCTAAGTACAGGGTATTAGGAATGGAACGAGCTGACCTAGCTGGAGTACAGAGAAGAAAGAAAACATTGACAAGGGAGGTACCCTGGAGTAGAGTGGGCCTCCTGCAGAAGGGCACGTGACAATAGAGATGCCATGAGAGTGGCAGGTGACAGGGTCTGAGACTGGAGAGATGCTCATCTGAGTCAAGGAAGGCAAGGACTGTTGGCCAACAGCCAGGAGCTAGGAAGAGGCAAAGAGGGGTCCCCTGCAGCACCCCGAGGACTTGGCTGCCGGCTGAGAGCCTCCAGAAGTCTGTGGAACCCCAAGAATCAGTATGCCTGATCTGTGCTGTGGAGAGGGGAGAGGGATGACGGGGAAGGCCAGGGCGCCCCTGCTCACATGCTGCTCTTCACCTCGAAGCACTGAGGTGGCGCTGAGGAGCTTAAGTAGGAGAGTGATGGTGTTTCGCTTACGCGTACAGCTAGTATCACACTCGCACTGTGCGGAGAGAGGGGAGTCGGGGAAAGCTGTGCCGTAGGCTGGGCCCCCAGGACGAGACCCTACATAGAGCTGCAGCTGAAAGAGCTCTCTCCTGCTGGGGAGCCCTGGCTGATGCAACCAGGCTTTAAAACTACCATTGTGGCAATGGTACACACATGGCATGTGATACCCCACGAAGGGTGTGACTCAGTGAGATAGCCGAGGCAGTGGAAACAGGCTAGACCCACCATAATAGGCAATAGAACCAAGATGATGATGACCTCAGCCAGCTTGTGGCTCTGGAGACACAGAAACGGGGACTGCTTCAAGTGACAGGTCTTGTTGGAGTCAATGCAGTAAGAGAGGGCATGTTGCTAGAAAAGGAGTGTCAGTGATGGCTTCCAGATTTTGGCTTTGCCCTACAGGTGGACCTCCCTAAAAGAACAAACATGAGGCGGTGGAAGATAGTAAGTTTGTTAGGGCATGACTTATTGAGAATACACGTATGTGGGAACTCATAGATATGGACACACACACACACACACACACACACACACCCCACTTTTGGTGATGTGCTTGCATCTCACTCTTAAACAGACCCTCTAGGGGCTGTGGAGATGGCGCACTGGGTAAGAGTGCTTTCTGTGCAAGCAGGAGGACCCGAGTTCAAATCCGTATTACCAGCATCCATGCAAAGACCAGTGTGCTCCCATGGGTGCTCTTAATCCTAGTGCCAGTGGGGCAAAGACAAGCAACTGCTGGGGCTTGCTGGTCCCCAACCGAGCTGGAACCTGTCTAGTTCCAGACTCAGTGAGAGACTGTCTTAAGGGAATAAGGTGGACAGTGAGAGAGGAGATAGCTGATACTCTCCTCTGGCTTCCACACACATGCATGGATGCACACATCCATACCTGTTCCTGAGCACCGATACAACACACACGCATACCCTTTAATACCCCATACACATACACACACACATCCATATACACATACATCCATACATACCACACACACATGCATACACACCACAAACACACATCCATACATACTACAGACACACATCCATACATACTTCACACACGCACACACATCCATACATACTACACACACAATACATCCATACACACCATACACACATCCATATACACTACAGATACACATACATCCACACACACCACACACACATCCATACACACCACAAACACACATCCATACATACTACAGACACACATCCATACATACTTCACACACGCACACATATCCATACACACTACACACACATACACACACACACACACACACACACACACACACACACATCCATATACACCACACACACATCTTCTACATACTACACACACACTGAAAAAAATCATGTGTTCCTAACTGTATATTCCAGATTTTGTCTTCTTCTGCTCTAATCTGAATAGGTTCCTACAACACAGATATTAGAAGTGATAAGTTGGGCTGGAGAGACGGCTCGGTGGTTAAGAGCCCTGACTGCTCTTCCAGAGGTCCCGAGTTCAAATCCCAGCAACCACATGGTGGATCACAGCCGTCTGTAATGGGACCTGATGCCCTCTTCTGGTGTGTCTGAAGACAGATACAGTGTACTCGTATACATAATAAAATAAATCTTAAAAAAGAAGTGATAAGTTTAAGCAAAAGGACACGTGCACATATGAATGTGTGCGTCAGGAAGAACAAGCTTGCTTACGCCATAAGAACAGACATCTCTAAGCTCTCAGGCCTAAGATGTACATGGGCTCTGTCCTTCCCTCCAGACCCCCCTCTTCTGATGAATCTGACTACGCTCTGCATTTGCCCTCAGAGACCTTCAATCTCCACGCAGGTCAGGTGCACCTTTCCAGGCTTTGTATCATGTGACTTTCCATCAGACCTTGTTCATGTCTCTGCGTCCTTTAGTATAGTAGGTGTTGATACCACCCAGATGAACAACAGGGAGTCCTAGCCATTCAGAGATTTTTTTTCCCAGTTGGTGAAAATAGGAAGCATCTCCCTTCAGGGCTCAGAGGAGCCATGTGGGAGAGGAGGCAGAAAGACTGTAAGAGCCAGAGATGGCGGCCGACACCACAGACACTAAGTGCCTTGTAGACACTAAAGGACTGCTACACTCACGAACTCACAGAGACTGTGGCAGCATGCACAGGGCTTGCACAGGTTTAAGCAAGTCAGGGTCCCAGCACACTGAGAGGGGGAAGTGGTCATAAGTTCCCTCCACCAGCCAAGAAGCTATCTCCAGGTGACATCTGCTTTCAAAGGAAAAATTAGTTTTCTCCAATGGTGTCTCACGAGGTATATAAACCACACTTCAGAGTAGGCCCCATGCCCAGCAGTCGATGACCAGCACATAGGAAACTCAATTTGTCTCATAGTACTTTGGGCAATTTTTGTCTTATTGATCTTTTGCTTGTGTATTATGGTTTCTGATTGTGTGTGTGTGTGTGTGTGTGTGTGTGTGTGTGTGTGTGTGTGTGATCGTTCTTGTGTTATTCCTTTTTGTTAAAATTCTGTTTTTCTGTTTTGTTTTATTTTGCTTACCTGCTTTTTTCTAAAGGGAGATAGAAAGAAGTTGTGTGGTTGGGGAGGATTTGGGAGCAGTTCAGAGGAGAGGAAACTGATCAGAATATCATATGTATGAAGAAATATCTTCAATAAAAAATAGAAATTAATTTGCAAATCAATGTCAACAGGCATAGGTCTTTTTATTCAGGTTCTCACCTTTGTTTTGGTTTCTTGAGATAGGGTTTCTAATGTCACCAAGTCTGGTCTCAAACTCACAATCCTCCTGCCTGAGTCTTCTAGGTGACTGGATGCCAGGCATTGGCTCCTGTGCCTAGCTTCAATCAGGCTTTGGAAACAAATATCAGCCTGAGTTTTTATTTCAAATAAGAAACTTAAAAATTAAACTACTGTATGGAGTACTGCCAAGCTACAGAGGATTGCTAACAGAGGTGGTTTGCTTCTTAAGTCTAAGCATGGCTTTATTAGAAAGATGAAGAGGGCCGTGTGTCATCTTAAGAACCCAGCTTGCAAAAGAAAGGCTCTGACGCTTCCCAGTGACGTCCTGAAAGCTATTTGCAGGCATCATGTTCTTTCCACAGGCCTTAGAAGTGCGATGATTTTTAATGAGACTTCAAAGGAGGAGGCCTAACTGATGTTCCTTATCATGCCAGATAGAGTGATTCCAACAGGCCGAGGAAAATATAGCCTGGGGAAGCCGTGGCTCTGAGATAACTATTGGTTTGCCCAGAAGAAGGAAAAGGAGCCACCAAGATGTTCTCTTGAGATGGTTTTCCTCAAGGCTTCCTGCCCACGGGTGCCTCATGTTGTTATAGCTCACCGGCCCTCTGAGCCACCAAGCCCAGCAGCTGCCCCGAGGCAAGCTCACCCACTGTCCCAGGTTCAGCCACCACACTGTTTGAAACTAAATGACGTCTGAATCAGTGCCCACTCTGTCTTTGAAGATAAACATCACAGGTAACCTTACAGTTTAGGGGTAAATTGCTGCATTGGGTGCCCCTCTTAGGCCCCTCCCAGTCTACTCAGAGCCTGCAGGATATTGGGAGAGGTACCACATCAAGTTTTTCACTCTTAGCATGACAGAATACCTTGTCTTGTTAGAGGTAGTTTTAAAATATAGCCAAAGCCCCATTGGATTTGAGTTTCTGGATGTCAGTGACTGCGTGGTGTAAGCTTCAAAATGATTATTGCGTTTTATCTATTTCTTTAATGTATGCATATGTGCACATGCCACAGTGTGTTTGGGGGACTAAGGACAACTTGCAGGAGTTAGGTCTCTCCCTTCATCATGTGGATTCTGGGACTGAACTCAGATTGTCAGGCTCAGGAGCAGGCACCTTTACTTGCTGAGCCATCTCGTTGGCGCAAGGGCTCTATACCTGTTAGAAATCGATTGAGCCAATCTAAGAGTCAAGAGCCTTTTTGTTGCTGTTATTATAATCAAATGTAGTCAGGCTAGAGACATAACTCATGGGGCAGCAAGCGCCTGCCGTGTGTGAGGCCCTGGATTTTATCCACAGTGATGAAAATTTTAAAACCACATTATTCAGGGCCGATGGAGAGCACTGGCATCCTTTAGAGCCCCTATAGACGGATGCTAAGGCGTTTTTTCCTATATAAGTCATATTTCAGAGAAAGGGAGAGAACTGGAGAGAGACCACCTCTAAAGGGAATGGAATGAGCGGGGCTGGGTCTACTTCCTGCTTAGAAGACCTAAGAAAAGGCAAAATACATACATACATACACATATATGTATATGTATATGTATATGTATATGTATATATATATATATATATATATATACTGTTTCTATATATATATGTATATAGGAACAGTTTTGAAAACAGATACAGACAAAGGAAGGAAGAGAAGCAGGATGAGCCAGCTCAGAGTCACGTGGCCCTCCCCAGTCCTGAGCTCTGCAGGTCTGAGGTAATCAGCAGGAAGGATGGGCATGCACCTCTGAGGGAAGGACCCCAACCTGGAGGCAGGGTCTCCCAAGCGCTCAGTGACAGGGAGCACCGTCTCTTCCCCACGAGCTCTGCAGGTGTGATGCAGAGTTTTCTAGGCAGTGAGCAGAAGATTCGAGGTGCTACCTCAGTAGCAAGTAATTAACCCAGTGTGGAGCACGGCTCTGGACCCGCAGATGAGTCACAGACGTGAAAATATCAAACGGTTTCCAAAGAACAAACCCAGCTTTGGAATGTTCTTATCAGGGAGCACTTGCTGCTCTTACAGAAGACCTGAGTTCAATTCCCAGCATGAAACCTTACAACCGTATACAACTCCGGCTCAAGGAAATACGTGTGACAAATACACACAGAACACACAAAAGTTTGAGCAGTGCTGGCTAGCTGAATTCTTGGGTCCCTTCATCCTCTCATTCTAAAAAAAATTCTGAAAATTGTTTCCTCTTTTCAAGTAAGTACCTGGAATTATATTTGGAATCATTTCCTGGTCCCAAATTCCCCTAAGTGGATTCAGGTAGGCTCTTTCAATGCATACAGTATTTCTACTCTAATTTAGCAGCATTAACATTCAAGGACAATTGTTACATCTCACACACACCCAGAGGCTCTGCTCGCACTGCGCAGGTCTGCAGAGATACCTGGTTTCTGCTGCACGTGCTGGCTCAGGTGTGGGAAGTGATGGACCTCCGGGGTAGGCAGGGAGCCTGGAGCCAGTTCAGAGCAGAGCTGTTCATGAGGTCAGCCTACCAGGGGAAGGTGGCGGGCTGAGAGATGGCTGCTGCTGGAAACGGGGCATCTGTGTGTTGGCATGTGAGGGCGGCAAATGTTACCACTGCAGTTCGCCAGGAGGGACTTGACTAAGAAGGGAATTCAGCTTACTGAAACCCTGAACAAAATTAGCAGCAATTCCACTCTGAGGAGTACTCCTCCTCCTCCAGTGGGAGTGTGTGCCTTCCCAGGTCCATTTGCATCACTGTTGGTCTATGAAAAGAGTTTATCCCAAACATCTCGTTCATTTGCATAACTTGCTTTTGGGCACATAATGTGTGGAGAACTCCTGTCTCTAACTCAGGCATCCTGCAAACATGTATTACCCAGTCTTTAAAACATCAAAATAAATCATGGAGTGTTGGCATTTCCAGATACTGCATGTCACATATCTATTCACCAACGAGACTTTGGGGAAATAGGGAGGGACGGAGCTTGTCTGCAGGGTCCACTGGACTTGGATCTCCGTGTGGAGACAGACCACAGCCAAATGGCAGCAGCAGTAGCAGCAGCAGTGGCGGCTGCAGCAGCAGCAGGACCCCACTCCTCCAGCCTCGGCCTGATCCTCAGTTACTCTTTCATAAGTTGAGTTTTGGTATTTAGGTACTCCTGGAGGCTCTAGGGGAGAGAGCAACACATGAGACAAACAGCAGAGTTACATTTCAGGAGGAATTACAGAAGACAAATACGCATCCATCAAGTACAAATGTAACAAAATTGCAGATGGCGGTAAGGACCACACTTCCCCACAAAATAAAATAACAGAAAGAAATCGGGTACCGCTTATATTCTCAGTCAGCGGGTCCGTAAGTGTCTAGGTGCCTATGATGTCACTTAATTGAATGTCACTTCTTTGAATGCAGTAGTGCATATTAAAAGCCCCTAATGGGAATCTGTGAGGTTTGGAGCACTGGATGGAAAGTGTCAGGCAGATTACATATACATTACACTTCATCTGAACATACGCATTACACTTCATCTGAACATATACATTACACTTCAGCTGAACATATGCATTACACTTCATCTGAACAACACAGGGAAGAGTGCTGGGTAAAGATCAAAGGAACGAGCCATAAGGACCCAGGAATGTTAGAACAGCCAGGCAGGGGTGGTGGCAGCCCTTAGCGAGTGCAGCTCCAGGAACAGTAAGTGGGGGGCAGGAGTGGGGCCCAGTGAGAAGAAATGGAAGGAAGGAAGGGAGTGAGGCAAGCTCGAAGCTTGCCTGTGGCTGTTGCTCGGTAACCAGAAGTGACTTTTGAGCTGGCAAGGTGACAGCCTTTCTCCTTCCCCCATCATGAGTATCAGAGACAGGAGTGGAAAGCCAGCTGAGAGAAAACTGAGAAGCCTGGGGTTATTCTCTCCATTAAGGAGAGGATTTTGACACAGTATAAATCAAGTGACCAGAAGGTGATTCCATAGACAGCCAACTTGACACTTGTTGACTGCATGGATTTGACTGTTACCAGCAAAAGCAACACAAAGTGCAACAGTGACTTATCAGCTTCCTCCACCCAGCACTAACCAGAGCCTGGCTGCTCTGGGCAGCTGATGAATCAGGACAGAGGGGAGTTCTGGTATACCCACAGGAAGCCCTGCTAGCCAAGGGGAGAGGAGAGGAGAGGAGAGAAGATTAAAGGAGCAGATGACATTTTCTTTGGCTCTTTAATGGTTCGCAGGGGAAAGAGATATCCCCCCACACACACACATATGCGCACGTGCGCGCGCGCGCACACACACACACACACACACACACACACACGCACGCACGCGCACACACACACACACACGCACACACACACGCACACGCACACGCACACGCACACGCACGCGCACACGCACGCGCACACGCACACGCACGCGCACACGCACTACAACTTTGGCAAGAAGATAAGTAATAGACACCTTTCAAAAGCTTTTTAAAAGCCTGGGGATATAACTCAGTTGTTTACATCTAGTAACCTAGCACTCATGAAGCCCTGAGTACCATCCCCAACACCACACAAACCCAAGGATTGTGGCTCATGTCTGTAAATCCAATATTTGGAAATCAGAGGTAGGAGGATCTCTATGAATGCAAGGCCAGTTTAATCTAAATAGTAAGTTCCAGGCCAGCCAAGACTACACAGTGAGGGAAGGAAAATGAGAAGAGGAGGAGGAGAAAGAGGTCATCTTTGACTGTATATCAAGGCAACGTTAGATTACATGAGACCCTGATTATAAGTGAATAAATAAAATAAGGCAGACTCATTTAAGAATATAAGAACCAAATCATTAGTAACGGTAGAAAAATAGATTAATTGAATGGTAACTCAGAGACTGGGAGGAAGTATTGGCAAAGCATATAACTGATAAGAGACTTGCATCAAAGTATGTGAAGAGTAGTGCAACTCATCAAAGGGTAAATAATGCCATTAAAAATAGGCAGAAGGGACTGGGGAGTAGTTCAGTGAGAGAGTGCTCACCCGGCATGCATGAGGTCCTACGTTCAATTCCAGGCATCCGCCAATCAACCAGCAGTATCAATATTGGGCAAACGATTATGGTAGACATTTTTCCCTAGAGAAAATAGACAAATAAATGATCAATAAACATATAAAAAGATGCTCAATATTAGTTATCAGGGAGATGCAAATCAAAATCACAGTGAGGTATCGTAAACTTCAGACTCTCTCGACAGAAGATAACCAAGCACAGAGTAATTAGTGCTGGTGAAGGTTTGCAGACACTGGAACCTTCATGCCAGGAAGAAGGGCATAAACCAGGCGTGGTGGCACATACTTGTCATCTCAGCACTTGGCTGGCAGGGTGAGCAAGGAGGATCTCAGTGAGTTTGAAGCCAACCAGTACTATGTAAGAAGTCCCTGCTTAAAAACTAACCAACTAATTAAAGCGAATAAATGAGTACCAACTAGTGTATATATGATAAAGTCAAAACTGCAGTTTCAGACCAGAAAAATATTTTTAAGAATGAGAATAAATAGAAGGAGGAAACGTTCTGAGGTTGGATGATGGCCTTGCCATCTTGGGAACATCTTGTGTAAATGCTGAACTGAGTACTTTAAGTGGGTGAATTGTGTCTTAATAAAGCTGTTTTAAAAGTGCTCTAACAATCCAGAGCAAACCCTGAAAGGTAACTCTGGGGTTTTTGGCACCACCAGAAAGTCAGGCAGAGGAAGCTTCCCGCATGGAAAAGTGAGGGGAGCCTTTAGCTACAAGATCAATCTTTGTAGGAAATGCTCCACGGAAACTTTGTGGTGAGCTGAGCCCTTTCCTGCTGGCCTCACAGAATCTTTCCACTCTCCTTGGGTCCCAGGAGGCAAGCATCACTGTGCACATCTCAGACCTGAGGGACCTGGGGTTCAGGGAGGTTAGGGGCGGGTGAGATGATCCGATTGTCATTAGTGGAGTTGGAAGGCCTCACCTGCCTGCCTCCAAACCTGTCACTCCCAGGAGTCTGGCAGGGCAGGGGCCGTGTCCAGGCTTGCTTGCTGAGACATCTTTCTTTACTGCTTGCCAGGGTGACTGGTAGATGGATGAGTAACAGGATACTACTCTTTGAACTCTGCAATTGCATACTGCAAAGCATGGCTCTTCCTATAAGAAGGAAAGTTCTAGAAGGATGGTTTGGTGGAGAGGCACATGCTAGGTGGCAGCTGATTGGAAGGTGTGTCTCCAATAGTTCTACTGACTTGCTCCCCCTCCAGGTCAAGAGGATGTCTGAGACTACATTAGAACGGGAGGTGCCCCATTTCTCAGGAGCACTCAGATCACCTCAACCCCAACATCTTGTATTTTCTTTTTTTTAGCATCTGTACCTGGATCATCTGAGTTGGACCCCCAAGCTGGGTGTGGCAGACTACCCTGTAATCCCAGCACTCAGGAGAGGACATGATCATGGAGAGCTGGATAGCCAATCTAGTCAAACTAGAAAGCTCAAGGGAGGGGGAGGGAGGGGAGAGAGATTGAGAGAGAGAGAGAGAGAGAGAGAGAGAGAGAGAGAGAGAGAGATTGTCTCAAAAAGTAAGGTGGAGAGGGTACCTGATACTGTCCTCTGGTCTCCACCTCTACCTACATACATGTGAACATGCAGCTTCCCACAAAAGAACATGTACCTGTGCACAAAGATGTCACAGACTCACAAAGGAGGCTCACATAGTTACTGTCACCAGCGGCCTGCACAATGAGGGCTCTTTCCTAAGTCCTTCTGCCTAGCACACTGAGGTGGCTGCTGGTTGAGTTTGGCTGTATTTCCAAGGGTTGGTGGTAAAAAGCAGCAAGGATGCTCCGGTGTGTTTGCTGAGATTCTCACTTCTCCTTGGGCCGCACCCTAGTGAAGTTGGAGTCGCATCAACCTGAATATGTTTCTGCCATGACTTTGGTGTCCTCTCTGAACCCAAGCTCTTCATGGCCAATAATGGTGGAACTTGGATCAATGGCTGAATCTGATCATGCTGTGGAGAAGAGATGTGTAAACCACAGACAGGATCATTGTAGACACTTCTCCAGGGCTTGAGAATGGGAAGGAGAGACAGAAGCAGATGAGGTTATCTCTTCCATCAGTCGGGGTAGAACATACACTGCATATTCCGCAGAATTCTGGTCTGAAAGGGTGTTACAGTCCCACAGAAGCTTCCGGGGAAGCAGAGATGCTGCTCAGGTATGATGCATGCTTGGCCAGGCTCCTGCTTCACAGCCCAGGCTGCATTGGGGCCGCACCAGTAAGGTCCAGGGCTGTTTGGCCACTCCCCTTCGTGAAGCCGCATGGATCAGCAAGACTTCTCTACATCAGTGGTTCTCAACCCTCCGAATGCTGCAGCCCTTTATTGCAGTTCCTCATGTTGTGGTGACCCCAACCATAAAGTTATTTTCGTTGCTACCTTATAACTGTAATTTTACTACTGTTATAAATTGTAATGTAAATATCTGCGTTTTCTGATGGTTTTAAGTGCTCCCCTTGAAAGAGTCATTCAACCCCCAAAGGGAGCTGTGACCCACAGGTTGAGGACCACTGCTCTGGATGGTTGATCCAGCAGGGATGGGAGGTTTTGGGACATGACGGTGGTTACAAGTAAGGGCTCAGGCTTCAGAATCAGACATCCCACCACCGCCACCCACTGCCCTTTAATCCTGGCCACCCTCATTATTCTGTGTGATCTTCAGCCACAACCTTGGCTGCCTGGGGCTAGATTTCCCATGAGCGTAGCTTCCTCTTTCTCTCCAGTTCTGATCCTTTCCCCTCACTCCCTACCCAGCTTCTTTGAGGTACTCTGGACAATAGAAACCATATTAATTTATGGTGTCCAACACACACTTTAATTTATGCATATGGTTTGAAACTATTGCTGCTCTCCAGCCAGTGAACCTACCCATCAGCCCACACAGCAACCTTCCTGTGGGTGTGGGGTAAGAACAAGCGTCAACCATACAGCGCAGTACTGATGGCTGCAGCCCCGTTTTATACTCAGCATACTGGTCCTGCCTCACTGAGGCTACCTCTCCTCATCACCTCCACCCCCACGTTTGCCATTTGCTTTCATGAGCTGTTTTATTTTTTTAAGGTTCTACACAGAAGTGAGATCACATGCTACTCACCTTCCTGTGTCCAGCTTATCACAATTATAATATTCTCTAGGTCCAACCATAACTGTCACAGGTAACGGGGTGTCCTTTAAAAAGACTGTGTATGTATATGTGTGTGTGTTCTCCAGGGTTGTTGATGTCACAATGGCACCAAAGCAACATCAGTTCAGTAGAAACCATATTTTGAATTCTGATCTTGCCCCCAGCTAGTGATATGTAGCCCAGTCTTCAGTAACAGAGAGCCACCACTCCCAAGCAGTCACAAAAATATCGCAGAGGAGACACTGACCCTCCACAGAACACTGTGTGGCTGAGAGGAGAGGCTGGCAGGTGTACCCAACACGTTGTTGGCTATGACACGTTCAACCTAGGCTGTGTCTGCCAGGACCCTGCTCCATTGTAAAGCGAGTAAAACAGCTCACAACCCGTCTCTCCTTCATGCCTTATATGAAGTGCAGCCCCATCTACAAGACAAGCCTCTTACCATCCCAGTCTCATCCCCTTGGCCGAAGTCCCTGACAACACTTTTCTCTCTCCACCAGGCTCCTAGCCCCTCTCCAGCCCTTGGACCGACCACAGTGCAGTGCTACAGTGACCCATGATACCATGCAGCTGAGTCACCTGGAGATGCTGCCGTACATCAAAGGGCAGGGAAGCAGGTCCCAGGGAGTCTCTAGCCCTTCCTGCACGTCATCTCTTTGCTTGTACAAGCACATCCATCTCACCTGGTGATGTCACTGCCCTGGATTCATAAGGGCACAGAAAGCAGCTGATGCCACCACAGCTCCTAGGCAAGGGAGGAGGACTTCTGTCTGGTGTCACTTCAAAGAGAGGTGATTAGGTACAAAGAAAGATGAAATAGGTTCTTTCCACAGTCCTTATGAGTAGAAGTAAATATGCAATCTTTGATCAATAATTCCTCTCATAGCAAACTAGCATTTGTTTCATAAATCCTCGCCTGGCACTTTCTTCCCTCCAGGCACTGTTGTAAGCAGCGCATGCCAACCTGTCTCGTTTAATCTTTCACGTCAGCTCCACGGAGGTAATTGCTCTGATTCCCATTCTTGGGCCAAGGAAACAGAGGCAGAGAGAAGCTAGGACATGAGTTTGAAATCACACCACTGGTGGGTGGTAAGGCCAAACTTTGGCTCCCCAGTTTGTGCTAGGAATCCCCGTGTTATTTTGCCAACTCTCTTGAGTTGGGTCTTTCCTTTGCCCGCAGGTGTATCATCCCCTTGAGGCCCCACAGTCTCTGGTGCTTGGAATGTGCCCCGGGATCTCCAGCCCTAAGTGCGCCTCTTTGGTCTCTCAGCTCAGGGGCTGCTCTTTAGTGATTGGCATGGAAGGGAATCATGACCTGTTGTGGCCAGGTTTTATCATGACTATCTTGTGGATGGGTGAGAGTATTGCCACAAAGCACCATATCCATGCTAGGATTGGGGACTGGGTGTGTTCCTGAAACCATGCTTCTTCCTGCTGCCTAGGCTGGAGCAAGTCCAGTATCCCACCCATCCCTTCCGGGAAAGTGTGGTCACGGAAACACACATGCTGCCCCGAGCCTGGCCTGTGGCACTGGAGAGCTTGGGTGGGTGGTGGGTTTGGCAAATCACTGCTTTAGGTTACTGTTAAGTGAGCAGAGGAACAGACAGGCAAAGGGAGCCGAGGAGTGGACAGAGCAAAGGGCAAGCTGTGGGGATGGTCACTCAGAGAGGAGATGCTTAGAGGGCAAGAGCGGGTGCTTGGGAGGCTTGACTCCTAGTCAAACATCTATGGTCCACAGTGGTCCCACCTTTCTGCTTACCCCATAGTGGCACTTTATACACACAGACAAGAAGACCTCCTTGTGGGAAACAGGTCACAGTGGATGTAGGGATTCAAATCCTGGTGAGGAGTCGGGTGGAGTTTGAGGAGAAATTCGTCAGTCAGCAAAAGAAGCAGAAGGCTCTGGAAGGCTCTCAGCCTCCCTTTCCCTTTCTTTCCCTCTGCCTAGAGTCTTCTGCTTGGCCTGTTCTCAGCCCCCAGGAGCTCTCAGTCCTCTTGGCCATTTCTTCAGGTCCCCTCACTATGTTTCCTCTACTCTGCCCCGCTATCTCTATCTGGGGATGGGCGGCATTGGTCATATGAGGTTTGCTTAGTGACTAGTTTTTTGTTTTGTTTTGTTTTGGTTTGGTTTGGTTTGGTTTTGGTTTTTTCGAGACAGGGTTTCTCTGTGTAGCCCTGGCTGTCCTGGAACTCACTCTGTAGACCAGGCTGGCCTGGAACTCAGAAATCCACCTGCCTCTGCCTCCCAAGTGCTGGGATTAAAGGCGTGTGCCACCACTGCCTGGCTAGTGACTAGTTTTTATGTAACCTGTTTTCAACTTGAAAAGAAGAATAAAATTTTTTTTTTGCTTCCCAACTCCAGGTAGTTTTATAGGTAAACCTGTGTGTGGCTCTCCTGAGACAAAGGCCACCTGGTTCCTCATCTTTTTGGAAGAGGCCAAAGACAGAGGGTAGATAGAATTTCTGGCTGGAGCAAAAAGGAGGCTGTGCCTCTCACGTTCGCTCTAAAGGAGACAAGCTCTTTCCTAAGATGAGATCACCCAGCATGCTCAGCAAGGTGCTAAAAAATAATTGCCCTCAATGAAGACATACAAATAAATCATTGTGCTTGGCATCCAAATTTTGAGTGTGTCGGCAAAACATGCAGGGAAAGTTCCCCTCCAGCTACTGGGCTTGGAACACAGCAGTGCTCTGACCTGCCCAGGGCACTTGGGGCTGGAACCCTCTGGGACAGAAACGTCACTGCTGGGGGTGGGGGACTGCTATCTTTGTGGCATTCCTCCCTTCCCAACTCATTCTTGGAACAGAAGTGGAGATCATGCCCCACCAAGCACATACTCGGCAGGTGGGTTTGTCAGTACCTCTTAGTGGGGGCTTGTGTAGGATGGTGTTGTCATGAAGAAATGAAGTGCCTCCACCATGAGCCTGTGTGCTCTGTATTTGGAGTTCTGGAAAACAAACCCATGTATTCTAAGCATGTGCTCTACTGGTGAGTTACACCCCTGCTATGTGACTGTTTGGGGGGAGTCTATACAGTCACTGCAAAAAGAGTAGACAATGACCTGATTTCACGGGAGTCTAGCTTGGTGAAGCAGTGAGTTTAACGGGTCATCTGCAGAAACATGGACAGGGAGTTACTTACAGGAGAGCGGACACCTTAAAAGCAGATACATGGCTGAAGAAAAGGATCTGCCACATCGCCCAGTAATTGTCAACAGATTACACATTCTCAAGGAAGGGAAGGGTCTCCTGTGTTTTGAGCCCTCTCCTTCATCTGTGAGGGATTGTTAGCGGGTCTGAATTTGGGAGGGTCTCATCACAGATGCTCTGAGTTTGAGACAGCCATGGTTATGGTGTGTTCAGAGCACAGAGTTCTTCAGTACTTCCTCCTATTTTTTCTTTCATCAATGTTCTCTGAGCCTTAGAAGAGGGGAAATACGTGTGTGAGTCTTTTCTTCCATTTAGGGCTAAGGATTAGGTCGCCATGTCAATTGGCATTTATTTTTATCGTTTGACCAGTCTGAGTACCGTCAGGAACTGTCAAGAGTTTGTACATCTGGCAAAATGACTAGGATCTATGCCCTCCCCGACCACAGACTTGTCCTGGCTTATGGTCCAAGCATGGGTTCCCTTCTATTTAACCCTACCCCTGCCATAGTTCGCTGCTTTAAATCTAACCAGGGAGCAATTGTTTTCAGACATTTCAGTTATACCACTGTTACACCAGAAGACACGTCTTCTGAATGATAAGGTCCATTGCTGAGTAGAGAACATTGTCCCCCAGTAGCCTACACATCAGTGCTAGCCAGTAGGAAGAGAGCTCCTGGCTCAGTCCCAGCCTGATTCTTCTCGTCCTCCAACCAAAATGTACAGTGTCATCAGAAATAGAGACTTGCCATCTAGTCTGGTGTATAAGGGATACCAGTGGTGATAGCCTGTACTGGAGGGGAAGGTCAGGACCTGCCCAACCAACAGCTTGTATAGAGGAAGCCAATCCTTGGCACTGGAAACTTCATTTCTTCTTTTTTTAATCTATGAGTATGCTTTCTCTCCCATTCATACAGTACCTTTAGAGTTTGAATTACTTCACCATGTTTTTACATTTATGGGTACAAGCAATTGTATTTTTCTCCATCACCCTGTTGAGTACTATCTGTACTTTATCCAAGCCTAAAATGTCTGCATGTGCTGACTTCCATCTCTCTCTCCATTAAGTGTATATGTCTTTCAAATGATTTTCTGAATCAGTGGAAAAAACCTCAGAGGTTAGCATTATACAATGTACCTACTTTTAGCAGGTGAACAGGATCTGTAAAGACCGATGCCATCTGATCTAAAAAGTTCATTGGTCTCAGGATTCAGCACCTAAGGGGATCCAAACAGAAAAATTACCAAGGGTTAGTACAGGCTCCAGAACCCCCATCAGTGTGGCCGGTTGCTTCCTCCAAAGAGCAGTGCTGGGTACAGTGTCATGGATGGAAGGCACTTGATTATTTAGATCACAATCACTCTCCACAAGCTGACCACCTTTCTCATTCTGGGGCACTATTCTGAGGCTGCTATGTTCCTCCCCATCTCAGACTGGCCTGGAGGGAATGGACTGTTCTGAGCTGGGTGCCAAGGGGAAGCAGGGTCCCGCCATCCCCTGGGGCTCCAGACACTGGGTCTGACAACGTCCTGACCAGGGCTGTGGCCTTCACCTTTCTATTGGCCACACCCAGCTGCTGAAAGGCCTGTGGTCGGGTGATCAATCTGTACCTCCAGGGCAGGAATGTATACAGCATTGACTAGGGATTGTTCCGAGTGTCAGAAACAAGCTTAATCATTTCTACTACTCTGTTTCCATAGTGATCCAGTGATGTCTGCTGCCCACCCCCATGCTTCTAGAAGCCTCCAGGAACCAAGACTTATCTGCCCTAGCACCCACCCAAACCCAAATATGCTTTATATTAGCAAGATACCAATAGATCCATGACTCAACATGGGATCTCTGGTGCCCTGTGAAATCCTCACTTACAGGCATCCTTGGCCACCCAAATACAGAAGTGGTTAAGGCAGTTCCCCGAGATCTCCTTCCTCCATAGCAGCAAGCTCAGTGATAATGAAGTGCACTTCTGTTACAGAACCTTTGATGAACAGTTGTTTAGGCTCTAAAGCCTGCCAGAAGTGCACAGCAGTAGGCTTGTGTCAGTTTCTTCCCTAGGAACTCAGGAGCACAAATCTTGTCCTTTCTTTTAGGAAAGGCCCCATTATTGATCTTTCAATTTCCCCACCCCCTTTGATGGCACCTCATGAGCCCAGTTGTCATGCTGGCCTGACCCACCACAGGGCTCAATCAAGCCACAGGAGGCTCGGCAGTCCTAAGGTCCCTGACAATTCACTTCTTTCTTAACTCTCCCTTGAAGATGGTCTGCCATGCCCAGCGAACAGGGAATTAAACACTGCCTCTCTCGTGTTCAGCTCCTCAGGAATGCCCATTTCTCTGTCTAGTTTTCCAGTCCCCCTTGGATCTCCTAAGTCGATGTTCTGGAACTGACATTTTTCATCTTGCCTCAGATTTTGCAGCCTTTTAAACTCAAGGAGGGATGAGTAGGCATTCACCACTCCGCTACTCAGTCTGGGGCCTACAGCCTCCTGATTAGGTTGTGAGAGGCGCTTTCAAATCTTGTTGAAAAGCTGTTCCCAATTCAATCAGTTCAGACAGAGGATTCCTTGATTGCCTAGGTGTTCTCTACTGGACTATCGTCATAGCTCTAGCCTACCTGGAACAGAGTCCCTGCCCTCCTCCATCTTTCCCCACTTTTCTACCAAACCAGAAGCTATAGGCCACACAAGGCAGTCCAGCTTGCTCATGGTCCCATGCCTCATGTGCTACTTTCAGGAATTGCAAGGTATTTCCTATCCTGTTAGCTACACTGGGGTCATTCTTGCCATCAGAGGGCAAGACATCATCCATTAAAGAGGCATGCCACTTTATACCACATCAAAAAAGAAAGCCACCTTGCTGGTTGGGTTTTTTTCCTGTTTCTTAAAAAGATTGTTTATTTTCATTTTATGTACATTGGTGTTTTTGCCTGTGTGTGTGTCTATGTGAGGGTGTTGTGCCCCTTGGAACTGGAGTTACTGACAGTGGTGAGCTGTCGCATGGATGGTGGGAATTAAACCCAGGTCCTCTGAAAGAGCAGCCCAGTGATTTTAACCACTGAGACATCTCTCTAGTCCCCCCACCACCCCCCAAAAAAAGCGTAGCCTGGGCTGGCCTTGAACTCATGATTCTCCTGCCTCCACCCCTTTAGCAAATCCTACCAGCATGGGCCATCAAATTTGATTTTTATTGTCAATTTGATACAACCTGAGTCACTTAGGAAAAGGAACCTTAAATGAAAAATCAGAAGATTTAGAAGATTGAAGAATTGGATCACATTGGCCTGTGGTCATGTCTGTGAGAGACTGTCTTGTTTAATGTGTCGGATGTGGGAAGGCACAGTCCACTTCGGGTGGTACCACCCCTACACAGGTGGGCTTAGGCTATATAAGAAAGCTAGTTGGAAAAAAAAAAAAAGAAAGCTAGTTGGGCATAGTCAAGAGAACAAAGTCAATAAGCAGTGATTCTTTGTGGTTTTTGCTTGAGTTCCTGCTCTGAATTTACTCAGTGATATATTATAACCTGGAATATAAGCTAAACAAACCCTTTCTTCTCCAAGTTACTTCTGGTGAGAGTGGTTTATCACACGCAATGGAAAGGCAAACTAGAAAGTCAACTGGAATCCCCCCAGTAAACACTCTGCCTTCAAATGAACCAGTCTCAGCCATGTTTCTTTATCATGAATGGTGGGACCGAGCAACTGCTGCTGCAGTCAGGAGGCAACACTATTTCTTACCTCCTGGGGAAGAGCAGCATATCAGAACTGGCACCCTGATGCCCCACCCTCACATGACGTCACTTCAGCCATAAATCCTACACCCATCCCAAGGGCCACGCAGCTGATCTGCACAGACCCATCTTGGCTTCGGCCGTGCCCCTGTTTCTATGCCAGGCATTCTGGGAGTTCCTCTGGAGTTCCTCCTCACTCCAAACAGAGAAGGCAACAACAGACCCAAGAAATGATTCCGCCCACGTTTAGCTTGTTGAACCAATGACTTTAATTAGGGTTCTTTATAGGACCATAGCTGAGGGGTAATTTACAGGTCAATTTATAGGCAACCACACCACCCAAGAAGAGTGGCCCCTCCATCTCTCCCAGCAATTGTTAATTCCTTATAAATCCCCAGAAAGGGGGGAGTACTCATAAGCCACCAGAGGGAATCTTAATAGAACTGACCTTGTGCAAGCCATGATGGGTGCTCTAGTTTCAGGATGCCAATCCCGGCATTATGGCTGGAGAACAGCTTGTGTATCCCAGCAGCCTCCAGTCTCTGAACCCTGGGGTTATCATTCTTTCCAGCTAACATTGGTTTTTAATGGGTGTGACTTTGCTGCAAGGACAAGTCTTTCCCCTTCAGGCCACACCCACTTAAGTCAGTGGGTAGAGTTTTGCATTACCTTATGAATGTGATCACACACACACACACACACACACACACACACACACAAACACACACACACAGGCTTGCAGGCAGGAGTGGGGCAATGCTTCCACCTGGACCCATCACTGCTGTATTATATATTTTCTTGGCCTCATGTGAGGGCCTTCAGTTACTTTTGCCAATATTCAATAATGAATTAGTCACTGCTTTGACTGACACAGTTGACAGAGATAAAGGGTTGCCTGTCATCTGACAGGAGAGAGGAGTGTGTAGGTTTAACTTTGGATCTGTTTCCTGGGAGCAGTCTTTAGTCAGTGAATGGTTTTACTGACTTCCTTCCAAAGGCCTAAAACAATTGTTGGCATGGTGGAATGGGCCACAGTCAATGGTAGGCTGGCTCTCAGGACTAGCAAAGGGATACAGACAACCCCTTTAACAGGTCAGCACCACACTGGGGGCTGTGAGCAGAAAGAGAAGTACTGGGTTCCAGGCTCTAGAGGGAGGGAAGAGGCAAGAAGTCAAATCGAAGTAACAGGGAAGGAAGAGGGAATGAGGGAGCACATCCTTCTGGTCCTTTCTTAGCTGCCTGCTTCCAGGTTACAAGATTCCCTGTCTACACACAGCCTCTCCTTGAGAGTTGGGAAGGTGTCTGTGCTGGGAGCTGGTCTGAGCCAGAGAGTCTGCTGGTCCATCTCTCCAGTCATGTTAGTTTCTTATTTGGATCAGAGGACTTGAGTTTGAATTTCCCTGGAAGCATGTCAGAGGACCGAGGGCACGGGGCAGTTTGGCCACCAGCTCCTATCAGTTGGTGGCAAGCTGCTGCCGCAGGGAAGGGAGGGCGTTGGTTCTCTGCACCTGGCCTGCTCCAGGTGTGTTCTTGCAGCTGGAGGAGCCTCGGGCACGAGGCCCAGGTGCTGCACTTGGAAGTAGGCTAGCGAGCACAGAGACGGAGAGGGCAGAGCAGCCACAGGTGACACGCTCGCAGCCTTTGCCAGGGTGACTTTGGCATGCAAGTGGCCTGCAGCCAGAAGAAACAAAACCACAAGACCCCTTTAGGGTTTCTGGTCTCACTGAGTCACTTAGACGCAGGTGGGGAAAGGAAGGAAAAAACAACAAACAAAAAGAGACAACAGAACTGGGAGAGGATAGGAGGCAGATAGATGGGGTGGGGGTAGGAGAGACAGAAACAGAGACACGGGGGTAGGGCGGTGGGTGGCGGGAGGCATATTAGCCACAGGAAAGTGAGCATGGGACAGGTCAGCAATACCCAGGTCAGACAGGAAGTGGCTCCTGTGAGCGTTGCAGCTGGCTGACATTGGGCGAGGTGCCTCAGTGGGCCCATGCTGAGGCGTCCCTTTCCCCTGAGGGACTAGACACAGGACAGTATAGTATAGAATAGAGTTTATTCAGGGCATGGGATGGGAGTTAAGGGGGTAGTAGAGGCAGAGAAAGGCAGAGAGAGGGAGAGAGTAGAGAAGCAGAGGCCAGCCATGACCATGTGGAGAGAGGAGGGGCAGGGAGGAGAGCCCAAGAGGGGGCAAGAGAGAGGGTAGGAAAGTGGGAGAATATGCAAGAGAGAGAGAGAGGAGGGGCCGAGCAGCCCCCTTTATAGTAGACCAGGCCTACCTGGCTGTTGCCAGGTAACTGTGGAGAGGGGCATGCCTGGCTGTTGCCAGGTAACTGTGGGGTGGAGCTTAGACAGAATCCTAACAAGCCCATCTTCAGGCTCGTAACCCTGGTGAAGGGATTGTAGGATGGGGGCATTCAGCTCAAGACACCCCCACCACCACCACCAGGTTTCCTCCATTCCCTTCTTCCTTGGCTAGGTCTAAGAAGATGCACAGAGAACTATTATGGGGAGCCACACCATCAACATCTCTACAATGGGCCACCTGGCAAGAAACCTCAATAAAGCCTCAAAATCAAAAAGCCACCCCAAAGCCATGGGGCTAAGAAGCTTGAGCAGTAGAGTGTAGGTTCGGAGTATCTCCCAGTGTGACACAAGTCACAAGAGTGACTGGGGATTCTGACTGTGGTGGGTGACAGATGTTCCCGTCATCAGCGTGACGCCCTAGCATGGGAATCTGGGAGAATCAGCATGGATCACCTCTTTCAGGGTTCCAGGGCATCAAAGCTGGCAGTGTAAAACGATGTCAAATGGAATTCCTGATTGACCCAAAAAAATTTGACCAATAAAGTCACAGGTGTCCGAAGTTCTCATATGTACTTAGGTACAGATACAGATAGAGTAGAAGACTAAATTATGTTTTATGCATAGATTTTGGATAACATATGATTGATGTTCAGGTGCCATGCAAATCTGTACCCTACTGGAATTCCCAAAGATTAGCAAAAATAGACCTAGCAAAAGTTAACCTATCCAAAGTTACAGGTAAGAAATGTGAATGGGGCCATTTAGGAGGGGTGCTGAGATAAAAGACCGTCAGCTTCACAGGAAGTGCCTTGGCGTGTCCATTTCCTGTCACATCCACACCCAGGGAGGGGCTGACAGACACTGACACTGGAAAAACACAGAACAGAAATCTCAGTCGCCAGGAGCCACAGACACTGTGAAGACACCTGGAATTGTTAGGTCCCTGGTCGGGGTGGGGGTGGGGGGGGAGGGGGAGGGGGGGAGGTTCTGAACAGAGGTAGGACCTCCTTCCAGCCTCGCTTGTTAACAAAGTTTAGAACCAGACTGGCTGAATTCTCTCACTAACCCAGGGTCCAGAAAGTGAGTGGAAAGCAGGCCAGCTCTTGTGTAAAATGAGGTGTGCATTTTTCCTTTTAGTGTGGGGGAATTGTTAGAGAGTGCTTGCCTAGTGTGCTCAAATTCCTGAGTTCAAAGCTTCGACACACATTTTGTAATCCAACCACTCACAGGCGGAGGCAAGAGGATCTGAGATTCAAAGTCATTCTGGTTACACAGAGAGGTACAGCCTGGGATACATGAGACCCTGTTTCAGAGAAGAAATAAAAAAACAAAACAGAACCCATCTCTGAGGAGATAACAAGCCCAGATGGAGCTGGGACCTGCAGTGGAGAGCTGACAGGGGAAGCTGTGGGGTGACGTTGCGTGAGGGTTCCGAGGGACTTGTAGTGACTAGGAGGGGCACCCCACACCCAAGAACCCATGGGCCTGTCCTAGAGGATGCTTTGAACACCTGTGGCTCCTGGAGAGGTAACAGGAAAAAGGAGAGCTTTTGCAGTAAGAGGTAAAGGTGGAGGTACATACTCTTCCCTGCCTAGCCCTGGAGGTGTAAACAGCAGGAAGGAGGGAAGAGGAGAAGAGCCCCCCCACCCACCACCCACCACCCCAGCCCACCCCCAGTATGGGTCTCTGCTCTGGGCTTTGAGTATTTGCAGCAGTAGGGGAGGGAGGGCCTTTGGCATGAATGTGAGATTAAACATGCCAAGCTCTCGATCAGAGCAAATCCTTTAGGTCCACAAAAGTGGCCAGAGAGTCCTGAGGGGAAGGTGGTGTGACTGAAGGGATGGATGGGAAAGCCTAAGTGATTGTCGGTTTGAACAGCCATGGTCAGGTGGCAGGAGCAGAGCTCTGCATGGCGACAGGGCTTTGTCACTGATGCATGGGGGGAGGGAAGAGAAATGTAGGTGTGTGTTTATAAACACAATTCATAGTTTATTCCACAGTGTGGGTTCATTTCTTAGCGACAGATTATGTGTTACCTTTAATTTGTGGTCCTTGGTAACAAATCCTCCTAGGTATTATTCAGAAAAGAGGATCTTCAACCAGGCGGACTAGCCTGTATTGCAGTCCCTCTCTAGGGTCTCTTGCAGCAGAGCAGCAGGTCCAGCAAGCCGAAGCAGACGCTGGCTGCTGTGTGCATAGTGCCCACTGTTCAAACACGGAGAGGAGGCCTTGAGTGCTTGAGAAGGGAAAGCCCACACCTTAGCTCTGATGTGTTCATTAGTAGACACAAACCACTTTGGCTCTTCAGGAATCCAGGTGAACTTGTCCCCCACCCAAGCCTGCTTGTCACACCTCCCTATCCCATTCCCGTGCCCTGCTCCAGCTCAGCTCTGATTAGAATCGCCAGGGCAATTAGTAATTGTTAACCATTTCAAAAATATGCAAATGTTAGGACTCTGGGGGGAGAGGGGGAGGGGCGGGGGGGCAGGAGGGGGGATGGTTTAGTGTCTGCTGAGCAAGCATGAGGACCACATTCAGATCCCAGATCCCATATCAAAATTAGACATGGATTTCACATTCCTGTAACCCCAGCAAGGGTCAGGGAGGGGTAGGGTACATACATGCACAGACACACACACACACACACACACACACACACACACACAGAGACATATACAGACATACACACAGAGAGACACACAGACATATACATACAGACAGGCACACAGATAGACACAGACATACACAGACTACACACACACATACACACACACACACCAAAACAAAACAACACAACACAAATACCAACTCTCCCTCCAATCCTGACTAAGATCTATTACAATTATTTTCTGATGTCTCTTCATGGCTCTTATGTAGAGTTAAGACCTAAAAGTACTGTAAAGAATGTCAGGCAGAGGCCACTTTACCCAGTTAGGCAGGCAGGGCAGGGCTCTCTGGAGCCCAGCTCCAGGCTGCTGTGGCTGGTCCTGGCAATGCCTAGGGCCCGCACTCTGTCCTTTGTCCACCATGCTTTATCCTCCCATCTGACCCTCGTGACTACGCTGTCAGCAACAGCCACACATGGAATACTTAAATATCAAGAAAAGGTGCAAAAATCAAACATTTACTGTTATGTTAATAAGTCATAAATTTATTTGAAAACAATTCTCTGGTATACACATAATTGTATCACTTATTAAAGACAAAACCAAATTTGCATACTAATGAAGCAGGTGTGTTTATTTCTATGTGGAGAATTAAATTGTGGCTGAATATTTGGTTCTTCAGAATGCAGAGAATCATCAATGTTTTTTCAGAGCTTCCTGATGTCTTGACTTTATAATCGTCAATGCTGAAAACATTGTTTTGCGTAAATATGTAGGACTAAATGTCCTCGGTTCAGGGCCGTGTCAGAAAGCATTGGTGATTTTCTTCCAATCCTAAAATGAATTAACTGAACATCTTAAAAATATTTTAAAATTGTGTGTGTGTGTGTGTGTGTGTGTGTGTGCATGCTTGTGTACTTACAAGCAGGTGTCCTGGGAGGCCAGACGCATCAGATCCCCTGGTGCTGAAGCTACAGGTAGTAGTTGCAAACTGCCTGATACGGGTCCTGGGAATTGAACCTGAATCCTCTACAAGAGTGAGACATTCTGGGCCCTTAACTGCAGAGCCATCTCTCCAGCTCCACTGAGTGATAGGTTTTGGGTTTTGTTGTTGTTTGGCTTGGGGTTTGGTTTGTTTTTTTCAAGACAAGATTTTACTATATAGGTCTGGCTGTCTTGGAACTCACTATGCAGACTAGGCAGGCTTTGAAGCAGACCAGATCCGCCTGCTTCTGCCTTCTGCGTACTGGGATTAAAGGCATGTGCCACTGTGTATGACTGTTTTTTTTTTTGTTTTTTTTTTAAGAAACTCAGATCAGTCACTCCAACAGAATTTTCTAAGATCAAACATCTTAACAGAATGCAATCCAATGATATACACACCGAGGAGGGGTTGAAGGTAGGGAACTATTAAAATTCCTTGTTTCCCACCATTAAATCATTATGTTTCTTTAAGAGCAGAAAATTATTCTTGCCTTTAATCCCAGCGGAAGCAGGTGGATTCCTATGAGCTCCCGGTAAGCCTGGTCTATAGAGCAAGCTCCAGGCCAGTCGAATGTCAGCTGAGGCACGTTTGTTGCAGGCTGAGCTTATTGGCCCCGACTGGCAGAAAGGCGTAGGCAGGGCGAAGCGCCTGTGCGGTGTGTCCGGAGCCCAGCCTGCCACCTAGCTGGGCGACGTAGCTGGAGTCGTGTCACTGTTGACACCTTGCCTCCCCTATGTGTTTGATTTTGAATTAACTGTTTATTCACTATATATTCAAGCACACCATATTGTTGCTAAGTTTCACAACCCCTACACTCAGGGCCCACCGTTTGAGAAGCTGGTTTACTGAACTAGTGCAGCACAAAGAAGGCACGCTGTGGCCAGGAAACTCGGAGCACCAGCAGGATGACCCACACCATCTTGAGCTGAGGCTGGAGGTGTCATGATGGCGATGATACTGATGATGGTTGATATCTCCAACTTGTTAGCACTGGGGAGTCCGAGGACCACGCCGTCTTTGAACTAGAATCTCCCAGGAGTCTTTGCGGCAGGATCCTCAGCTGCGGCACCCTCAACTGCCTCTCATGTGGCTATAGTTGGAATTTTTCCAGGTAAATTCTGCAGGAGTTGGCATTCTTGAGACCAGAGGAAGGAGATCCTAGGAACTTGTTTTGTGTCTTTTGGTTCCAGGCTTCTGAACTCAGCAGCTCCGTCCTTTCTGCTTTCCATCTCAAGGGAGTGTGCGCCGTGTCCATGGCCTCCAGGCTCAGAGGCAGAGCCGATCTCCAGGCTCCTTGTCCTTTATCACTCCCTCATCTGTGAGGTGGACAGAAGTGCGTTTCTAATGGGAAGTGTAGTTACAGCTTGGCAAGGCCTTGGAGGGCTGAAGCTAACTGGGCTAACCACTGAGCAGACAGCTCAATCCCAGCTCAGCCCCGCCCATGAGCTTGACAGGAGTAGAGGAATGCCAGGACAGGGAAGCAGGAGTGGGTGGGTTGGTGAGCAGGGGGACAGGGGATGGAGGGGAAACGGAGGGAAGGGGATAATTTGAAATGTAAATAAAGAAAATATCTATTTTTTAAAGGAGGGTTCTGACTTTCATAAACGCTGTCCTTGCCCAGAAGAGCCTTTAGTTGCTGCCCCTGCCTCTCTCACTGGGGGTTCCCACCCTTGTTTCCTCTGTCCTCACCCCAACTCCTATCCTTCCTCACACCTTCTCCTCTCCATGGCTGGTATTTCTCCCCAGACCCTCTAGTCTGGAGTTTTGAGTAGTTCCTGTATCTTTGGTCCAGGAGATGGCTGGGCCCAACACCTGAGAGTATAGCCTTTGTCGTCCTACCTCAGAGCCCTTCCTACACTTTTCCGGGTTCTGCGTGTTAGCTGGGAAACAGCCAAGGCTGAGGGAGGAGGGACATCACCCCAGCTTTCCAGGGAGCAATGAGAACTGTAAACAAAAAGCCAAGGTCTGTGTCCCATCCCCCACCCCCATCCACCCCATTCCCTCCTCTTCGAGCAAAGATCAAATCGACTTTCATCCCATTGCCTACTATTGGTGTCTGTATGCTGGGCATTGAGCTTATTTATGTGGATGGTCTCACCTAGTTTCCAGTTGTAGATGAGAAAATGCAGATACATAAAGATGTTAAGGTTATGTTTCGTTCCCAAGACCATGCCACTAGCAAGAACTAGATTATTTTTATTTGGTCTGGTTTGGTCTTTCAAAACAGGGTCTTTCCATGCAGCCCTGGCTGTCCTGGAACTCATACTGTGGACTAGGCTGGCCTTGAACCCTGCCTCTGCCGCCTGAGCACTGGGTTGAAGGTGTGTGCCACCATGCCTGCGTAGGAGCTAGATTCTTAAAAGTCCATGCATCTGTACTGGGTGGACTGGGGCTAGAGAAACTGTTCTAAGACAAGGGATTCAGTCAGCCCAAAGCAAACAGGAAAAATATAGAGGTAGAAAAACAACTTCCAGACTCATCCTGACCAGTGGGCAGGGCAAAGGTACCTAAGTACCCAGGTCAAGGGGTATGCAAATGGATCTGTGGGCTGAGGATGGGAAGGAGACTTCAGCCTGGAGGAAGATCCAGAATCTAGGTCAGGAATTAGACCTTGGCCACTGGCTAAGATGAAGAACAGGGTCTGTGTTATTATCTAGGGAGGAGGTCATCCCTTTGAGAATGCAGAAGAAGACACCTAGGTAAAGGACCAGTCTTTAGGGTGAGCCAACACATGATCAGGCACAGGGTAAGTGGCATGTGATAGAGCATGGAGGACACACAGGTGTCCACAACTACTCCTGGTCAGTTGTTGATGGATTTGAAGAAATAAAGGGATAATTAGAGCAGGAGCCTCCCCTCCACAGGACCAGACACTGGATCCAAAGCTGCATAGCAACTGCATCCTGAGCCGTGCAAGATGGAGGTCACTGACAAATGTTCAGGCACTGGGAGGCATGACCACACCCAGATTAAGAAGCCCAGAAGAGCAAGCTATAAGATAAGGAAGTGGGTCGCACCTGCTAAGATCCCAAAGCAAGTTCCTTTGAAAGTTTGTCTATTACTAGCTAACAAACGAAGCCCCCATGCTCCTGGTAGAACAGACATTGGAGTGGGATTAGCTTAAAGAGAACCCAGACCATCTCAGGAGATGGAGGAGAGTCTAAGATTTCTCCTTCTCGTTGCCTTATTGGCTAAGACTTCCTTATTTCATGGTGAGTAACAGTTAATAATCCAAGAGGGATGATGACCAAACAATCCAAGTCATTAGATACTTGCCATCATATGCTACATACTATTGGATACTATTTTCATTTTTACTGATGGAGAAAGTGAAGCTTAGGAGGTAGTGACTGAGTCAAGGACGTGTATGATAAATCATGACTATCAGTTCCCGGATCTGAACTCAGGTGTGAACTAACACTCATAACCAAGGTCTCTTACATGGCTGCTCCCTGGAATTGCAGCCTAGGTTGCTGAAGCCACAAGTAGATGGATGAATACGCTCTTCCAAGTCATCTTCCTACGAGTCTGAGACCCAAACAGACCTCTGGTGCCTTCGCCACTCCACTTGCTGCCGTGGCCAGTTATCTGATATGAAGCAAATTAAAAGAAGGAGGTTTTATTTTGGCTCACAGTCTGTGGGCAAACAATCCATCATACAGGAAAGATCTCAGCAAACTGAGATCTGTGGCAGCAGGGATGTGCAGCTCCTCCTCACATCTTGGTAGAAGAGGAAGCAGAGAATGGACAGGATGTAGGCCTGGTCTATAAAAAAAAACCTCAAGGTCTACTCCAAGTGGCCCACTTCCTCCAAAGATGCTCAACCTTGTAAATGCTCTACAACCTTCTAAAATGACAACGCCAGTTGGGTACCAAGTGTTCAAACATACGAGTCTTTGGGAGATAGTTCACATTCAGACCTCAGAAATGGGCCAATAAAGTTCAAAGGAAACCAAGCATTAGATTCCGAAGTCACATCAGAATTCACTGGAAGATATCCTAAAATGAGGTCAAGGCCACAGGCGCATTGACTGGAAATGAGTGAAGACCTGCAGCCCCTTTGTGTGTCCTAGACGTGAGCCTCATTAGAAAACATGCCCTAGGCATTCTCAAAGCAACAGACTTGTCTCTGTGATGTCTATAGTCTTGTCTTCAGTGTGTCATACTGTTCAAGAGAATTGCTTAAACGGGTAACCACTCTCAGAGTTGGAGAAGCAAAATTCTGGTTCTAGAATGGACAAATGAGAATAGCCTCCAGGGCACACCTAGGTCTGAGGAGCCTTTTTCTCCCTACACATGAAATCCTTTGCACATATTTCAGAAATTCGTAGGTAGAAGCGAACACTGGGGATCTAGCAAATGGCTTGCGACTCACTCAAGCAGCAAAACAGGTCTCATCCCAGGGTTTGAGAATTATCAGGGAGATGCACTACCAGGCAGTGATGAACTGATCAAAACTCGAGGCAGTAGACCTGCTAACACTGTTACGGGATGATGACACAGCAGAGGATGTGTGCTTAGAGGCAGCTCTTGATGATGCTTGGAAGATGAGGTTTGAGTGTAAAATGTCCCCCTCAGACTCATGAGCTTGGTGGTACTGTTTGGGAAGGCTGTGGAATCTTAAGAAGAGAAGCCTTGTTGGAGAAAGTGGGTCATCTGATGTGGACCTTGATTTACAGCCTGGCCCCACTTGGTGTCCTCCATGTGCCTCCTGACTGTGCACGTGACGTGGCTGGCACGTGCTTCACTTCCCTGCCATCCCACCATGATGGACTGTCCTCTTGGAGCTTGGGTCAAAATTAACTCTCCCTTCTTGTGGAATGTTTGGTCACAATGAACAGAAAAGTAACTATGACAGAGGAGAAACATGTTCTCAGGAGTGGGGGTTTGGGTGTGGGGTAGGGGGAGAGACAGAGCTGTAATAGTGCTTTCTCTACTCTGCTCCACCTGTGAGCCTGCCTCTTGCCAGCTCTCTGCTGGCTCAAAGTCTACACGATGTCTGGTGCTATATGCTGGGAGACACATTATGGCCCTGGGAAGAAAGCTTTGCTCCTCCCTAATTGGAAAGGGAACTGTGGCTG
Organism: Apodemus agrarius; assembly: GCA_964023405.1. Taxonomy (NCBI): domain Eukaryota; kingdom Metazoa; phylum Chordata; class Mammalia; order Rodentia; family Muridae; genus Apodemus; species Apodemus agrarius. The sequence goes on from OZ030005.1 coordinate 106,078,705, forward strand.
AAAGCAGCTTGTTTCCTTGTGTAGAACATGGGCCTAAACCCTTCCTACAGACTCCAGGAGCCCTTCAACGCCCACTCCTTGGAGCTCTGCCCCTGTTAGCTCACTCCCCACCTAGGACTGTAGGTCTTGCCACAGTGCCCCACCGCCTCTCTGGGCCAGTTGTTTCCTCAGGTGTTGGACCAGATATTCTGGTGTTCTTCAGGTGTTGAGCCTTCTTTGGGCCAAATGTTTCTCCAGATGTTGGGCCAGGTGTTTTGGTGTTTTTCAGGTGTTGAGCTTTCTATGAGCCGGTTGTTTCTCCAGGTGTTGGACCAGATGCTCTGGTATTCTCCAGGTGTTGAGCTTTCTTTGAGCCAAATGTTTCTTCAGATGTTAGGCCAGGTGTTCTGGTATTTTCCAGGTGTTGAGCCTTCTCTGGGCCAAATGTTTCTCCAGGTGTTGGGCCAGGTATTCTGGTGTTTTCCAGGTGTTGAGCTTCCTCTGGGCCAGTTGTTCCTCCAGGTGTTGGGCCAGATGTTCTGGTGTTCTCCAGGTGTTGAACCTTCTCTGGGCCAAATGTTTCTCCAGGTGTTGGGTCAGGTGTTCTGGTGTTTCTCCAGGTGTTGGGCCAGGTGTTCTGGTGTTTTCTAGGTGTTGAGCCTTCTCTGGGCCAGGTGTTTCTCCAGGTGTTGGGCCAGATGTTCTGGTGTTTTCCAGGTGTTGGGCCTTCTCTGGGCCAGTTTATCTAGGTGTTATCTCAACATCCTCAGGCCCTGTAGACTTTGTCCCTCTTTTTTCTCCCATTGTCAAGAACAATGTTGGATTCTGTTGAGGAACAGAGTACCAAGGAAAAGCAAATGCCCAAAGCTGGCTCTTTCCCCTCTTCTTTTCTTCTTTCATTATTCTTTGCTGATTTTCCTCCTCTACTCCCCACCCCACTAGTCTTCCCAGTTTATAGAATTTTCCAATTATTGGCTCAGAAGTATCACACCTGTTCTTTTCCTCTCATTCTCCTCTGCCTCCTTTCTTTCCTCTTCCTCTCCCAAGCTCCTGACAACCCACACAAGAGTCTGGACATTGGGGAAGACAAATCACAGTGCTCAGGACAGGTATTAATGGAAATAAAAGCTACAAGATGGAGTTAAAGAATTTCAAGCTCAGCAAATTTGCTTTGTTTTGCTTTATGACTGTCCTTGTATAACTTGATTAGTTCTTTTGTTAATTCCAAGACAACCTGGCTAATTACAGACTGTGCTATTGAGGTCAGGGCGCACACAGGTAGTCATCCCGTGGAGGCACTCTCCGTATCTGTGACTTGCTGTTGATTCCAAGCAGTCCAAGGTTTGGATTGCTCCATAGACTCCTGCACCTGTTCTTGGGCCACTGAGAGGGAGTTGTCCTTTCCACTTTCTGGGTCACTTCAGGGCATCCGTATCACTGGTGAGAACCAGAGTGTTTGAAAGACTAACAAGTCCTGAGACCCTGGAGAGTCTTACCTTGGCAGCTTCAATCTTAGTGAACATGCGTGGGATAAGACAGACCTGCAACTGAAAGATATGGTTAAAGATCACATGGTTTGGAAAACAATACTGAGACCCAGACCTTGAATTGGTTTCAGGCATGGGCAGGACAGATGCCTTGATTTTATCTTGGCATTGCCTCCTAGTCAGCCTGGGTCCTTGCCTGACCCACTTTTCAAGACTCTCTGGCTGCATTCTTCTCTCTTTCCCTCTCTCTGTCTCCGTGTCTGTCTCTGTCTGTCTCTGTGTCGGTGTCTGTCTCTGTCTGTCTGTCTCTGTCTCTGTCTCTGTCTCTGTCTCTCTGTCTCTGTCTGTCTGTCTGTCTGTCTGTCTGTCTCTCTCTCTCTCTCTCTCTCTCTCTCTCTCTGTGTGTGTGTGTGTGTGTGTGTGTGTGTGTGTGTGTGTATCTTTGTCCCTCCCTCCTCACCAACTCTTCTATGGTTTGTAAAGACTCAGAAACAGAGATCTGGAGAGACACCCCTGTGGTTAGGAGCACTTGCTGCTTCCCGGGAGCATACCTCAGGTCCCAGTGAACCCATAGAAGTTCACAATTATCCGTAACTCCAGTTCCAGGGACACTCTTTTCTGGCTCCCGTGGGCACCAGTCACATGGCACACAAACACACAGGCCAGCAAAATGCCCATATACATACAAATTTTAAAAGTTTAGTGGGGGTATGCACCTTTAATCCTAGCACTTAGGAGGCAGAGATAAGTGGATCTCTGAATCTTTGTGAGTTCAAGAGCAGCTAGCTCTATATAGACAGACTTATCTAAAAAAATTTTTTAAAAAGACTTAAACATTCTAAATATTCTCCCTTTCTTGCTTACCCAGCATTCTCAAGTTCCTAGTCCCACAGTAATAGCAGGGCAGTCGTGCTGCGTACCCAGATGGACAGCCACATCTGTGCACAGCCCTTTTCCCCTCTCTCTACAGCCCTCTCCACTGCGATGACTGTGCACATCACCCACCTACCAGAATCAGAACCTCTGGAGTCTCAGACAAGGCTTTCTTTCTCACCTTATCTCCTATTACAAAGCACTTTGCTCTGTGCCTGGGGAGGTGTGGGTCACGTGACGTTTCTCTGTTCTGTGAGAGCCCCTCAGAAGAGGGAACCTGGCCAGGCCAAATGAATGGCACATGCCTCTAACTTCAACGCTTGGGAAGGTGAGACAGGAGGACTTAGATCCTGAGACCAACACAGAATCCATTGCAAGAGCCTGTCTGAGCAAACAAGCAAATAAAAAGATGGTGACTGGATTCTATGCTAGGCTGGATGCCTGCTGGGATGGCAGATGGAGTAGCAGTGGGTGGGAAGGAGCCTGGGGCAGGGGAGGGAGTCCTGGTAGAAGGGAATGGCTCTAGCCAGGTGAAGTGGAGTGGGCGGCGTCCATCGCTGAAGGGAATCCCAGGACTTCCTGATTTGTCCACATCCCTGACACTGCAAGCTTCCTAGCACTGGAAGAAGGTCTTTTGCTACCAGCTCTCTCCCTCAGCCGGGCTGACTGCTCAGGACCAAAGGGTTTTCCCCTTTTCGGGAGGACTAAACACCAATATGGCCAGGCACAACAGAATGGAGGGGAGACACTGGGGGTCCGGAGGACTAAGAGACTATCCGGGAAGTCCTGACAAACCACAGAGGAAGATACATTAACAGAGAGGGCTGGTGAGAGGGCTCAGTGGTTAGCGATGCTTGCTGCCAAGACTAATGACCTGAGTTCAGTCCCAGAATCCCACACAGCAGATGGAGAGAACTGACTTATGAGAGAAACCCAAGTTGGAGAAGGATTCAGTGTTCAGAAAATTGTCTCCTTCTGGGGTAAAGTAGATCTCAGGGCAAGGTCCTGAGAGCAGGCTCTAGTTAACAGTTGACAGCCAGCAAGACACCAGGGACACCATATCACACTATTAAAGAACCAAATGCTGGCTGGGCAGTGGTGGTGCACGCATTTAATCCCAGCACTTGGGAGGCAGAGGCAGGCAGATTTCTGAGTTGGAGGCCAGCCTGGTCTACAGAGTGAGTTCTAGGACATCCAGGGCTACACAGAGAAACCCTGTCTCCGGAAAAAACAAAAAGAACCAAATTCTGTCACCAACTAGGGGAGCTTGGAAACACATCCTTCCCCATTTAAGCTTCCAGATGAAGACACAGCCATTAAATTCTTATTTCATCCCTATGTGACCCTGAGCAGACTTAGCTAAAAGTCTCCTGACCTACAAAGACTGGGGTGATAAACCGAGGTTCTAAGGGGTTACCCTCTGGTGACTTGCTTCTCATCGATAAAATACTAAGCCTCCAAGGCTAGCCTCAGTAGGTCAAGGTACTCGCTGCACAAGGCTGACGACCTGAGTTCAAGTCTCAGAACCCACATAAGGGTGGAAGGACAGAGTTGACTCTACATAGTCGTCCTCTGATCTCCACACACATGTCATAGCACACATATGCCCTCCCCACCATGCATGGACACACACACTTATAATAATAAATGAAAAATTAAAACTTCTTAAAAATTATGTAACCATCGACTTTTCAGAATAAGAATATATTTCCTGTTAATGGCTGGTTTTCTCGGGGCTGTTGGGGGCCATATTCCAGGACACAACAAAGTTATCAGCTGTGGATGGATCCTGCAGAGAATAACTTTTGGGTTAAACTTAGAAGGGCGGGCTGATGGGTGCATACTTAATCCCTTTAATAAACACTGGCTAGCTATTACTTACTGATATCAACTATCTGCCGGTCATGGGCCGAGGCTGTGGTAGTAAATAACTCAGGTAAAATTATCTGCTTTGATAAAGCCATGTTCTAAAGAGAGAGGTACTAAAGATAACTAAGGAGCATGATTAATACAACAGAGAAGTATTGAGAACTGTAGAGTAAGGCGTGCTTGAGGAGAGCTGAGGCTGTTAGGTACGGGGTTCCCTGGCAGGCTTAAGGGGCATCTGAGAGGGAGTCTTGGAGCTGAAACCTAAGATGAAAAAGAAGTCAGCTGGGACTGGAGAGATGGCTCAGTGGTTAAGAGTTCTGGCTGATCTTTCAGAGGACCCAGGTTTGACTCCCAGCTCTCACAATCATCTGCAACTCCAGTTTCAGGGGATCTTGACATCTTCTGGTCTTTGAGGTTACTGCACACACGTGGTACACAAACATAAGTGTAGACAAAACACCCATACAATAAAACAACAAAGCTAGCTATGCAAAGAATTAGGAATCTCAGCTGCAGGGCTGGAGAGATGGCTCAGTGGTTAAGAGCACTGGCTGCTCTTGCAAAGGACCTGGGCTCTGCTCCCAGCACCAGCATGGTAGGTCGGTCACAACCACCCATAACTCTAATTCCAGTGGATCTGGCTTCCTCTTTGGACCTTCATGAGTCCCAGGCTTACATATGGTGCAGGAAGAATACTCATAGACATAAAATAAAATAAATCTAAAAAGACGTCTTTTTTTATGTTAAGTTTGCTTTATTTCTGAATATAGTGTTTCACCATTACAGTGAGGTCACCATTACATGTTACTTCTATATGTTTATCAAATAAACCACACATATTAATAATGCAAGCAAATTTCTTATAAAAAGGGAAAGAAAAAAGTCCTGTCCTCGGAAAAAAACAAAACCTTGAATGTTTAATTCATGTTTCAACCTCTTGCCCGAATTTGCAAATATAAAACATTATATTAAATTTTAATTCAGCTAAAAAATTCTTATTATTTTGGGTTTTATGTTATGCATCTCTGCCATATAATTGTTTCCTTTTCTATGATTACATATCAATTGTATTAAAAAATCAAATTATATCACTGTAAGCACTGCTCCTGGGAGTGAACCATATATTCTTACAGTAGCTGTAGATTGTCAGGTGTGTAGTACATGTAGACGGTAATTGAGGATATAATAGAGAATGCTTATGTTATGTAACAGGCCACACCATTTTTTGCAAAGAACCAAATAACCCTATCAAAAAATGGGGTACAGAGCTAAAGAAAGAATTTTCACCTGAAGAAATTCAGATGGCCGAGAAACACCTTAAGAGATGTTCAACATCATTAGTCATCAGGGAAATGCAAATCAAAACAACCCTGAGATTCCACCTCACACCAGTCAGAATGGCTAAGATTAAAAACTCAAAGAGACAACAAGTGCTGGCGAGGATGTGGAGAAAGAGGAACACTCCTCCACTGTTGGTGGGATTGCAAAATGGTAAAACCGCTCTGGAAATCAGTGTGGCGGTTCCTCAGAAAATTGGGCATGTCACTTCAAGTCATCTTTTTTTTTTTCTCTTAAAAAAATCTCAGCTACAGCACTTTGGAGACTGAGGATCTTGGGATCAGGGCTAGCCTGGAATAAACAGTGAGATTCTTCCTACATTGAAAAAAAGACAGACTGGAGAGATGGCCCGGTGAGTACAGTAACTTTCTGTCAAGTCTGACAGCCTGTGTTCAGTCCCTGGGACCTGCACGTGGAAGAGAAACAAATCCTGAAAGTTGTCTTCTGACCTTCATATACATGCCATTCCATGTGCATGTACACACACACACACACACACACACACACACACCAAATAAAATTTAAGGATTTAAGACAAGAGAGAGAAACAGACAGAGAGAGAGAGAGAGACAGAGACAGAGAGAGAGAGAGAGAGAGAGAGAGAGAGAGAGAGAGAGAGAGAGAGCAGCTAGGACAGGGAAGAGCGGGGGTGGGTGGGTGGGGAATCCTGGAAGTCCATTGAGGTCTCAGTATTCTAAATGCATGAAACCCAAGAAGCCAGCGTGGTCCCAGCCTGGAATCCCAGCTCTGGGTCTCACCCCGGGATCCCAGCCCCCACTTCCTGTTCCTGCCTCCAATGTGTTCTGTGGAAGTAGGTGAGACTTGAGTCTCAAAAGGGTTTTCCAGGTGACACTCCCAATTGTGTGGAGATTAGATCCCTGCCAGACAGAAAGTGCTCTGTTCCCAGTGCTGACCCACGATCCCCTGGGAGAGCGTTTCTTAAAGTGTTTGTTTTCCCCGGGGGACTTGGGTTATCTCAGCCCCACCCTATCTGGGCAGTCCAGGTTCTTCCCATGCCACCACAGGGCTCAGGTTAGTACTGGATTGTGTGGGCAGCTTCTCTTGGCTTCCACCCCTTCACATCCTGTAGTGAGACGTCTAAATTCTTGGGAAGAAAGTCTTGGCTGACAGAGTACATATAAATATGGCTGCATCCTGCTGTAATGAAACACACCTCAGTCAAATCCAGTGACCCACAAGGTCAGACGTGAATCTGCACAAGGTACAGGAGTTCTGGCCCCCTGCAGTCTGTAAACTACGCCTTCTCATCTCATGCCTGCCTCCATGCTGTGCTGCAAGGGTTATAGAGTCCCCTCAGATTCACACCGATACCCCGGCCTTTACACCCAAGCTTCAAGTCATGCGCCCTCTCCAAATATCAGTCCTTCCTTCGGTCTAGGGCGGAACATACTGGGGGTCCTGGACTCTTAAGGGGCTCAGACACATCCAAGCATAGAAGTGAGCATAGGGTTTCATGCAGGGAAATCCAAGGCTCTGGGGGCCGAGCTTTAGAATGGAGTGTGTAGCATATCCATTTGTCTGTACAGCTTTCTCACACTGTGTGGAAAGGGGCACAGTCAGGAGAAGTGGGAAAGTACAGGTACCGTTTGCTTATACCTAAGGATGCCACTGTTCAGAATAAAGACTTTCTAGTGCCTTTCTACAGTCCTGCCTCTTCCATGTTTTCAAACAATTCCATTCTTAATAGAACTTTACTTACGTTTGTTCTCACACATCCTAAATTTATAGAGAAGATGCTTAAAGGGCTTAATGCATTCCCACTTGCTTTCTCTCTTTCTGTAAACAAATACTGCCATGTTTGCAGCGACTTTTACTGAGCTATATTAGAGAAGAAACTGCAGACGTGTTTGCCTCTGAATCTCTCAGTGTGCACTCTCTTTCTCACCATCCCCACCTGTGTGTGTGTGTGTGTGTGTGTGTGTGTGTGTGCAGGTGGCAGTTCATGAATACACAGCACTCACGTGGAGGTCAGGGGGAGACCTTGGTAAAGATCCTCAGGCTTGTTTGAAGGTTTGGTTTGAGACAGGGTCTCTTAAGGCCTAGAACTTGACCACAGAGGCAGTTTGCCTAGCCTGTGAGCTTCCAGGGGCCAGCCTGTCTCTATCCTGTCTTTCTATTACAACCAGGGCCACCGCTCCTCAATTTGGGGGTGGACTCTGAACTGAGGCACACTTTTCTGACTGAGTGATCTCCCCAGCCCTGGTATGCACTTCCTATGCACAAGGGCACTTTCTCACTGAGCCAGAACACAACCATTCCAGCAAGGACATTGAACTATGGGAGAAAAGAACTACTGTGTACTGTATATTCTGATTTTTGTCAGTTTTCCCAATGAGATACTTTAAGCTTTAAAAGAATGTGGCATTTGGTTGTTAAATCTCTTTGAATTCTTTTTTGTTTGTTTGTTTGTTTTTGTTTTTTGGATTTGGTTTTTTTGAGACAGGGTTTCTCTGTGTAGCCCTGGCTGTCCTGGAACTCACTCTGTAGACCGGGCTGGCCTCAAACTCAGAAATCCGCCTGCCTCTGCCTCCCAGAGTGCTGGGATTACAGGCGCGCCCCGGCTCTTTGAATTCTTTATTTACAACAGTGAATAAAAATTCCTGGAAAGAAACTGCCCAAACAAAAGCTCCTGGAAGGGTGTCTGTTGTCTATGGAGACTGACGGACAGGTTAGAATTTCAGCACTGTGAAGAGACGGATTTTGGAGGTTCAGCGGTTAATTGATTACTTTATCTTGGGCTAGTTTTAGCTTGTGGAACAGCCATTCTGCTCCCCACTCTGAATCTGAACTAACGCCTCATGACAATAAATAAAAACATCGTGGACACTATTAACATAGCAGAACACGAGCTTCCCCCAATCCAAAAGGTCATCCGAGAGCATGATAATACAGCTCCTTTGGGCTAACACCTTCCAGAAGCCCAAGAGGAAAGCTTCCCTCATCCTGATGTTTCTTCCTCTCTGGTGTACCCACCAACATATTTATTAAATTTGCTTTGATTTATGGCTTTCTTTGTTTTATAAAACTAGAAAAAACTTCATGAAATTGCTTCCATGTTGTCACATGGAATTTGGGGTAACCTAAGTCTGTGTTCCCTGGGCCATGGCCTCTTATAATGGCTCCAGAATAAACCGTCTCTTACTCCCTTTTAGATGAGAGTTTTCGTGTCAGTGTAACCCTCTCTCACAGATCTTTGTCTTTTGATATTGATCATTTGAAGGGCACAGGCTATTGTTTTTTACAGCATACCTCAATTTTAATTGTCTGATGTTTCCCCCTGATTAGACCCAGGCCATATATTTGGGACAGAACACTTCCTGAGTGAGGCTGTGTTCTGAGCACTCTCACCAGGAGACCCATGACGTCACTTTGCCCAAATGTGTGCTGATTTACGTAGAATATTAAACCATTAGAACATCCTGCTATTTGATATTGTTTGGAAACATGTTCTTCCCCCATTGTGAGGATTTTTTTTTCTTTTAGAATTGCTGTCTGAGCTGAAGAGATGGCTCAGTAGTTCAGGGAGCTGACTGCTCTTCGCTGAGGACCTGAGTTCTGATTCCAGCACCCATACGGTGGCTCACAGCTGCCTGTAACTCCAGTTCTTCACATAGGCTCACACACATACACATCATTTTTAAAAACCCTTTAAAACAGAATCACTTAGTCTTACAGATACATACTGCAAATATGTATTGACGTCGATTTTTTCAATAACTTCACTTCTAACAAAAATCAGATCAAATTGATTTTAACAATATATTTTCTTTAACTCACATATCTAAAGTATTATTGTTACATGTATTAATGTAATAATTAATTAGATAGTTAATATAAATGGGATATTTAAAAATAATTTCTGGCATTCTACTTTTCCTGTTTGTTTTTGAGACAAGATCTCACACAGCCCAGGCTATCCTCCACTTTACCTCCTAAATGCTGGGATCACAGGCATGCACAACTATATTTGATTAACATGCTGGGGGTCAAACTGAGGGCCTCACAGATGCTAAGCAAACGCTCTACGGACTGAACTGCATGCCTAGTCTCCGATGCTATGCTTTCAGAAGTCCTGCACCTATCACATGCCTACGCTCACCCCCGTCAGGACAGCCGTATGGCAGGTGCTCATTAGGCACGTGTTCACCTTGGTGAACAGCTGTCTCATTTGGAACTTGCTTTTTAATGTCCTATCATGGGTTTAACCAACGCCCCACTTTTAGAAGCTACAACTCTTGCCAAATATTTGTCTTTAAAAAGAGGGATTCAGTGAAGAGTCTTGATGTTGATTTATCAAGCTTACCATGTCGTGCCAGTTTTAGAGCTCTTCCTGTGGCCAAGCTGCTTTGTAAAATGGCTGTGTAGATTTCCACGTGTGCAGCAGTGTATAAGACCCCCGACTTGTGACAACACCTGGCTATCACCTGGGGCCCCAGTGCTCTAATCTTTTGCTGTTTTAACTTTGCAAGGTAGCTGGTACTGGGCACCTTTGTTGTGCCCGTTTCCCTCTGCTTCCCCCTCCACCTCGGCCCTCCTTACCTGCCCTGGGCACAGGATGCTAACGTGAGTACACAGAACCCATAGTCTTATGGATAAGGGTTCCTGTTTGGCACTGTAAGTGGAGCAGACTTACACTCATGGGAAATGAGTGAGTGGGGCAAAAGTGAGGTCAGGCAATAACTTTCCCAGGATCCCTTGCACCTAAGTGGTTATGGCTTGGCTATGTCTTCAGAGAGAGCCAACAGCTCCCGTCACAGCTTTTCCTAGGCAATCCCTTCCATGGCTTCCTGTACCAGATCTTGCCTTTTGTGACCAGGGCAGATCACTGTTTCCAGAAGGTGTTAGCCCAAAGGTGCTGTATTATTATCATAGAGGGGTTCCCTACCTCTCCTCCCATCTGGAGTGGTGAACTCCTTTTCAAACCGCCCTTGAATGCCAGTGGGAGCAGCTCATCCCGAGAGAGGACCAGAGCAGTTTCATCACAAAGAATGTGTGCAGAAAAAGAAAGCCAGGGTGCCAACAAACTTTATTCAAAGTAGACATACCTGAAAGAAAAAAAAAAAAACATAAGGAAGTGGCATTCCTGTCTATAATTCCAGCACTCAGGAGGCTGAGGCAGGAGAATTGCCTCAAGTTTGAGATCGCTCGAGGAGATACGATAAACACAAGGCCAGCCAGGGATACATACAAGATCCTGTCTCAGAACACAGAAAACCCCCAACAACAGCAGCACTGATGATGATAATGAAAGCGGAAGGCAATAGTAAATCCCCAGTCAGGCAGAGCGGTCCCGCTCTTCTAGCCTCTAGCCCTGAAGATGGAGAAGGACTCCTGTGCCTCTCCTACCCCTTGCTGTTCCAGAGGAAAACAACGTTCCCCTATCCTCTCTTCTCCTACCCCAACTACATCTCAGAAAAGTACAGTCTGTCTGTGTCTCCGATCTCACAGCCCACGGCACTGAACAGACTGCCATTGCCTCAAAGACAGAAGAGTTCAGCTGGGGACGCTCGTCCTCACATCCCACCGTCTCCCTGTGCTGGACACTGGGGTGCATTGTTGTTCTGTCTGGCAGATGAAGGGAGGAAAACACAGAGGTGCCAGCAGCATCCTCTATGACTCAGAGATGGTCTCCAGACAACCTACTGTGTGCGGATGTGAAGCAGGACACTGGAAATAGATGACTTGAGAGTGACTTCTTGTCCTGCCACTTCGTGTGATTGTACTATGCACCAAATGGGCTAGGAGGGCAGGTTTCATGTTATCTGTTCTCACCATAAAAATGGATACCCTCCATTGGCCATCCTAGTAAATACATACAAAGAAGTTAGGCGATAACTTCTTTGGAAAGTTAGAAGAAAGCATTATCGGCTTTGTATGTTCAGTCATGGTACAGTCATGGGTGAGTCAGACGTCTCATGTGAAAAGGTTTCAGCAACAGTGAGAGGAGGAGGCTGGAGAGATGGCTCATCAATTAAGAGCAAGTTCTGCTCATGCCGAGGACCAGAGCTCTGTTCCCAGTCACCCACATCGGGCCATTCACAGCAGCTGCAGCTCTAGTTCTAGAGGATCTGGTGCCCTCTTCTGACCTCTGTGGGCGTGCACACTCCTGTGCAAATGCATGTGCACACATATTGGCACATGTGCATGCATGTGAGCATGAACATATATACAGATAACAACTAAATAATCTTAAAATATAAAAAAAGGAATGTGGCGGGCATTTTTTAAAGTTTTATTTATTTTATTTATATGTGTACATTGTAGCTATCTTCAGACATACCAGAAGAGGGCATCAGAAATCATTTCAGATGGTTGTAAGCCATCATGTGGTTGCTGGGAATTGAACTGAGGACCTCTGGAAGAGCAGTCAGTGCCCTTAACTGTTGAGCCATCTCTCCAGCCTTGTGATGGGCTTTTTTAAGATACATAAAACCTTATACATGATAGAGTTTGTATTCAGTAAGACCTTTAGTGAAACATTTGCTAAGATGCCAGCATTACAGCTAAGGACAGGTTGGTGCAAGGAGCTGGTCCTAAGAAAGAGTGAGGCAGGAGGAAGAATGATGAGTGTGGTGGTTTGAAAGGCCAAGGTCCCCGTAGACCCATCAGAACTGGTACTATTAGGAGGTGTGGCCTTGTTGGAGTAGGTGTGGCTTTGTTGCACAAAGTGTGTCACTGGGGGTGGGCTTTGAGGCTCCAGACGTTCAAGCCAGGCCTGGTGTCAGTCTCTGTTTCTGCTGCCTGAGGATGTGGATGCAGAACTCTAAGCTATCTCTCCAGCACTGTGTCTGCCTGTATGCCACCATTCTTCCTGCCATGACAATAATAGATTAATTATTAGACTATCAATTTAGTCTATTAAATAATAGAGTAAACAGCTGAACTGTAAGCCACCCCCATTTAAATACTGTCCTCTACAAGAGTTGTCAGGGTCATGGTCATACAATAATAATAATAATAATAATAATAATAATAATATAGCCCCCACAGGCTCATATGTTTGAATGCTTGGCCTCCAGTTAGTAGAACTGTTTGGGAAGGACTAAGAGGTGTGGTCTTGTTAGAGTAGGTATGTCACTGAGGGGACAGACTTTGAGGTTTCAAAAGATGTGTGTAAGTCCCAATGCACTCTCTCTCCCCCATTATCCTCTCTCTCTCTCTCTCTCTCTCTCTCTCTCTCTCTCTCTCTCTCTCTGCCTCCTACTTGCAGATCAAGATACGAACTCTCAGATGCTCCAGCCAACATGCCTGCCGCCTACAGCCACACTGTCATGATGACCTTAAACCTTCTGAAACTGTAAGCTCAACCAACCACTTTTTTTTTTATAAGTTGCCTTGGTCATGGTGATTCGTTACAGCAATAGCAAAGTAACAAAGGCAGTGAACATGGAGTGTGGCTGAATTCTGAGTGTTTGACCAGATGGAGCAGAATGGTAGAGCAATCACAGGCAGGACTATGTCACAACCAGGCTGGAAGGAACCTTGCACGCACACACACGCATATATGTTTCCCAGCACTTGAGCCACTGAGGCAGGAGGATTCTCAACCAGTCTAGGCTTTACCATAAGCACAGTCAACCAGAGAATATAAGAGAATTTAAAAATTGAGAAAAAAATTTTTCTTAAAATCTGAAAACTATTAAAGTTATTACTGACGTGAATGGAAACAAAGGTGCTACAGAGAACTGGGGTCCTAAAAGCCCTAAGACACAGTGATTAGCGAACACCAAGACTGTACAGAACAAGGTCAGCCCACAGAGGGAGGAAGGCAAGACACGAGCTGATGGGCTCAGAGTAAGACAAGAGCCGAACTCTACATGGGGAGATGCAGAATGGATGAAGGAAAAGGAGCCCCTGAACTCCATATGCATGGAGGGTAACCTCAAAATCCTGTGCCTTCCGTGTCTACCTCCTGAGTGCGGGATTACAGGTGCGAGCCACCTCAGCTGGTTTGGAAGGCTCCATCTTGATAAAAACCAACACTTTCTCCCTAATATCCCAAGCCATAGTTACTCAGAGCATTTCCTTAGAGGCTGCTAATGGTGTCCAGAGGCAGCCATGCCGTGGCTTAGACATGCTTAACTTAACTGCTCTTCTCCACTGCACGACTCAGCCTTTGCTCTCTGTACTACATCGGAACCATCCCTGTCCCCCTGCTCCATCCAGCCACAGCTCACCCTGCAGACAAGACACACTTTCTGAAGTGCAGATACCACCACCCTGCTCTCTCCTCAAGACCTTCAGCCGTCCTCTTCAGCTTTACCACGGAGTCTGGAGCCTTCAGAATGGCTCCGAAGATTCTCCGCAAGCTGGCTCAGGCTGTCCTCTGCCTCTCCCAGCCTCTGCTCCTCCATGATAGAGTACCTTGGAGTTCCCTGGGCTCACGGCATTGGCACTGTCTTAGTGTGCTTACAAGCAGTGCTGCCTTCTCTTCCCAGAGTGCTCCCTGTCAGGTTCTATCCCTCTGTTGCCCCCTTTGCCCTCAAAACCCAGCCAGGAGTTGGCAAGAGGGCTTAGTGTGCAAAAGCACTTGTAGAACAAGCCAAATGACTTGAGTTTACCGCCCGGAGCCGGGAGTGGAGGGAGAACACCGTCCTCCAGGTTGTCTTCTGACCTCTGCACACACTCATGTGGTGTGCATGCACACGGATGTGCCCACGCACACGAAAACGTGGGCGCAGAGATTTAAAAGTAACAATAGCCACTCAGCTCTGTCTTACTGGCCCTTCCCTTGCTGTCTTGCTTGGGTCTCTGCCCTAGGCAATGCCCACAGCTACCTGCAAGGAGAATTTGGAGTTAAATGCACAACCAGATTCGGTGTCTGTGACGTGCAGAGAATTGTACTGGGGGAGGATGGTGCTTCTCATCACAGCATCTCGCTGCAGAGAGTTCAAGCTCTCTGATAACTGCTACGCGTACAGTTGCCACACCACTCCCTCCCCCACCCCCATGGGGCCGCTCCTCTCCCACTCAGAAACCGTGTCAGCTGCTTTTCTCAACAAGCCCCTAGGGAAGCCTTTCCTTTGGCTCCTGGTTCTAAGGTACAGTCCATCATGGCCGGGAGTTACCATGGCAGGAGGATGAGGCAGCTGGTCAGTGTGTCTGAACTCAGGAAGCAGAGAACGGGATGCTGGCTGGTGGTCCACTTACTTCATCCTCCATACTCATCTCCAGGGCCCCTGCCATGGAATGGCGCCGCTTGCGTTTAGGGTGGGTTATCTCACATGAGTGAGCCCAGTCTAGACACTCCCCCAGTGAGGAGTCCACGAGCTTGTCTCTCAGGTGACCAAGAGCCTGAGATTGAACTGTAAGTCATTATCAGTCATCATGGTGACAGTGACTCACGCTTACACGGAAGAGCACAATTCAGACTCTGGATGAGGCTCCCAGACATTCCTTAATAAGATTTACATTTGAAAACACACCTCAGCAGACACAAGAGAGGCGGGTTCCCTGTAGCTATGAGTCAATGGTTGGCCTCAATCTTTTTATTTTTTTGAGAATTTTTATGTTTAATTTCTTCTCTTTCTTCTCTCTCTCTCTCTCTCTCTTTCTCTCTCTCTCTCTGTGTCTCTCTCTCTCACACACACACACAGAGACACACAGACACAGACACACACACAGACACACACACAGACACACACACACACACACACACACACACACACGGAAAGGAGGGGGAGAGGGAGAGAAAGAGAGCAGGTACCTGTGGAGGCCAGAGGTTTTGGGTTCCCTAAAGCTGGAGTTACAAGTAGTTATAATCTGTCTGATATAGATACTAGGAATAGAACTTGGGTCCTCTGGGAGAGCAACAAATGTCTTTAACCACGGAACCATCTCTCCAGCCCAACCTTAACCTGTTTTTTGAAAGTTTTGCTTTAAACTCAAGGTTAATCTCCTCTTCGCTCAGTCTCCCAAGTTAGCCTCAGTCTAAAGCTGTGACCTCAAACATCTGAAATGTAAATTATGTAGCTGTGGAAGGGGAGGCGTCCTGCTCCCTGGTGGCTAAGGTTTGCTTGCTTGTCCTGTTCTTGTGTCATACCATGTAACTGGGTCAAGTTCACCCAGAGACCAGCATGAGAATATTACAATGCGTTTGCCTGAGATAAGGATTTCTTTTGCTTCAAGTCAAGCATGGCCACCAGCATTCATTTGTCAGGGTGCTAGGGCTCATCTTTCATGGTCAAAGTCAAACCCAGACCCTCCCAGAGGACCTAGCCTGGAGACAAAAAACTCGCAGTGCACATCCCCAGGACACTGGGACACAATGGGACTGGTTTCCTCTTGGGTTAGCTTCCAAGGCAAGGGAGGGAGGGAGGCCTGTGAACAGAGCTTTCCTCAGCAGCTCAGCCTCTTACTCTCCTGTGTGAAACCTGAGGAGATTACAGGTCTGTCCCCATCGCACAGAACAATAGGCGAATACAAAAGGAGTGGAAAGGGAACCTTCCAGCTTCAGGGCCAGCTGTCAGCGGGGCTGGAACCTTACAGGAGGCATTAACCTCTCTCTGCATTTCCACTCTCGCTGCCCTTTCCCTGTGGAGTGTGGATACTTAAACAGTTTGCCTTTTCAGTGCTGGGGCTCTTCCTCAGGGGTCACAGGCTGCCTGTATTGTGTCCAGTTTTTCCCTTACTTATTTGTGGATTTCCAGTATTTATGCTTTGCCCTTCCTTCTCCTTTAGCTGAAGGATTTGCAAGGTTTTTCTGTAGAGATCCTATACAGTAAATAGTGTGCACACTTCTCTGCTGCTCAGTCCTGCTGTCCCAGCAGAAGCAGCCACAGGGCTTATGCCAGGAGTGTGTCATGGCTGGTCCAGTAGTGCTCCATACAACATCAGCAAACAAGGCGGATCTAGACAGGATTCCCTGTCCCTCTCAGCTTTCTCCTTCCCAGATGCCTTTGCATTGAGGTGGGGCTGGCCGTGGTCATGGTCAACAAGCCAGCGCCATTCTGCCAAGATGAGTTTCTAAGAAAGCTGCCTTTCTCCTCTCTGCCTTTAATGTGAGCCGAGGCCTTGAGGGGCAGCAGTCCTCTGTCACAAGGAAGTTACATGGATGCGGATGAAGGCTTGCATGTAAAGGTGACAGAGCAGAAAGGCAGGTGTGGGGAGAGGCTCTGGCCCATGACCCCTGACTGCCACCATTCCTTTATTGTAGCTGAGTACACTCTTAGTAGATACACAATAAAAATACGGGGTGCAGTGAAGACTGGTTTGTAACTTTCGATTGATTCTTTGTGAATTTCATGCCATGCACCCCAATCCCACTCTTTCCTTGTCTCTCCATATCTCCCCTTGCAACCTCTGGCCAAGAAAACAAAAATCCTAAAACAAACAAACACCACTACCATCACCACCAACAACAACAAAGTCTCACAGTGGAAGCTGTAGCGTGTCGTGCAGCATATCCTTTTGCCCAAACAGCTTTATCTTGCAAATGTTCATTGCAATGACTCATTTGGTCTGGTTCGAGACCTCTGGCTTCTGCTACACCGTCAATACTGGATCTCCACCAAGATTCCTTTCAGATCTCTTGCTGCTGCCCTGTGTCATGGAAATCCTGCAGCTTTGGTTCTGCGGGACTGCTGGTCACACGCTCCCACAGTTCTTAGGTTGGGTATATGTTGGGATGGACCAACTCAAAGCCCTGGATCTGGGCCTGAGAGATGGCTGCGGTGATCAGGCCACCAGCTCTCCTGTGCTCCAGCCACCAAGGCCAGCTCTCCTGCTTTGCTCAGGGGAGGAGCAGAACCATCTCCTGCCTGCAGCAGCCCACGAGGTCAGGACTAGCTCACCTGTGCTTACACGGTCGGGTCGCCACTGGGGCCAGCTCTCCAGCACTCATGCCACCAGGGCCAGCTCTCCCACCTTCCAGACACAGCAAAAGGCAGGGTGAGGGAGTGAAGGGGAACATCTCTTCTGCACCCATGACACCACACACGGTGGACAAGGGATGAAGTCAGCTCTTCCATGTTCACACCCTCAGGGCCAGCTCTCCTACACTGCCCAGGTGAGGGTCGGGGTCAGTTCTGCTCAGCCCTTGGATAGCAACATGGCCCCAGGCAGCAGCCTAACAGCAGGCCTTTGGAAACCTGAGTGAGCCGTGGACATCAAGAGAGACCCCTGCTGCTACAGACCCAGACATGGGCCTCAGTGGCAGCAAGGGGACATCACCATGGCCTCAGGTGGCAGCACACACTACTGACATCAGGCTGTTCCTCTCCACCCTTGTGTCTCCAGTTCTGCCTCATGATGCTCAAACCATTCCGCTTCTCTTTGTCTCCCATCTCTCTACCATACACTCGTTCATCATAGTGTCTTCCTCTGATCTATGCTGCATAGCAGCTGGCCTGAAAACTATTTTAATTCAGAAAAATTGAAAGTGAAAGTGAAAATCAGACAAAGTCATCATTCTATACATTTAGGGTCACAGGAAGACATCCTTGGCCATCCTCAAACCCAGCTCACTTAGAAACAACAACGTACATACCCTTCTGGATGCAGAGCCCAGGAAAGCCTTAGATCACCACCTCACAGAAACTGCGCATGTGCAAGCCCTAGGTTCAACCCACAGTACCACCAAACCTAGGAAAAGGAAGAAACTGGCGAAAAGGAGGAAAGGAGGGAGGGAGGGAAGGAGGGCAAAGAGGGAGAAAGATGGATGTCACAAACTACAGGATTTTCAGCTTCAGACCAGCAGCACTCCAGAAATTTTAGAGCAATTAAGTATTTCTATTCTTGGTCCATGCTTTGTTTTGTTGTGTTTGGGTTTTTTTTTCTATCAGAGATCTGAGAAAGGCACAGCCTTCTGGAAGCCAAGCCTTTCAGACTTGGAACTCTACATACATCCAGATCTGTCTCCAGATACCACCCCAACGCCCCATGCTTTCTTTCTCCCTCCCTTCCTTCTCCAATTAAATGGTTGTTTTGTTTCGTTTTGTTTTTTAATAAGTGTTGCTGTGGCCATAGTGTCTCTTCACAGCAATAGAAACCCAAACTAAGACAATAATAAATATTTTTTAAAGCTATGTTTTTCACATTGATAACAGGATACAGTTGGTGACTTTGGTATACTGACAAAGTAGCCCTTGGAAAACTTATTAGCATGTGGGAAGAGGGGGTGCTAAAGGTGCATTCAAATCACTGACCAGCCAAACTATGGCTTAGTTAATAATGGCATTCAAATACTTAGACTCTCATCAAATAAAGTACGTAGATCCTTGCCTAGTACCATACACAAACATATTTCAAGAGAATAGACATTTAAAAATCTAACAATACAATAATGGTAATCATTGTGTTTGGCCCTCCCTCTCTCCCTTCCTCCCTCCCTCCCTCCCTTTTTCACTCCTCCCTTTGTATTGCATATTTTAGGCAATGTGGGTGATGAGTATAAAACAAAAGAATTACAATGGAACACTGGGGAGAGAGTTTCTTATTTCTAAAAGGAGACAAGGGGGAAACACAGACCTTTCTGCTCATCTGGACTGGCGGGGCGTCTGCATGCAAAGTCTTAGCTGCTGATAGACAGAAGGGCGGAAAAGAGCTGAACACTAGCAGAGCGGTCCCTGAGCTAATTCTTTACCACCTCAGCTCTGGACAGTGAAGATAAATTCATTTAGCAGTTGCATCGACAGGATTTTAAAAATATTCTAATCCTCCTATTTAATCTTCATTCCCTTAAATCCTATTCCCTTCTTGTTCACACTCACCTGGCCCCTGACAGCCCCTCCATCCTTTAGTTATAATCACTGATATTATCGTCAATCAACTCAGATGGGCAGCCATTGGACAGCCGTGTCGACGTTCCCTACAGCCAAGACGCTCTGCCCATTACCAAAGGGGCTTGCTAGCGTGGGCATGGGTTGGCATAACTGCTGTGCCAAGAGTCACACTGCCATCTTGCTTTCTGGCAAGTTTTCCCGTTTACTTTCTTTTTTTATACTTCTATTTCTTTTTAATGTGAGTTGGAAGCTAGACTTCTGTTTCAGTTCCACGAGTGTTGACGAAGTTATAAACGACTTCTGAAATTCCAACGTACCAGCCAGGATTCAGTCAGGAAAATGACTGTCAAATTATTCCGAGACTGACAGATTTAGTATAGGAACTGGGGCTGGCACACACTGGGGAAGGGCAGAGTTGAAGAGGTCACCGCGTGCATCATCGTCACGTGAGCCAGAAGGTCGGAAGCAGGTGGCTCAAGGGTTATTCTGGGAAGCCTGTGAAATCACACAGCCTGCTGCTCTACGTGCTGTCTCAGGATCACATCTTCTCTCCTAGCTGAAAGCTAACCCCAGCTGTACACCATAGTGAACTGACAAGATATAGCCAGAGGCATATTTAATGCTCTATTAAGATATAAACACTAACTTTCCTCTCTGCGGGGTTTAAATGAGAATGGTCTTCATAGGCTCATGTCTTTGACTACTCAGCCTCCAGTTGGTGAGACTGTTTGGAAGTAAGGAGGTGTGGAAGTGTGGCCTTGCTAGAGATGTGTGTCACTGGGGGTAAGCTTTGATGTTTTAAAGACTCAGTGCTATTCCCCACTTTCCTCTCTATTTCCTACTTATTACTCAAGATGTGAGCTCTCAGCTGCTGCTCCAGGTGCCTGGCACCTGTTACCTCTGCTCTGCTATCATGGACCCCAACCCTTTGAAACCATAATTCCCTGAATAAATCCTTTCTTCTAGAAGTTGCCTTGGTCATGATGTCATATACTAAAGTAACAAATGTGTCCTTCTATACAAGAAGTGAGGAAGGAAACACTCCCTGTACTGGCTGGTTTTGTGTGTCAACTTGACACAAGCTGGAGTTATCTTAGAGAAAGGAGCTTTAGGTGAGGAAATGCCTCCATGAGATCCAGCTGTAAGGTATTTTCTCAATTAGTGATCAAGGGTAGAGGGCCCATTGTGGGTGGTGCCATCCTTGGCTGGTAGCCTTGGGTTCTATAAGAAAACAAGTTGAGCAAACCAGGGGAAGCAAGCCAGTAAGTAACGTCTCTCCATGGCCTCTGCTTCAGCTCCTGCTTCCTGACCTACTTGAGTTCCAGTCCTGACATCCTTTGGTGATCAACAGCAATGTGGAAGTATGAACTGAATAAACCCTTTTCTCCCCATGCTTCTTAGTCATGATGTTTGTGCAGGAATAGAAACCCTGACTAAGACACTCCTGTTTCTTAGTAATTTTGGCAGAACAACATAATACAATTGCCCATTTCACTTTACGTTTTATGCTCTCAAGGTGTCAGCCACATCTGTACAATGTGTGTATAAGTAGTTGGAGTTCAGCACTCCTCCTCTATCTACCATTTCACTTTCATCAACAATGATTCAGGAAAGTAAAAAGGAGATTGCAGAAATAAACAAACTCATTAAGTCTTAAGCAGTATGGCGTTCTGAGCCGTCTGATGAAACCTCATGCTCTTCTACCTGGGACTTCATCCCTTTGACCAGTGTTTCCACACTGTATAAGCAACCAGCCTGAAATGTGGATACGAAATGTGTCCCAAATGACTTGTATGTTAATGGTTTGAGTCTTAACACTATGTTCAGGGCTGAGGCTTTGGGAAAGTTAGCTGACCATGAGGGCTCTGTCCTAGTCAATAAACCAAAGCTTCATAAAATGATGCATAAAATGATGGCATAGATTCATAAAATGATGGCATCGCTGAAGGCGGTAGGAATCCTTGTGGGTGGGGCCTAGTTAGAGGATTAGGTCACAGAAGTCTGAAGGTGGAGACTTTGTTGTTTTCTGTTAGCTCTGATAAAATACCCCAACCAAAAGTGATTTAAGGAAGACAGAGTCTTTTTGGCTTGCAGTTCTAGAGTACTAGAAGAAGCCATCATAACAAAGGTGACATGACCACAGGCAGGGAAGGCAGGAAGAAGCAGGAAGCTGGAGGGCTGCGTGCCATCTACACACAGGAAGCAGAGAGAAAGGAGGAAGAAGCAGCGACATGTTTTCTCCATCAAGGCTCCACCTCCTAAGGGCTCCACACCTTCCCAAACAGCACCAAGTATGTGAAGACGTGTGCCTGTGGGGGACGCTTCTCATTCAAACTACTTCATTCAGATGAAGGTATCTTGTCCCTGGCTCTTTCTGTCCCCCTGACGCGGTGGCTCAGCCTCTGTGAAGTGAGCCACTCTGCCATCATGCACCCCTGCTGCAGGGATGTTCTGTATCTGGACCTCAGGTCCAGAGTAAAGACGCCAGCTGATCTCAGACCGAAGCCTCTGAAAATGCCCCTTATCCAAATAAGTCTTTCATTTTTTCAAGTTAGTTTTTCTCAAGGTCTAGATTCCACATGCCAGAAGAGTCCTAAAGAGTTGACAAGAGGTCGGGGAGTACAATCTGAAAGAATGAGGGAACACAGACTTCTCAAACTCACAGAGCTTATTAACATAAAACTTCTGGAGCCACATATTTCCTGACATATTTGTCATGGTGAAGGGGCACTGACTTAGCATACTGCCCGAGAGCCACTGAACTGCCACCCTGGTCATTAGTTCTCAGTATCTCAGTGCTTACACCAGGCAACTGTCACTTTAAAAATCATTTTTTATATTTATTGTTTTTTTAGGAGGTGACAGTACCACTGTGTGTGTGTGTGTGTGTGTGTGTGTGTGTGTATGCGTGCGTGTGTAAGTGAGAGGACAAACGGGGGAGTCATTTCTCTCCTTCCACCATGTAGGTTCTGGGCATTGAACCCAGGTCCTCAGCTTTGATGCTTTTACCCTGGAGTCAGTCACCAGCCCATGCAGGAGCCTTCATCTCACATGTAACGTTAGCTCCAGAGTGCAAGAGTAATGATGGTGGTAATCTGGGAGAGATGGCAGTGACCGTAAGGAGAGGCCACAGAGGCTCGCTCCTCTGGGGGAAAAAGTAAAAGGCACAAGAAGATATTTGAGAGTGGCTGGGGTTGCGCAGCATGTGAGTGCTTGTGTGGCATGTCTAATGCCCTGGGTTCAATTCCCAGCATCGGTATCGCATTTCCTAGTGACGGCAAGCACACACCTGTGACCTAGCACCGGGGGCGGGGTGGGTGGTGGAGGTGGTGGTGGTGGTGAGGTTTAAAGTCAAGGTTTTTGCAAGTGTTTATTATCTTAAATAAACAGGATGGATACACACACATATGCACTCACTGGAGTCGGCTTTGCTAAAAAGAAAGAAAAGATGGGGGAGGTAGGAAGAAGGAGAAAGGGAAGGATCAATCTTTGAGACTCATTTTCAATTCTGTGAAGTCGCTAGTTAGCTGTATTCTCAAAGCTTTGTCCCTCTTTAGTGGGGTGGCTCTAGCAGTTGCTTACAGGAAACATAAGACAATTCACTTCTAAAAGTAGTTTGATTGCATGTTTTAAAAAATCCACTTAAAGCTGGGCATGGTGGCACATGCTTAATAATTCCAGCACTCAGAGGGCAGAGGCAGGAGGATTGAGCAATTTCAAGGGTAGCCTGGTTTGCATAGTGAGTTCCACACCAGCCAGGGCTAGGTTATAGGACTCTGTCTCAAAAAAGGGTGGGGAGTCTAGTTCCAAAGGAGAAAAATCGACCTCTCTAAACTGGTGGCCTACTTTCCCTCTCAGGTTCGAGTGTACTTTCCCAGGCCTACATTAAGTTTCCCCTTTTCAGCCATCCTGTTAGAGTGAGTGCCACCCAGGCTCTTGTCACAAAGGTAATCCACCTAATTTCAGGCTGGAAAGAGAGGGGACGGCAAGT
This sequence comes from Apodemus agrarius, assembly GCA_964023405.1. NCBI lineage: Eukaryota > Metazoa > Chordata > Mammalia > Rodentia > Muridae > Apodemus > Apodemus agrarius. The sequence continues at coordinate 106,101,984 of OZ030005.1, forward strand.
TTTCTACTCAGTAAATGAACAAGGGTTCTGTGAAAATGACAGTTGGGCACGTGATCTCCTTTGAGGCCTCTTGGGCTCAGTTAAAGATGAATGCGCGCTGTGAAGACCCTCTATGAAACATGTAACCCAGCAAATCCTAGGAAGAATTACAGAACCATGGGCGACTGGCACTAGAAATGTGTGAGACACTCCAGTGGGGTGTTGCAAACTTGCTCATTTCCTGGCCTTAAGAGGCCAGTGTCAGTTTAGAGTCACCGTCGGAAAATTACTACAGCTTCCAGAATCTGGAGGCTACACAGATCTTGCTCATACACAGCTAGGACAGGCTGGAGCAGTATAGTGTTCAAATTCTGGAGCCAAATGTGGAAGAGATGGGATTATTCTGAAAGCAGCGTATGGTCACTTATTCATTCTCCTCCACATAGGAAAAAAGACAAATGGGATTAAAAACAAAAGTAGACTAATTTCCAGGCAGGGACTGAGCCAAGAAAGAGACCCAGGTCCTCCCCTTTACCCAGAGGACCCTTCAGCCTTGGCATTCCATGCCTTGAATCAGAGTCATTGTCTGGCTCTCATGCAAACACTGGCTCCATTGTGATTCCACAGGGACACAGCCCCACATGTACTGCTTTCTGCCCGCCTGGGGCTCCGTTGGGTTTATCCCATTGAGTTGTGACTCAGGCGCTCAGCCAGCAGGGCCTCCAACCAGGGTGGTGCCTGGGGATTTGTGCTGATTTATTGCACAACCCTACCAGGTAAATCACTTTGCCATCCCATGGGAAATGTCAAGTCAGGGGCAAACTGTGGGTGCTCCCTGAGTGAATCCAGGGTTTGGGTCAGAAAAGATGTTGGCCAGAACTTCCATTCTTATTTATACTTGTCTTCATGGCTATTCGATTGGACTCAGACTGCCTGGAAAGTTCTAGAAAAATTCTAAGTTCCACAAGTCAAGTGTCCTAAAGAAATCTCACAGAGTCCAGGGGATGAGATAATACAATCTGAAACAATGAGGGTAGCCTCAAATGTCTCCGATTTACAGAAATGCAGATCCTAAGCTCTATTCCTGGGCATTCTGAAGAGTGCAAGTGAAGTTGGGACTGGAACTCTGCAGTTTTCTTTTTGAGTGGTTTTAGCACAAAGAGGTCTTATAACAAGCTACCAAAAGCAAACAAAAGGAGAACACCTGCCATTGACCTCTGGCATCCACATGCATCTGTGAGTGTAGACACACACACACACACACACACACACACACACACACCAAAAAAACAGTGATCTAGAGCCATAGATGTAACTTCATGGTAGGGCATGTATTTAACATGCTAAGTGCATAGATGATATCCCCATCTTCTATCCTCAGCACAAACACACACTAGTTCTTAGATACTGGTAAAGTGGGCATTTTAGATGGATCTGCTGTGCTGTGAGGCTGACCAGATTGGGTTCCTCAGAACTCCTGAAGGCTCCCAAGCATTCTCCTTCCATGGACTAAACACTTATGCCTAATCAGACTGTCTCATCCTTTCACATACGTTACTGTTAGTGTAGGTGAGGCTGCGTCGATCAAGGTCAGTACCAAGTTAAGATAAGGTCAGATGGATGAGCTCAGCTGGGAAACCCCAGTGAAGAGAGAAATTGAGTATTTTAATATTAGTATCTATCTGACAACCTCTTCCGAGGGAAACTACCCACCCACCACCCTCACTTCTAGGTGGTATGCTGAGAACCACATGAAGGTGCTTCCTAGCCACAGCTGATTAGAACAGGGATGGGCTGAAGCCAAGGCAGCCAATTGTCAGGTGACACAGGGCATGAAGCGGCATGAAGCGATGAGAGCCGGGCCAATCAGATTACCTCTGCTGGGAAGGGAGGGTTGGGAAACCTGGAACTCTCAAGCTGGTTATCAGACGGTTATCCCAGTTTATCATGAGGTCGGTCAGTCGGGAGGATGGGGACGTCACGGGGAAGGAGAAGGTGCTGGCCTGTGGGGAGAAGTCAAAGCAGCTACAGAGAGAGAAATGAAAATGTCGAGAATTATAAGAAATGGGAAACCTTATAAATCTTTGCAGCGCCAGGCAAAAGCAGAATACAAATGCCCCCTAATCTTATGTGGGCAAGCACAAGGATGATGTCTCCAGTCTCGGCAATTAGATGTTCAGAAACATTGTACAAGACCATATCAATCGAGCCCACGTGGTATGCAGCATGCTTATGGTTTCATGGATACTTCTCATTTACACTCACAGGTGCATTAAAATATCCCTTTTAACACAAGCTACTTTAGAAGCAAGGACAAGGAAGAGACGATGTAGCCATGATCTGTCCAATCTAGAAACCATTTGTGGATTAGTCAACACACACTGTGGTTAGGTCCAAATTGAAACTAGATGTGTCCAATAGCGTGCCACAGAGTACAACAATTGAAGTATCAAGTTTAACTGATAGCATGTCAATATAATGTATATGAGATAGAATGGATTAAATGAGTAAAATATGAAAATTATGTCACCTATTCCATTTAACATTTTGACTAAAGCTACTAGAAAATTAAAATTTGTGGAGGTTGGTCTCCTTTGATTTTCCTTCTTTTTTTTGGACAGAACTGGTCTAGCCTGGGCTTATGAGACAACAAGTATTGGCACTTTTGATATGTATTTATTTATTTATGTATCTGAGTACACTGTCACTGTCTTCAGACACACCAGAAGAGGGCAGTGGATGTCATTACAGATGTTTGTGAGCTGCCATGTGGTTGCTGGGAATTGAACTCAGGACCTCTAGAAGAGCAGTCACTGCTCTTAACCACTGAGCCATCTCTCTAGCCCCCAAGCATTGTCACTTGAAAGGAAGAGAAGCATGAGTTTCCCAAGGCTAAGACCCTTCTTACCATCTCCAACCCTCGTCCTGGAAAAGAGATGTAATAGGTATTGTAATAGGAGTGCATTGTGGTTTCCTCCTACACAGCCACCATAATCTTCTCCTCCACGATATAAGCATGTCTTTATTCCTACCGTGATATGGAGCCCTATTTCCTTTGAATCCATGTTGGCCTTCTGAGTTTTGATGACCAATGGAGTCTGATAGAAGAGATACTATGGCCATTTTTGAGTGTAGCCTAATAAGACGACTGACAGCTTCTTCCTTTGTTTTTGGACCTTGATTATTAGACTTTGAGGAGGCTTTGGCTAGACCAGTTTGGAGAGAAGGAGAGAGAGGATATGTGGAGGAACTTGTAAGTGCCAGGCACAGACAAAACAGACTGTGACACTCACTGCCTAATGCGTGGCCTCCGCAGATGCCACATGCAGCAGCTCAAAGGGAGAACCATGAGAAATGAAAAGCTGTTGCTGTTTTAAGTTCAATGGCTTATTACATAGTGTGGAAGCCAGGCTGCAACGCAAGCTCCTGACCTACCCTAAGTGTATGAAACGGTGGCTTTGGGTCTGCGACCTGCCTCCATTTTGAGGGTAAACACAGAGGGAGAATGACCTTGCATGTTGGTTGTGTGTGTAGACACTAGCAATACAGACTGATGGTAACTCACTCCTACAAGTTAAAAGATATTTCCTATAAGTTACTAAAGTATATGGAAAACACATGGACACACACACAACATATTAAAATCATATAAGAAAATTCAGACTAACAAAGGATGCAATACCCAACACTGATGGCATTGTCATCTAACTATCTGGTGTCTGTGTGCTAAGGGACACAGCAGAGACTTCCAACTTTGCTCAGGGGCTGCAGCTCAACCTGGTACTCATCACTTAAGAGGACCATTTGATCCTCCCATCCGTGGATCTGCCCATCCATTATGCATACACTGTTCCACTCAACGCCTGGACCAACGACAGACTGCATTTCTGAGCAACCCGCCTCTTAACTGGGTTGCTTTATGTATCCGCAGTGACTCCCTTTGCATGAGTATCAGCTCTTTGCCTTTAGCAAGGCCTCTTGGAATACTGTGGCCCCCTTAACCTTTTCATAGCCAATAGTGAATGAAATAGAATGTGTGATCTGATAATTACAATTAATGATTAAGACTGGAATAAAATAAAGAGCTAAATGGCCACACTTTGAAGGGAAATCAGAATCGATAGTAAATTACAGTGAACAAAACCAGCATAGCACACAAGTTTATTTTATTCAGTAAATTCTGACTTTGTAAGAAGACACAAAGATACTTGTGTCTATAAGTTTGACATAGTGTGCTCATGACACACAGAAATATGTTCAAAAACTGAGTAAAACTGTAAAACAGAGAGACTTTGGGAACGACAATATAACTGAGACGGTGACCCAGCCTCAAGAATCTTAAAATCTTCAGGGGGGGGGTGTCACCCATGTACGCATGAACAACTCCAGTGTGGGAACTGGAGGCCCAGGGACCGGTGTGGGTTTTTTTTCTTTTTTCCTTTTTGCATGTGTGTGTATGGGGGGAGTGTAATGCACACATGTGAGTGTACATGTATGTGTCTGCATATGGAGGTTCCAGGTTGATTTTGGGAACCATGCTTGATTACTTTGTCACCTTATCCATTAAGAGAGGGTCTCCACAGAAACGAACCCACACACCTATCGTCACTTGATCGTTGACAAAGGAGTTGGAAAGGAGTTCAAAGGAGTAGAAAAAGACAGTGTTTTCAACAAATGGTGCTGGTTCAACTGGAAGTCAACATGTAGAAGGATGAAATTGATCCATTCTTATCTCCCTGTACAAAGCTCAATCTAAATGGATTAAGGACCCCCACATAAAACCAGACACACTGAATCTAATAGAAGAGAAACTGGGGAAGACCCTGGAGCACATAGGCACAGGGGAAATTTTCCTGAACAGAACATCAATAGCTTATGCTCTAAGATCAAAAATTGACAAATGGGACCTCATAAAATTGCAAAGCTTCTGTATGACAAAGGACACTTTCAATAGGACAAAACGGCAACCAACAGATTGGGAAAAGATCTTTATCAATACTACATCCAATAGAGGGTTAATATCCAATATATACAAAACTCAAGAAGTTAGATTGCAGAGAACCAAATAACCCTATTAAAAATGGGGTACAGAGCTAAACAAAGAATTCTCAACTGAGGAATACTGGATGGCTGAGAAACGCATAAAGAAATGTTCAACATCCTTAATCATGTGAGAAATTCAAATCAAAACAACCCTGAGATTCCACCTCACACCAGTCAGAATGGCTAAGATCAAAACTCAGGGGACAGCAGATGCTGGTGAGGATGTGGAGAAAGAGAAACACTCCTCCATTGCTGGTGAGATTGCAAGCTGGTACAACCACTCTGGAAATCAGTTTCGTTGTCCCTCAGAAAATTGGACACAGTATTACCCGAGGACCCAGCTATCCCATTCCTGGGCATATCATATACCCAGAAGATGCTCCAACATGTAATAAGGACACATGTTCCACTATGTACATAGCAGCCTTATTTATAATAGCCAGAAGCTGGAAAGAACCCAGATGTCCCTCAACAGAGGAAAAGATACAGAAAATGTGGTACATTTACACAATGGAGTACTACTCAGTTATTAAAAACAAAGAATCCATGAAATTATTAGGACTAGAAAATATTATCCTGAGTGAAGTAACCCAATCACAAAAGAACACACGCGGTATGCACTCGCTGATAAGTGGATATTAGCCCAAAAGCTCAGAATACCCAAGAAACAACTCACAGACCACATGAAGCTCAAGATGTGTGGATACTTTGATCCTTCTTAGAAGGTGGATCAAAATACCCTTGGTTCACAGCCAACCAATAGACTGAGCATAGAGTACCCAATGGAGGAGCTAGAGAAATGTCCCAAGGAGCTGAAGAGGTTTGCAGCCCCAAAGGAGAAACAATACTATGCACCAACCAGTACCCCTGGAACTCCCAGGAACGAAAACACCAACCAAAGAGTACACGTGGAGGGACCCATGGCTCCAGTTACATATGTAGCAAAGGATGGCCTTTTCAGACATCAATGAGAGGAGAGGCCTTTGGTCCTGTGAAGGCTTGATGCCCCAGTGTAGGGGAATGCCAGGTCAGGAAAGTGGAGCAGGAGTGGAGGGGGGGATTGGTAAGCAGGGGGAGGGGGCATGGGATAAAGGATTTTCAGAGGGGTAAGGAAGAAAGGGGATACCATTTGAAATGTAAATAAGTAAATATCTAATAAAATAAAATATAGCCGAGCGGTGATGGGGCATGCCTGTAATCCTAGCACTCTGGGAGGCAGAGACAGGCGGATTTCTGAGTTCGAGGCCAGCCTGGTCTACAGAGTGAGTTCCAGGACAGCCAGGCCTATACAGAGAAACCCTGTCTCGAAAAAACCAAATCCAATAAATAAATAAATAAATATAAATAAATAAATAAAATTTTAAAACTCAGATTACTTTCTGAGCATTATACTTCAACTGTTTTTTAATTTAATAATATGAGCATTTCCTATGTGAATAGACTTCTACGCATGAAAAAAAAAAAAAGAGGGTCTTTAGATCAAACCCAGAGCTAGTCACTAGGACTAGCCTCATTCGGTCTGAAGTCCCTGACACCATTTCAGAGGCTGGAATTGTAGGTTCGTTGCAATGCCCACCAGACTGTTACATAGGTTCTGGGATTCAGACTCTAGTCTTCATGATCTTGCAGCAAGTGTTTAAAGTACTGAGCCATCCCCCAGCCCTAATAAGTTTAATGTTTACTAGTTATTGAGGGGCCTCTCCCAGGACTTCCCAAATCATGTCCAACACTGCTGGCTAGACACTTGAAGCTTTAAGTCCTCCTCTCCTGGATGCTGGGGACCAAAACCAGAGTTCTGAACATGCTGGACAAGTATTCTACTAGCCCAGTCTCTCTCTCTCTCTCTCTCTCTCTCTCTCTCTCTCAGCAGTTTCTCACTGTGCAGCCAAAGCTGGCCTCAAACGGTCAGCATTTCCAATGGGGAGGAAAGCAGTCACTCTAGCAATACCACCTGCTTCCTCCTTAAGGAGTCATGGGATTGGGTGTTGCTTTTAACAGAAGAGAAAACAAGAATCCACACAGACACTGGCCTCCTTGAAAGCCTCTGTTCTCTGGGCTAGACTTCTGATAACTCCCAGAAGCCTCAGGAGTTTAGGCTCACTTTCCCTCAGCCTTTCTCACTGAGTCCACATCAAGGGTTCTCCAGGCAGCTTTCTCCCCTGTGGTCCCACTGACCCAGTGCCTTCCTGGCTCTGAGGGTTCCCTTTTGTCTCTTCTTGGCCATTTGCATCTCTGAGGCCTTCTGGTTTGGGGATTCCCACTTCAGAGAGCCTCATTTGCATTTCCCCATAATAACGAGTGGTTCACAGGCTGCTGAAACACAATTGCCAAGCACTGAGTAATTCAGCTGGAAAGCCAGCCCTTCAAGATTTGGGGCTGGACATTTTTGAGAGCTCTGAAGACTTTGGCACCGGCACAGTGGACCACCATTGAGAGCAGAGGCAGAGCAAGGACACCAAGAGGAACTCAAGCCTGACTAGGGCAGACCTCTGACATGTCCCACCCAACAAATGCCAATCACAGAAACAGGGTTTATCCAAAGAGAAAGAGCACATTCAGGAGGCAGCCGAGCATAATGAATCCAAGAGGACCTGCCTGTCTTGGATGGGCTCAGGGGCATCTATGGGAAAGAGGAATGGGTGGCGTGAGCATGGAGCTGACTGCGGGTGTGAGCAGGAAGCTGTGGTGAGTGTCTAGCACAGGCGGAGTGGGATGTCATGGTTCTTCATAGGACGCATGCTGGGGAAATGGCGGCACTGGTCCCCTCTGAATGGGGTCACCAGACCAAGTGAAGGACTGGCTGGTTGAGTGGATTTAAATTACTTCCAGATTTCTCAACACCTTGAACAATTGTTGCCCTAGTGACCACCCATGAGAGATGAAGCTAAGGAGTATATTGCTTAGCTATGTTGTCAAAAAAAAAAAAATGCTCCTAAATTCAAGTAACTGACTGGAAGCAAGAGAAGCTGGAAAGTATGTTGAGTTTTGCCCTCAGCTTCACGTGTCTCCATAGCAGCACCAGGAAACCGGGTCATGGTGGCTCATGTTTGTTACCCAGCCCTCCCGAGGCAAGATGGTCGAGATCAGTCTGGTCTCTCCATAGCAAGTTTCAAGCTAGCCAAGGCTACATAGTGAGACCTTGCCTCAAAAAAACAAACACCCCTCCCCCCACTCCCTTCCCCCCACATCCCCACACCCCCCGCCCCCCACAAAAAAAGGGGGGGAGAAAGTTTTTATTTTTGTTTTAATTGTTAGTCTAGGCCTATTCCGTATAGTAACTGTTTAGGTTGTGAGTAGAACCAGTACACGAGACAAAAAAGAGGCACAGTCAAAATGGTTCTGCAACACCTTTTAATGCCTGCAAATACAGACGCACAGCACATAACGACATTTGGCTGACAAAGGGCCACATACGTGAGGGTGATCATGTAAGATTATATGGTCAGCTGGTGACATGGTAAGACATAGGTCATTGTTTGTGTGTTGCTGGTGTGAACAAACCTTCCAGGCGGCTTAGTGACCTTCACATACAACGGTACAAATGGGAGCAGTGCGTGGTGCAGTCGGAGCGAACAGCCCTACAGGATTTGTGTTTTCACTATTTACTTTGCTTCACATTTTATCATTACTTTAGATTCTTTTTTACCAGATATGAAACTGTAAACAGTCGGCTTTGTGTCTTGTGTCTACAACTTGCGATTGCATCTACTGACTGCCCGACATCATCTAGGTTGGCAATGCTCACACAAACTGTGAAATCTCTACTGGCGCCTTTCTCAATGCCTGAATGTGGAGTAGACACTGAGACGTGCTTATGGCCCTGGCTTGTAAGTCTTCTGGCAACTGGGAATTTAAAAGAAACAAGCAGGAGGGAAAGACAAATTGCAAATGGTCTTTAAAGATGTCTGTTTTCAGATCCTCTGGCTTGAAGATAACGGAGGCCTCCACAGCCATGGCTACCATTCTTCACATGTGCCTAGAGGGTATGAGAGCTGGGTAGAAAAGAAAAATAAAAACCACTGACACCCATGATGGGCATGGTTCCAAATTGCTCTTGCTTCATCTCGCTATTACAGTGTAGGACAAGAAGGCAGTCCCTGAGGATGGGGGAGATGGCCTACTTAGTAAAGAACCCCCAAACCTATACAAAAAGCCAGGATGGCAGTGTGTGCTTGTAATCCCAGCACTGGGGGAGTGAGGACAGGTAGATCCCTGGAGCTCATGGGCCAGACAGCCTAGCCTGGTCTTAGGTCTCAGGTCCCTGAGAGATACTGTATCACAAAACCAAGTGGATAGACCTTAAGAACGACACGGGAGGCTGGCTCTGTCCTCTATATATGCACATATGCATATATGCACCTACATCTATGTGAACATGCACCCACACTGTACATATATACACAAAGGGAAAAAAGGAGGCAGGGAGGTCGGGAGGGAGGGAGAAAGCAGGCAGAAAGGGAAGGAGGGAGGGGTCAAGGCTGATATCCTTTTGGGGGCTCAAAGAAGAGCACCCTTAAACTGTGGTGCTCGGTGGTTCTGAACAATGTCACCTGAAGAAAGTGACAAAGCACAGAAGCAGACTCAGAATCAGGTTTATCAAGTCCTGCCTGCTTTTGTCCCTGTCCCCAGGTGCAGAGAAAGAGGCTTCCTGCAGTGCCCTCCAGTTTCCAAAGATCAGGCCTGCTAAAGATAGAGCAGCCACCTCTAGTCCCTTACCTGGGCTTTCATTAACGAAATTCAGATCACAGGGAGAAAGCCTAGTCTGCCACTCGCCTGGATACGCTGTCCTCACACGCCTGCCTTCGGCTCTGCTTTGGTTAATCATTTACAAAGGTTTTCTGTTTCACTGATCAAGATTTTATCCAAAGCCACTGTTCTCCAAATTCATTGAACTCCCCTAAAAATCGTTTCCGTGCTCCCTAAGTTGCCAAAATCCTCTGTATTTTTCGTGGCCTATAGATAAAAAAATAAAACAAATAAATACATTTATTTTTTAAAGTCTCTAAGCTTTCGAGTCACACTGGGCCAGGGGTTCTATACTATGGTCATGACCATGCAAGTCTTAGGTTTGTGTGTCTTTTTTCTAGTTGAATCTCCTTAGCAATTTATTCAAAGAACCTTTGGAGGGCAGAGGAGACATTTTTCTTTGCCTCTGAGGTTGGCTGGGTAAACAGAGGGAAAACAGAAGAAACCTACATGCTTCCTAGCAACTGATGTGACTACAGAGCTGTATTGCATTCGGATGTCATGTGACCTCTCAAACATTAACAAAAGCAAAAACAAAACCAACCAAACAAAACTAACTAGCACACCACCCCCCCCCACTAAACTTTGTCCAGAAGATGCTATACAGAGTCCTGGGGGGTGCAGGTCTTTCCAGAAGCCTGCCCTCATATCTTGCCATTTTTTGCTCTGTCATAAAGCTTCCTCCCAACTTACCTTGCCTTGTGTCTAAATTCTTTCTTTGTCCATATGAAGACTCTAGAAGCACTAGGTAGAAGTAAAACCTTGTCTTTCTAGATCTAAGATCTCTCCAGCCTTCAGATAGATACCAGCAATACTACCTTGTCCCTTAAACACTATCAGGCTAACTGAAGAAAAGTGTAAGTCAGTACACGCCTCTTTCTCCCTAGGTCCTCAGCCATCAATGTTCCCTCCTGACGTGAGGTTAAGTTTTTCTCCTAGCAAGGTAGCTGTAGATGTCAAAACATGGAACTGAGACAGATGACGAAGAAGTCTTGAGTGGAAGATAGCACATGAGCTTAGGAGCAGAGGAAAGAAAAGACAGGGCCAGTGAGGGGAAGGTTCTACGGCTGGAAAAGACGGAGAAGTGCAACCAGGTATAAGGATTTAAGCCCAGACGACCAGACTGCAGTCAGGTCAAAGAATGCCCATAGAACTCTCGAGAGCTTGACGCATCATTGTGATGTTACGATATACAGTCAACCTTCCATCCCCATGGGTCCTGCATTCATGAGTTCAGACAGCACACATGGACAATACCAGAAAAAAAGAAAATAAGTTGCATCTTGGGCTGAAGAGATGGCTGTGTGTGGGAGCCCATGCTGCTCTTCCAGGGAGCCTGACTTCCATTCTCAGCAATGAAATCAGGGTGCTCACACTGCCTGTAATGCCAGTTCTGAGGGACCCAATGACTTCCTCTGGCCTCTGAAGACACCTGTGCACATATGGTAGACACACACACACACACACACACACACACACACACACAACACACACACACACACATACACATTTTTAAAACGTTGCATTTGAACTGAGCACATAGACTTTTGGATCATTTTTCCCTAAACAAACAGTAAAATAACCATCTATTGTAGTATTTCTTCATGTCACATAAGTAACTCACAGAGGATTTCAAGCACAGTAGAGGATACATACAGGTTACATGTAAATACTCTGCCTTTTTTTTGTTTCCGAGACAGGGTTTCTCTGTGTAGCCCTGACTGTCCTGGAACTCACTCTGTATACCAGGCTGGCCTCGAACTCAGAAATCCGCCCGCCTCTGCCTCCCAAGCGCTGGGATTAAAGGAGTGCGCCACCACCGCATGGTTAATACTCTGCCTTTAATGTAACTGTTTAGGCATCCCCACATATCAGTGTCCTGAGATCCTGGAATCAATCTCAGCTCCCCACCCTACTGAGCCCTGTTCTAGTTCTTGCCCAGGTGCAGAGAGGCAACTGCACACATTTCAGCTTTTGTCTGTCTGTCGGCCTGCTCACTTCCTTTTGGTCCCTGGCTCAGGGCTCTGTCGGACTAGAGCAAGAAACACCCCTTTTGCTAAGCTATGTGTGTTTTGTTCTTGACTCACGAATTAAATTCCAAAGCATCTTCAGCACAGGATTCCCTTTCAAACATATTCAAGTTAATGCTGAGGACGCTAATGATGCTAATGAGTCCATGTCTTTGGAAAGTCCCCACCACACACACACAAAGGACAGAAGCTCATCCACGACTCCAGCCTCTGGAGGAGAAGCGGATGCAGGTCAGGTGGATTACGATGGCCCGTGGTTTACTCAAGAACATCTACATAGTGAAACTGTCCTGAAATCCCAAGCAAGAACTAGGTTTTGAGAACTTTCTGATGGACGGTGTTTGGAAGCCCCTTTCCCCTGCAACCTCCCCTAGCCATCCCCTCATCTGACCTTTATCTATACCCTGTCTCTGGAGACAGTGTCTCATGTAGCCTAAGTGGGCCTCAAACTTACAGTGGAGGGTGACCTTGAACTCCTGATCTTCCTGCCAACACTTCCTAAGTGCTAGAGTTACAGGCATCCACCACTGTTCCCTGTTCATCCTGTTTATAATAAACTAGGTGTTTCCGTGAGTTTTATAAGCCACCCTGGCAAACTAATCCAATTCTAGGAAAGGATAGTGGGGGCTCAGACTTATAGGTAGGCAGCCAGCTAGTCAGAAGTACAGACAAATTAAACTAACGAACCCATGAAGTGCTTCCTGGGTAGGGAAATGCTACACCCAATTGGCCCCAGCCACCTTCTCTGCAGAGCACTTTGTAACAGAATAAGAGAAGTTGAATTTATTCCTCCCTCCATAGTCTTGAGAATCCTTGTAGGAGAAGACTTGCTCTTAGCCATCTAATGACGTGCCAAGACTTCCTGAGCCAACAGAGGATTAGATGCCAGCCAGAGCTCAGAAGCTTGATGTTAGGTTCTGAATTTCCCTCCCTGGCTCTCTTGCTGCAGCCCCGCCTCCTTTGACTTGGGCAGTGGATGCAGAAGACAGTGAGGAGCAGGTTCGCCATGTGCTGCCCACCTTAGCCTGGCTTCCTCTCAAATACAGTGAACCAGCAGTGTCAGCTCCCGACGGTCTGAGGGGGATTTCCGAGCCACGTGATCCTGTCCCTACCCTGTGCTGGCAAGCGTCCTGCAGGCCGGCTGCTTTCAAGATTGGACCCAAAGCTAAGCTGGGACAAGGGGCCCCATTCTTTGTAGCCTGCCGGGCTCTGGCCGCTCGCTCTCCTGGCACGGGTTTTTAGATTTCCCGGTCTCCTCCCTGCTGTATTTCCTGTTCAGAGTAACTTTTTCCCTAGGTCAATTGGGAGGCTCTTAATTCTGACAAAACTGGAAATGTGGAGAAAAATGAAAACTAAGCGGGTTAATCCCGGTGATTGCTGGCACTACAAAGACATTAGGTAACCCAGAGTCCATTGCCCCTCTCCCACGACCCTGGAAGGCACTCTTTAAGCGCTTTGTTTGCATGGCTCGAAGGTTCTCGAAAGTTCAGCTGCACATTTGGCGGGATAAAAAGACACAAGTAGGCAGCCTGTGGCCCCTGCACACTAGCCGCTCTGCGGCGAGGGGCACACTAGCCGCTCTGCGGCGAGGGGCACACTAGCCGCTCTGCGGCGAGGGGCACACTAGCCGCTCTGCGGCGAGGGGCACACTAGCCGCTCTGCAGCGAGGGGCACACACATCTCTTGGTGCTGTCTTCCTCGCTCCCCACCTCCTCTCCCAACCTACTGCTTTGCTTGCTGTAAATCCATTGCCACAGGTCAAAAGGTCAAAGGCGTCTCTTGACCGCACCCCTGACCCCCGAAACTGCCTTGTGTTTTTCAACTTCAAAAACCTTTGTCCTCACCACCTGTCCCCATGGGAAGTCCTCCACACCCCTTTCCATGCAGCCAAATCAGATTCCTTTCTCCTTTATTCAAACCCAAGAGCAGGTCTGCCCTGGGCCAGCCCTTTCGCGTGTGTTATCTCAGCCCTCGAGGCCAGCGTCCATTTCTTCTTATCTGGCGCTGCCTCACCTGGAAGTGACCGCGATTTCCTCTCCCTTACTCTCTCTCTCTGGGTGACAGTCGTTTGGCACCTAGCACATCTGAGCACTTTATAACTAAGCAATCCTTTGCTCATTCATTCATTTTTCTTTAAAGCAGCTGTTTCCTGAATACTATTGTCTGGCTACTGTGATGGATGTAGGGGAGAGAGAGGTGAATAAAATACCTTGATTGGCCTCAAGAAATTCAGTCCAGTGGTAAAAACTGCTGCCTGAGGCTGAGGAGTTCCTAAGCTGGCAAAGCGCTTCCTTGCCTTATAAGAATAAGGGTCTGGGCTGGAGAGATGGCTCAGTGGGTAGGGACGCTGGCTGCTCTTTCAGAAGGATCCAGATTCCAGTTCCCAGTATCTACATGACAACTCAGACACATCTGTAACTCCAGTCCTGGGGGACTCAGTGTCCTCTTCTGACTTTTTATAGAGCCAGGAATGGATGTGATGAACAGACATCCATGCATGGAGGCAGAACATTCATACACATAACATATATTTAAAAAAAGGAGGGCTTGGTTTTGATCTACAGAACCCAGACACAAACGCCAGGTAATTTGGTATGTATTTGTTATCTTAGGACTGGGAAGGCAGAGACAGGTGAACCTGTTTGGTTTATTGGCCAGCTAGTGAGCTTTAGGCCAGTAAGAAACCTCTAACAAACAAAAAGCCAAGGTCTGAGGAGGTGAAAGACCCACGTTTACACAGCCATGTGCGCGTGCATACACCCACGCACACAACTGTGCACACAGGATGTCCTCCCCCCACAGCAATTTACCTAAGGAGATGTTTATCATAACTATGTGATAGTCCCAATATACTTCAGAAATGCAGCTGTGGGGTTCAGGGCTCTTCCCTGAATGAGAGGTAAGTGGCCCAGGGGTGGGGGGAATAAGTCTTTTGTTTTTTTGAAAGACAAGAAAAGTATAGAACACACATTGAGATGTGATTGCTGGGCTGGGGTTGAAGTGTAGTTAGAGTTGGGGGCTCCATTCCCAGCACTGTATAAAACTGGGCTTGGTAACGCAGACCGGGAGCCCAGCACTACTGTACCTGGGAGGCAGAAGTTCAAGGTCATCCTAAACACAGATTAAGGTGGAAGTCAGCCCGGAAAATGGAGCTCCTGCTTCAATCAGATAGAATAAAAATAAAGCTGATTGCCTTTGGGGTGGTACTGGGACCCGGAGCCTTTAGGAGGCAGTTAGCTTACTAGAAGATTAGCTCTTGAAGAGTGAAGTTGTTATTCAGAGAGCAGGCTGATAAACCACGGTCTGAACCCCCTGCCTACACTTCGGGTAAGCTAATGTCATTCATTCCTGAGACTCCAACCTAAGGATCAATTGTTTTCCAAGTGGAAGCCCCCAGCCTTGACCTTCCAGATTAATACACCCAGTGGCCTATTTGATATAAATTGAATAACATTATAGAAGGTCATTGCTTTTGATCAAGCCCTACACTGGCCCCTGGTGGACCAGTCAGACTAACACATCACTAAACTGTTGATTATCTGACCTTCTAGGAAATCGGGAAGACAGAGGACTTTCCTGAACAGGCCAATCAATGCAGTAAAGGAACTCCCTCCTCTCTTAATCCTTACACCGTTAATCCTTTAATCCTCACCAAAAAGGCAACCTGAAGCGACCTGAGGCAGAATGCGATTTTTCTATTGTCCTACTCCCCCCTCCCCCCCCCAAGAAGCGCTTTGAAACAGCTGGTCCATGCTTTCCTTTGCTCTGCTTTCTTCTCCCCGGACTTCTCTGTCTACAAATCCAACTGCTTGGGCCTCTGGGTTTTAGCCATATGGTGCAACGCATGCCTAGCATGAACAAAACCTGGGGTTCAGGCCTTAGCAACACACACACACACATACACACACACACACACACACACACACACACTGTCTGTTGCACTGCCAGTTGGAAAGTATTTGGTGGTTTTATGGGATGAAGAGCTACCTGTTGTTATGATCATAAAATACAGGCAATTAAGACAGAGCTGCATTTTTTCTTGCAGAGGAACTGCATCAGAGATTGACCCCAGGGCCTCACACATGCTAGGTGCACGCTCCACCCCGAGTCACACACTCCCAACTCTCTGCTTGCAACTGGAAGCCTAAAATCGCACCTTGGGTATTTCCACCTTTCCCCTCCCTTTGGGTGGCACGGATGCCCGCCTGACAGCCTGTTTCTCTGAGAGTGAGTGAGCTTCAACACCTGCCCCTCCCTCACTCTCCACATCCAACACTGTGGTGGGCCTCCAAGAGAGATCTGGGAACTCTCCCCTCCTGTAACTGTTGTCAACACCCCCTTCCCATGGAGGCGCCACCACAGTCCCTTCTTGGTAATCCACCCTTTCTCCTGCTTCTGCTCTTAGTTATCAGCCCAGAAAGTCAAATTGTGTCAGGTCATGTTAGTTGTTTAAAAGCTATTTATGGTTTCTGTTTGACCTAGGAAAACATTCAGAATGGTAAGCACAACCTCACCTCCTCACCTCCTCACCTCCTCACCCCTCACCTCCTCACCCCCTCACCGCCTCACCCCCTCACCCCCTCACCTCCTCACCTCCTCACCTCCTCACCCCCTCACCCCCTCACCGCCTCACCGCCTCACCCCCTCACCCCCTCACCCCCTCACCTCCTCACCTCCTCACCCCCTCACCTCCTCACCTCCTCACCGCCTCACCTCCTCACCTCCTCACCGCCTCACCTCCTCACCCCTCACCTCCTCACCTCCTCACCTCACCCCCTCACCGCCTCACCCCCTCACCCCCTCACCTCCTCACCTCCTCACCTCCTCACCCCCTCACCTCCTCACCTCCTCACCTCCTCACCCCTCACCTCCTCACCTCCTCACCTCCTCACCTCCTCACCTCCTCACCTCACCTCCTCACCTCCTCACCGCCTCACCTCCTCACCGCCTCACCTCCTCACCTCCTCACCCCCACCTCCTCACCTCCTCACCCCTCACCTCACCTCCTCACCTCACCTCCTCACCTCCTCACCTCACCTCCTCACCTCCTCACCTCCTCACCTCCTCACCCCTCACCTCCTCACCCCCTCACCTCTTCACCCCCTCACCTCCTCACCTCCCCACATCCCCACTGCCTCACCACCTCACCTCTTCACCTCCTCACCTCATGGCCTCGCTGCCTCGCTGCCTCACCACCTCACCACCGCACCTCCTTACTTCCTCACCTCCTCACCCCCTCATCTCCTTACCCCCTCACCTCTCCTCACCTCTTCACCTCTTCACCTCCTCACCTCCTCACGGTCCCGCTGCCTCACCACCTCACCGCCTCACCTCTGCTCCTTTCTCCTCCTTTCCACTCCATTTTCCTACTCAGCAACAAGAGTGGCGGTCTGGTGAGAGTGAGGCAGCCCATCCTGTCTGGTCAATTATTTCTTGCTTTCTTGCTTTTTAAAAAGATTTATCTATTTTATGTATGTAAGTACACTGTTGCTCTCTTCAGACACATCAGAAGAGGGCATCAGATAGGTGGCTGTGAGCCACCAATGTGGTTGCTGAGAATTGAGCTCAGGACCTTTGGAAGAGCACTGAGTGCTCTTAACCGCTGAGCCATCTCTCCAGCCCCCGGCCAGCGATTTCATAGTTCTACACTAGGAACTCTGGACAATATATACATGTTTGGGGAGTTGAGACAGAATCCAATCAACCCCTGAATAATGGTGCTTTCTCCCCTTGGTTCATTGGTTCCAGACACACTGGCTTCTCTTCAGTTCTTCAGCCCTGTGAACTCTGTGTGTGTTTATGTGGTGGTAGTCGTGGCAGTGGTAATAAGGATGGTGGTGGTGGTGGTGGTGGTGTGTGGTGACCACCCCAGTCATTGAATCTACTGATTTTCAGGGAAGGGTCTTATCCTTCTCTCCTCTCATGGGTCCACTAAGCCTCAGTTTAAATGTTCACCCCTCAGAGATCTCTCTTCTGCTCTTCTTTTTCACCTCTTTCCTTTGAAGCATCCACCACAATTCTCTGATCTATTGCACCATGACTGATGCTCCTTCGTGTGACTACTTAGCATCGGCCTCCCCATATCAACGCAGACATGCTGTGCATGCACATGTGTGCCAGACCCCGCTGTGCACCACACCGGATGTGGAGCTGCGCACAGACTGTCACACAGTACAGATCTGTGATGACTCAGTGTGACACGGCCCCAGAGACAGGGGAGCTAGGAGAGTTCAAAGGAGCAGGGATGGTCTCTGAGGTGCAAGACAGGGAAGGCTTCAAGGAAGATAAAGAATTTGATGGGAGATTTGCAGAAAGGGCATGACCCTGGAGGCGTGGGTGGAGGGAGGGGCTTGCCAGGTGGATGGACCATCTGGGTGGAGAAGCCCAGGTGGTGTCTGAGAGCTGATGAGTAACCAGGAAGTCTGGAGCAGGTAGAGAAGGGGGGCAAGCAAGCACATGGGCATGGCCGTAGTGAGCTTTTGAACCCATGCTTAAATCCCCAGGAGAGACTTCCCCTAAGCAAGGCGTCCCTTTTCTTCCTGAAGTCTGGGGAGAGACCAGGTCTTACTTGTGAGTCAGGCAGGGATTGGTGCTGGGACCCACTTCCCACTTCTGCTCTCTTCCGCCCCATTTCCCATCCAGGTACCACAGGCGAGATGCACCCTGGGGTGTCATATCCAGCCCGGTCAACTATTTCATAGAACTACTTCTACAATAGGAATTCTGGACGGTCTGTAGGCGTTTGGGGAGTTGAGGTAGAATCAATCCATCTTTCCATGGGTATGTGCAGTAGACCCTCTGTATTCCTTCATTGAGGTTACTAAAACAAATCCCCGTAGTCACTGAGATGGGACGCCCAGTGGAAATCAGACAACATCTCTCAGCAGAGTTTAAGAGGATGTTTCCAGAGGGCTCAGTGCTCACGTTGATAGATGCTCTCTGAGAATTGTCTCCTTCATTTTCATACCTGCCTTATCCGGGAAGCACAGAGATCTACGTTCTAGATAAAGGAAATAAAGCTCACAAGAATTAAGAAACTTGCCTCGGGACAAACAGCATATTTATTAGCCATAGAGCCTACATGTGTGCCCAGGGGTCTGTCTGTCCCCTTCCTGGAGGATTTAGGGGCAAAGCCTTGGCTTGGCTCCGGCAGCTCCAACAGGGTAGGCTCAGCCACCTGTCCCCAAGATGCCGCCAGAGACAAGTGGTAATAAAAGGCGGGGAGAGGAAGTTAGTCAGTGTGGACACGTGATGAGGAATGAAGACATGAAGTGTCCATTTCTGTGGTGCTGACAAGAAGTGTGGTGTACACTGGCTGGTTTTGTGTGTCAACTTGTCACAGGCTGGAGTTATCACAGAGAAGGGAGCTTCAGTTGAGGAGATGCCTCCATGAGATCCAGCTGTGGAACATTCTCTCAATTAGTGATCAAGAGGGAAGGGCCCAATGTGGGTGGTGCCATGCCTGGACTGGTAGGTAGCCTTGGGTTCTATAAGAAAGCAATCTGAGCCAGGCGTGGTGGCACACTCCTGTAATCCCAGCACTCTGGGAGGCAGAGGCAGGCAGATTTCTGAGTTCGAGGCCAGCCTGGTCTACAGAGTGAGTTCCAGGACAGCCAGGACTACACAGAGAAACTCTGTCTCGAAAAAACCAAAAAATAAAAAAAGCAATCTGAGCAAGTCAGGGGAAGCAAGCCAGTAAGCAGCATCCCTCCATGGCCTCTGCATCAGCTCCTGCTTCCTGACCTGCTTGAGTTCCAGTCCTGACTTCCTTTGGAGATGAACAGCAGTTGTGGAAGTCACTCTGGCCATAAGCTGAATAAACCCTTTCCTTCCCAAATTGCTTCTTGGTCACGATGTTTTGTGCAGGAATAGAAACCCTGACTAAGACGCGTGGGCTGACCTAGAGATCCAGAGACTTGCAGGTTAAGCAGTAAGCAGTCCTGGTCAAGGTGTGGTCCTGCTCATCACTGAACCACGATCGTCTCTGCTCAGTCTAACCTGCAAGGTGGTCCAGTAAGTTAGCAAAACCTCTTCTCAGGAGCCAAGCCCCTCTTCTGGCTGGTGTCAGGCTTCAGCCAGTTCCTTCCCAGCATGAGATTCCTGGGAAAATGTTTAGTTCTTTGGGGTCTGAGACTTCAATAGCTGAGGCAGGAGTGTGTGAAAGTGTCTCTTTATGTTGTCTCTTCTCCTGCCCTGACAGTCACAGCCCCAAGCCTGTTGTTATTTTCTCTAAGCTACATTGGCCGGGTTTCGGGGAGACCAACAAGATTACTTAAAACATTTAAATTTTTAATCTTTGTACGTGTGTTTTGGAGGTCAAAGGGAAACTTGAGTTGGTTTTCTCTCACCACCAGGTGGAATCCAAGAATCAATCCAAGAATCAAACTTGGGTTGTCAGTTTTTGTGGTGTATTTGTGGGTTTGGGCACCAGATGTATGCAAGGGGACACAATAAAGAAACTTCTGGCATGATCATCATTCCAGAGAGAGAGGGAGGGAGGGAGGGAGGAAGGAGGGAGGGAGGGAGGGAGGGAGGGAGGGAGGGAGAGAGAGAGAGAGAGAGAGAGAGAGAGAGAGAGAGAGAAACAGCCAGAGGCGTCTGGAAGAGTCTAGAGCAGAGAGAGAAAGTAGACCAGACATGGCCAGCAGACTGGGCATGGTGGAGAATGTCTGCTAGTGAGGGGAGATTAGCAGGCGATAGAGGACAGAGACCGTCTAGTTAGAGCAGCGAGAGCAGAGAACAGTGAGGGGAGCGGGCTGTGAGGAGGATGAGCAGCTGCAGGGGGGATCCGGGAAGCCAGAGCTGGTAAGAAGAGCCGGATGCTGGTGTGGACTTCGTGTAACAGGTGCCTGAGGTCCTGAGGGAGCCTGGATGCCACCATGTGCTTTGATACATATAGGTACCTCCTGTCCCTTCTGCCAGAGGCAAGGGAAATGACTTCATTTGGTTTCACAGAAACCAGCTTTACAAGTTCCCAAGGGATGGTGGCTTTTACCTAACCTCCAGAGATCCTTCTACATCACGGGTTGAACTCCTTCCTGGGTATCTGGACTACCTTTCGGAGTCCCGGGGGGCTGGAGTTTCCTTTAGACCTGACAGATGACAAGCTCCTTCACTGCCTGAGCTCTCTTGTCCATCCAATATAACACAACAGAATACACAAAAGCCCACAACTTTTTACTTTGAAGCAAGTATAAATTCATAAGAAGTTGCAAAAATAATAGTTTTCACCCAAATTTCCTATGGGGACATAACTATAATACAAATATCAAAGGTCGACTTGGGAGTGGACATTAGAACAATCTGGAGCTATTCAGCTCGAGTTGGTTTTTACCATGAGATTACTCTCAAAACTGAATAAGGTTGATGAAGGTGGAAATACTTCTGATAGATGCTTCAAAGCTGTGGGTCTTGGAATACTTTGAGCCTTTCTGACGTTCTGAGATTTAGAGACAGCAGGCCTGAAGAAGAGTGGGTTCGCTGTTACCGTTAGAACCCCGAGGAGATGTCAGATTCCTCCAGGGAGCCCTGGAATCCCTGCATCTTTAAAACACAAAGGCCAGGAGTAACAGACACTGAAATGAAATATCCTTGTCTAGAGAGACTTGGTGAGACTGCCATTTTTGGCTGTTTGAAAGCCTCTAAACTTCCCCCCACCCGACCCGGCCCCGAATACCCCAGGCTTGGCTCACCAGTCTGCCTCTCGACCCCTTTGTCTGTCTCTTGGCAGCTGAAGACAAGTGATAAGGAGAGGAGCTAGAGCACATCTGCGCTGGAATCGCCACACGCCCACTGGGAGGCCGGGGCTGTGAACCTGCCCCAGCACTGGCAGTCAACCAGGCCCTTCTTTATCTGGAAAAACTGCCCCGAGGACAGCCTAGCACTGCGGTGAACAATGGAGGGAAATGGAAGCCCAAGCTTCGGCGCTGGGATCCTGCCACCCACACTCCTTTGCACTGTTATTTCTGGCGAAACAGACGTGTGGGAAGGGGTACGAATGAAGCCTGGGAACGAAGCGGAAATGGAAGCGCGGTGGTACGAGGGAAATTGAAGATTGTTTGCCCAGCTTTAGAGATTTAGTTACAAAAGAGTCCGAGAGCAGCGCTAGTGGGTGTGGGATGGGGGCTGTTGCAGCCTGTGTCCGGAAAGTCGCGCAGACGCCCCTGTGTTGAAGACTTGGCTCCCAGAGCAGCAGTGTCCCGAGGTGGGGCTTTAGGAAGTGATAGGATCAAGAGGATTCAGAGCTCGTCGATGAAAGCCATCCACTGAGCGTGGGTTTTTGAAAATTTGATGGGTTTGCGACGTGATGGAAACTTATGAGGTGGGGGCCTAGCTGAAAAGAGGTCCTTGGCGGTGTGCCCTTTGGGGGACAGTATCTTGTTCTTGACCTCCGTGACAGTACTTTCTGCCCTCCGTGAGGTAAGCAGCCTCCTCTAGTACATACTCAGACCATCTGCCTCACCACAGGCCTGAATGACGAAGCCAACGCCCATAGGTTGAAACCTTGAAACTGAGCCAAAAGAAATCTCTCTCTCCCTTCAAGCTGATTTTCTCTGGTATTTTGTCATGGTGACAGAAAGCTGACCCACATAGTTGCCATTCTAGTAACAACTTTGACCGTTAGGCCAAATGGATCCACTTGAGGTTAATTTCCTCTGAATTATTTCCCATGTGGGTCTCAGAGCGTCTGGAACAAGTGGAAAGCTGGGCCTTGTTATGAAGCGGGAACCAACTGTGGATTCGGGTTGTGGCCCTTAGGGGGCAGCACTTTGGATTCTGTTCATTTCCAGGTGACTCATGTTGACAGTAAGAAATCTAATCAGATGGACAAGGTTGGTCCTTAGTGAGCCACATCTATTTCAAGAAGTGACATCTATGTCACGAGCTGCTGGGAAGGTCTCTGTTGTTTCTGTTCTCCCCAAATGCCTATGTTGGAGTTCTAGTAGCCCCCAGCATCTTAGAACGTGACTTGATTTGGAAATGAGGTTGCTGCAAATGTGGAGGGCACTTCCGTTTGTTTTGTATTTTGTTTTTTCTTTGCACTGGGATGGATCTTTCCCTATTTCTCTCAACCCTTCTTCCTTTCTAACATTCCTACAAATAAAGTCCAACACGTCCACATCATGTCTGAATGTATGACATCCATCTCTTCTTTCTGGAAATATACTTAAAACCTGAACTAAACCTCATCTGTAGATGACATTTCCTTTTCTTCTCCTTTCTCCTTTCCTTTTCCTTTTCCTTCTCCTTCTCCTTCTCCTTCTTCTTCTTTAAAGATTTATTTATTTTTATTTATGTGAGTACACTGTAGCTGACTTCAGACACCCCAGAAGAGGGCATCAGATCCCATTACAGATGGTTGTGAGCCACCATGTGGTTGCTGGGAATTGAATTCAGGACCTCTGGAAGAGCAGTCAGTGCTCTTAACTGCTGAGCCACCTCTCCAGCCCTATAGCCGACATTTTCAATGGATTCTCATAGTCCGAAGGGAAGAAGAAACCAACAACAGCAAAATACCGCCGTGTCCTCAGGAAACATTTTGCAATTGCACTGTGTGTGAGTGGACCATTTTCCTCAGGTCACAGACACAAACAAAAGAGTTGTATTAAATCACCTGAGGAATGACAGGTTCGACAGGGCGATGACCCAAGAACTGAACAGAGCGGTGTGAATACAATGCATCAATCGCACTGTTGGAGAGAGCCCTCCCACTCACCCATGCCCGTCAGACAGTCAGGACAGGGGCGCCCACTGGGTCCTGTGGGTTACTAGAACCTGGCCATGCCTCCCTGGTCATGGAGTCGTTTCTGGAGCTTCTGCCCCACTTCAAACCCTATGTGCAAAGAGCTGGCTGGTGTAGACATAGGTCAGTTAGTTAATCCTGCCTGAAGAAATTGCTCAAGTGCCCTGACTATGTCTTCTCCAACCTTAAGACTCTCTTCAGGCATCCTCTCAGAGTGTGAACCGGAGCTCAGGTATGTGACTGCCAGGCTCAGCAGAAGGGATGGAGACATTTCCCAACAGTACCCTGACTCAACCAAGGACCGCAGCAAGATTCTCTACGTTCCCCGCCATGAGGCAAGGAACTCTGTTACTGGCAGTCGTGAAAGGGGGTGACAGACAGGTGAGGGACGAGGGACAGGATTTTGTTGGGGGCTGGGGCCTGCCACTTTCTATAAGTGGCACCAGGGTTAGAAAGACAGAACTGAGCCCTTGGAGGATCTTCTAGTCCTCACCACAGCCGTCCTGGCCTACCTCGCTCTTAGCCTCACTCTCAGCTGACTTCTGAAGGAGTCAGAGGCAGAAGACATGGAGGCAGGAGGTGGAGCTCAGATGCCCCTCACCAAGCAGAGACCTGACCTCCATAAAAGGCACTGCCCCTGTAAGCCATGGAGTCACTCAAGGATTCTACAGGTGCCACCTTGCATGCCTTCAGACTCCTCCTGGGTCTTAATTCTCACCCTGGAAACATCTCTGTGGTCATCTCAGCCTTCCATGTGTTTCTTTTCCTACCAGACCCCAGCTCTATCTCAGAAAGAACCTGGCAATCAGGTTCCTGGCCACCCAAGGAAGGCTTTCAGTCTCAACCTAACGCTGATAAAACAGACCATCTCCTGTTGCTACTGACAGCCCGAACTGGCTCATCTCTCGTGACTTAAGCTACCACACATTCGTTTAAACTGTCGTACAGGGAAAGTGAGGCAAGAAGAAAGCTGCCTCGCTACAGCAGCCAGGCAGAAGAGCCTTGGCTCAGCCGCGCTACGTGAAGCAGAGACCCGCCTTGCTGGAGGAGCTGGCAGCCACTCCTAGGCCCCAGCAACCTGCGCTGGCCTCTCCAGGGGACATAAAGAGTTAAGGACATGCATTTTCAGGAGACTGTAGCTTGAAACTCAATCTCCTCGGGTGTCTTACAGAGCCCAGTGCCAAGGACAGGTCCACTGTCAACAGCACCACCAGACCAATAGAAAAGCAGATCCAGGGCTTCTGTCCCTCAGCGTCACTAAGCAACAGGCACAAAAGAGGCAGGCTCTGTCTGAGCGCTGCCTCATCTACAGTCCCACCTCCCACAGCTCCTGCTCCAGCACAGCCAGCTGGGAGAACCACCCTCATGGCAGAAACCTCAAGGTCCGATTACTACCAGTCTCGGGGTTTGTTGGGGGAAAGGAAAAGACTTCGTTTGGAAACTGCAGAGTTGCCAAATGGTTCATTGAGAAACTGGACTGACGACAAAGGTGAGGACTTGCAGGGGAAATGGGAGCATTACCAGATACGGTGAGATCCACCTTTCCCTCTGAGTTCTTACAAGTCACGGGTGGACACTGCCTGGCACCCCGCACCCCCTCTCTGTGGCCATCCCCAAGGAATGCTGCATAGGGTCTTGGGTAAATTTACTAAATCAGGCTAAAAAAAAAAAACCAACATAAACACAAAACGAACAAACAAACAAAAATGGAGTGACAGATGCTTGGTTTCCATTCCTACAAAGAACCCTCCTCAAACCCTCCTCTCTGATGGTAGAAGATAAGCCTACCCAGCAACTGCTTGTGTAAATGCAGCATTCTCATCTCAACCCAGTGCAGAACTGAGGACACCCTTTCATTTCATCAGATACCCAGATCACATGTACAGCACGGCAGTGGTTGGGCTAGGTGTCGGAGTTCCAAAGCCCCATGGCTTGAAAGCTAAGCACGAGGAACTTTCTGGCAGCAGAGACTGGGCTGAGGCGTTCTTGGGACTGGGTTTATAGAGAAAACTGGAGTTAGGTAGAGACAAAGTCCCTGGGGAGGGCAGGACGCAGACAGGCAAGCTGGAGATTAACGTTTCTGCATCGATTTCCAGCTCTAGCCCACGAGCTACTGTGAAGAAGGGACCATGTCTCCATGAGCTGACAAAGGGTAGAAAGAGAGACCGGTGAATGCCCCTGCCAGCCGAGACTGGCTCAATCCGAAAAGCGCTTCACTTTGTAGTTAGAAGTGCCAATGGAACAAACCATGAGGAGGAGAGAAAATAAGAAGAGACCTACCCGCGCGCTGTCGTGAACATGAGTGTCAGGAGCTGGGGCTGAGGGTTGCCTTGGTGGCTAAGATGACTCACTGCGCCATCACCAGGACTGGAGTTCAGATCCCAGCACCTATGTCTGGCAGCTCACCCTTGTAACTCCAACTTCAAGGGAACCGACACCCTCTTCTGGCCTCATCAGGTACTACTACACAAGTGTCGCATACACTGTCACAGACACAAGCGTACACATTCAGACATAAAACAAATATTTGAACATACACAAAGTCAGAACTCCCTGAGCTCCCTTCAAGCCCCACTGCGGGCTGGGTATAGTGACTCATTCCTGTGACCCTTGAGGCAGAAGGGTTTTCAGGAGGTTAGGGCCAGCCTGGGCTACAGAGTGACTTGCAGGGCTATCTAAGCTATGGGATGAGACCTAATCTCAAAACACAAAACAAGGGAGCGTAGATACAGCTCAGCAGTTTAGAACTCTTGCTGCTCATGCAGAGGAGGAAGAGAGTCCAGTTCCAGATGTCTATGTCAGGGGGCTCACAGCCATAGCTCCAGCTCCGGAGCCCCACTGGTCTCCATGGACACACACACACACACACACACACACACACACACACACACTGGGCATTCTCCTCTCAAACCCCACCACCACCCTTACACACACAAGCAAAATGAATAACCAAGCCAAGCCAAGCCACGCAACACCCGCTGCTGCCACAGGAGCCCCCTGTAAGTGTGAAATACCCGCAGGTTTCACTACTGTTGTGTGAGGGGAGCCCCGACCGGGTGCTCCACCAGCTATGGCGGATTCATGTCCCTCCTTGAGTCACTCTTGGGAATCTATCAGCTGTCTTTTGCAGTCACCCAGGCACCCTAGGTTCATTAAAATATTTCCCTCGGCGTGTTTGCCTTTGCAAAATACTGCACGCTCCTTCGAGCAGAAAGAGGCTCCTGATAGCAGTATCAAAATTGCTTTTGAGTACTGGATAATTTATGAGTCTGTTCATATCCTTTGCTAAGCTCTGGGTGACAGCTTGATATGCAATTATCAAACAAAACAAAACCTGGCCTCTGTGGGTTTTTTTTTTTCCCCTTGAAGAAAGAGAGCATATTGAGACGGCCTATTACCGACGGAGATCTCCTCTTCCCAACAAATGGGAGGCAGCTGCTGCCAGCTGTGTTGGGAAAACAAGATTTGGAGTTCAGGGGTGGGGTCAGGCCCTAGCATCATACACTGCTGCTGATTGAGCGGATGGCTAAAGTTTCATTCTATGGAGTTCATTCATGAGTTACAGGGTCAGGGTTCTAGAGGTTTCTGTGCCTCTTCCCAGAGCCTGTCGAGCACAGATACAAGCAGACCTCGGACTCCATAGCCGTTGTTTATTCCTTGGACAGTGGCGTTGGATCTCGATAACTTTGGTGTCCAAATTCCTGTCAATTCAAAAGCTTAGGAGTCCCTATCATTCCCCCCACCCTTTCCTTTACTCGTTAGACAGCTTATGACATCTTCACTCAGTGATAATGGCAACGTTAATTATCAAGATGAGGTTACTAGCTCACATTAATCTTGTCCTTAATGACAGTCAAAACTACAGTAAGTAGAAATTACACTAAATAGTTCCACATTATATATAATGCCTGCCTAGTCTATCAGCAAGTTCTTCACACATATATCAGTTAGTTTTCTTGTTGCTACTGCTACACACTGACAAGAGGCCACTTAAGGGAGGAAGGGCTTGAAGACATGTTAGTAAGAACATGAAGCCGCTGGCACATTATGGCCTCTGTCAGAAAGTAAAGGCGGCAGGAAGTAGTGTTTGGCTATTAAACCCCATGCTCCTCCATCCCCCAACGATCTATTTCTTTCAATGAGACTCTGTCCCCTAAAGGTTCCACAACCTTATAAATAGCATCCCCAGCTGAGCAGCATTATATAGCAAGGGCTTGTCAATATCTGATTTACTCTTTAGGTTTTAGGTCAATATTGCTTATATTTTGTAGCTCAGCCAAATATAGCCATACAGGAGAATGACATGGAAATGAAAACCCTGTTTGTGGTATATTGATTTGGGGGACGAGCACATAGACAGTTCCTTGCAAGGAGGAGTAGTGTTTCTAGCAGACTGTACACAGACAGCCAGAGAGCCTCATGGGAAGAGTGAAATGGAACTCTTGACTCTCCACGTCTACAAAGGGACTACACGGTGGAGGGAGGCGTGGCGGGGCCAACGCTGGCCAAGTCGACATGACTCGACTGTGTGTGTAGGCTAAGGGAGACGACGGCTCAGAGTCTAGAATCGGGGACGGAATGTGGGTGATGCTTAGGGAGGGACGGAACGCTATTGACGGGCCAGCGAAAGCAAGTCTTGCTACTCGTGTTCAGATCCTGGTTCCACTGCCTCTTACCTGTTTGACCTGGGCACTCAACTTCTCTGATTTCGCCTTATATGAAAAACATCATACTTAATGATATTTAGCTTATGAAGGCTAAATGGAAAATTGTGAACTGTGTTCCACAGGCAGATGTGTAGTAGTAGCAACAAGAATACGTCGATAAGTAATTGAAGATAAGAATGAGTTTATTGGCAGCATCATCCACAGGATACATGTAGCTCTTCCTCCTTGTAGGAGAGAATTTAATTCCTTCTTTTCCCATTGAATATTGGCTGGGCATACCAACTTCTGAAGAACAGATTATAGAAAAGAGATTTTTTTTTTCTTAAGTAGCTTTTCAAGCTGGAAAAGTGGCTCAGTGGTTAGGAGTGCTTGCTGTATAGAGATGAGGGCCAGAATTCAGATCTCATCCCTTATTAACACGCCACAAACATCTGAAATTCCAGCTCTGAAGGATCTGATACCCTCTTCCGGCCTCCACACACACAGGGGGACACACATACACACACACACATGTATGTGCACAGACTCAACACATACACAAGTACATAAAAACTCTTTTTTTAAATTTAACTTCTCAGAGGCTGGCAAGAGTTGGCTCAGTGGTTAAGAGCACTTGTTGCTCTGGCAGAGGGATCTAGGCTCAATTCCAGCACCCAGTGGCTCACAATTGGAATTAACCCCAATTCCAAGGGATCCAGTGCCCTCTTCTGACCTCCATAGGCACCAGGGCATGCATACAGTGCACATCACACATGCAGGCAAAACACTCACACACATAAATAATAATAATAAAAAAAACTAAAAGTAAGTTTTCTGTGAGAGACCTTGCTGGTTCCACCTTAAGCAAATGATCAAGGTCTGTGTCATGTCAATATTATGTATGACCTCTGAGAGAAGAGCGTCTCACCTCAGTAGTAATATTTCAATATCCCACACACCCAGTTCAATCATAAGAAAACAGACAAAGCCAGATTAAAGTCACAGACTGTGAGAACACACTTGAGAATGACATTACTGTTAAGAATGTGCTACCAAACACAGCAAGAACTCTTCAACAGTCACGGGAAACCCTGGGCAGTCTCAGAAGGCAGCTTAGTTGCAGTCTGAGGACAAGACAGTAAAGGTAGAGAGACGACAGGCAGCCGGGAAGGAACAAGAAGCCCCTGGAGACGCTAGACATACCATCTGATTATACAGAGTTTTGTATGATTTGCATATGTCAAGTCTTGTTAAAGGGGACACTTTTAATATAGGCAGCCTCAATAAATCACTAGCCACTTTCCCCTAATTTCTCCTGCAGACAGGGGAGAGGGATACTGTTTCACCAGTAAGACACAATTGGCTGTGGTTTTATTGTCTGTGTACCAGTATTTATGGGGTATATACAATGTTCCTAGAACTTTTACACAATTATCTCCATTAATCCTCATAGCAAGCTTGAGAATCAATAAAAATACTTCTGCCTTTTAGAACTGAAAAATGAGCCTTAGGCTGTTAAATAACACAGCGTGTCACGCCTAGTAAATAATGAAGATGAAATTTGAAAGCAATTTATTCAGAGCCCAGGGGAAGGAGGTGGTGGGGCCAAACTTCTGTGACTATACGATTGTATATTACCTCAACCTTGACAAGGAACCTAATGCTATATAGTTAGGAGCAGGGGGTGGGGGGTGGGGCGGAATCAATGAGACAAAATTTAATTTCCAATAAATCAAAGTAACATAAGAGTGGTGTGTAACAATTTTGTGTTTGAGAAGAAAGAGCAACTTGGAAAATGAATTCCGTGTGGTTTCTATTAAGAGAAGGGGTTTGTTTGTTTGTTTGTTTGTTTGTTTTTAAATGCCTTCTAGCACCATTAAATGAAAGTGGCGTGGTTGTGAAGGCGAATTAGAGCTAGCATTCAGCCACACTACCACGTGTCAGACCTAAACAGGGCAGCCTGGAGATTTCATGTGGCCCCTTGCTACATTAGATGAGCCTCTAGTTTGGATGGAGGGTCTGCTACCTGCGCCAACCCTGCTGTAGCTGAGAAGCCTGCCTGTCTGTGTTCAAAAAGTCCCTCTGGAACACCAGCCCAGTGTCCCCTCTGTTCGATGATGATACTTGCTGGATCACCCATTGTTTTCCCTAGACAACAATGGGGATTGCTGTACCAGGAGACTGCAGCAGGCTTAAGCAGGGGGGGGGGTCCAGTCTCTCCAGGAGGTCTAACGTCAAGGCCAGCTTCCCTACTGTGGTAGTTTGAATATAAAATGCCCCCTCATAGCTCATGGTGCATTAGTTAGTTGCTTAATTGCTGTGATAAAACACCAGGGCAAAGGCAACTATCAGCAGGAAAGGTTCACTTTGGGCCAGCAGCTGGAGAATCCCTCAGCACTGACTGTGGAGGAAGGAGGACTCATGCTTGGTAGGAAATGGAGTGAACTGGAGCTGACGGGAAACGCTTGCAATGTCAGATCCTCTCCAGTGATGCACTTCCTCCATCAAAGCCATACTTCCTAAGACTTCTCAAACAACCTCATGGACGGGGGACCACTGCACATGTGCTTGAACTCTGGTTCCAGCTAGTGGTACTGTTTTGGAAAGTTATTGAACACTTAGGTAGGAGAGCCCCAGTGGAGGAAGTAAGTCAGTGCATGGGCCTCAAGGCGCAATAGCCCGATGCTTACTTCCTGCCCACTATAATGCTTCTTTTCTACATATGCAATGTGACCTCTGGCTCTTACAGTCTTTATCTCTTCTTCCATGAAGACCCCTCAACCTTAAGAAGATGGTTGTGATAAGTATGTCCCCTTTAGAACTGGGCACTCCAAGTCTCTTACTCATGCTGACCAACTGGGGGTCTTTATGTTAATTGCCATCCACTGCAGGGAGGTGCATCTTTGATCGGGGTTGAGAGATGCTCTGAACTATGGATATGTCAACAAGTCATCAGGAGTCATCTTAATATGATGTTCAGTTAGTAGGGTAATAGTACTGGATTCTCCCTTAGGGCCCATGGCCTATCTAGGCAAGGGTTCTTGGTCCCTTTAACAGTGCCAGGTATATGTTTCATCTCACGGAGCTGGCTTTAGATGCAAACAGAAAGCATTTGGTCACCCCCGTAATATTTGTGCCATTATTATACCAGCAGGCCAGTTGTAGTTCAGGGGTCACAATGGGGTGAGACTGGTAACTTTTCTCCTTCAGTATCAAGCATATCATCTCATAGGATCATGAAAGCTAGCCAGTAGAAGACAAAAAACTTCTAGGTCACAACAGCTTGATGTCACAATGGAGAACTTATCAGGTGAAATGTTCTCCTTGGCCACAGTGTTACCAGGGAATGCTTTTCATTTCTCCTACTCCCAAAATGTCCCAATGTGTTAATTCATCTACCATCTACTCATACATCCATTCATATAGACACTCTAGCTTTTAGTGACTATAACAGAATACCTGGCATGGACTACTCATGAGCAGACAAGATTATTAGCACACAGTTATTGGAGTAAAAAGCCCAAGATGGATTGAGAATGGTTGGCTATGCCTATAATCCCAGCCTAAAGAGGTAGAAGCAGGAGGGTCAAAATTTTGAGAACAGTCTGGGATACATAGTGAATATAAAGTGAACTTGAGGTATGTAGCAAAACCCTGTCCCCAAAACACAAGGGCCGAGAATGTAGTTCAGCGGCAGAGCATGTGAACAAGGTCCTGGGGTTAATCTCCAGTGTCACACACACAAAAAGAATTCTAAGAAGAGGCAGGTCCAGAGGTAGATGCTGGAACCCCATGACAGGAGCGTATGTAGGAGCAAGTGGCTACATCTCAAAGAGGAGATCACCAAAGGGGTCACACGGGAAACTTTACATTCTTAGTACCTAAGGACCTCTCACTAAGCCCACCTTCTTAGAGACTACCTCCCAATGCCGCTCCTTTGCAGAGCAAGCCTTCGATTACCATGGACCTTTAGGAGATCCCCAAGCCACTGCTATATTTAGTAACTGATATTTAAAATCCAAATAGTATAAGTCCTGCATTCACGTTGGGGAAATGACCTGTTAGAACCATTTGAATTTGTTGAACTTTGAACTCCTTGACCTTTGACTTCTTGTGATTTATCCATGTCACAGATCCATGTCCTCAGATATTTAATTTGTGCTTTCTCCGTCTTGGTATCTACTGAGTCTTCGACAGGAAGTATGAGGACGTCAGCACACCTGCCGCTCTTCCCACTTCTTTTTCCAATCTCCCTCCTTCATCTTTTTAAATGGTGCTCTTAATTGAGTTCTTCTGATGGTTATCATTAAACAGCATATTTAATCCTCTCTATCTTGCTCCATCAAATTTATACAAATGTGTACACTTGCTCTCTATTAAATAAGCATGCCTTCACTGTAGTCTTGTTCTCCCTTGGCATTCCCCTACCTTTGTCAATAAATTAATTAAAAAACAATGTTAGGTCTCCAGGGATGGTGGTGAATACATTTAATCCCAGCACTCAGGAGGCAGAGGCAGGAGGATTTTTTGTGTTCGAGACCATGCTGGTCTACATAGTGAGTTCTAAGACTGCCAGGGCTACAGAGAGAGACCCTGTCTCAGTATATATAGATCTATAGATAGGTATATAGATATATAGAGATGATATAGAGATAGATACATAGGATGACATTTATTTACGTGTGTGTGTGTGTGTGTGTGTGTGTGTGTATGTGTATGTGTGTGTGTGTAAGTTAAAGGGCCACTTGCAGGAGTTGGTTCTCACCATGAGTTCTGGGGATGGAACTCAGGTCATCAGGCTTGGTGGTAAATGCCTTTACCCACTGAGCCATTTCCTCTATCAGCACTCATTATATTTTAACATTTTAAGATATTTATAGTAGTTGTGTATAGCAGCAGATCTGTAATTACATTTGTTTGATCTATGGGTTGATTTTTTTAAAAAAATAGAAAATCAATAAGTAGAATTCAGATATGGTGAGAACATGACTAATTTGCTGTGACACCTTCCTTGTTTCCTTTGGTTTTCTTAAAACCTTTTCTTTTATCACATTTTAATTTATTTATTGTGTGTGTACATGCTAAGGCATCGAAGTGCATTTCCTCTTAAATAACTCAGATTCCCCTCAACTTTTAGCCATCTTTAGGAATAAGCTTTAGCCATGGCTGTGAGGAAGTTTCTAGAAAAGCTGACTAAAGACGAAAGAGCTGACCTGTGGACACGACCATCCTATAGCTGGGGCTCAAGGCACAGTGCAGGTTCATCTCTCACAGCTGTCTGACTGAAGGTGCAGTGTGGCCAAGCATCCCAAGGTCTGTAAGTGGCAGCTTCCCTGACATGGTGGACTGAAGATCCGAACTGAGCTAAAAAAGACCCTCGCCCTCTTAGTTGCTTCTGCTAAGTGTTTTGTCACAGCAATGGAAGATTAACTAATATAGAATGTCATTAGATCATAATCAGAAAGACTGCCTATGAAGATTGAAAAGAAAGAAAAAAATCTGACCCTATGGCCTAGTGCTACCTACTACTATCTAAGTGAGCAGACCTCAGGGATACCCACACATTTCTGTTTACTGCTGTACCATTCACAGTAGCTAAGACACGAAGCAGGCCTGGATGTCCACCAACAGATGAGTGGGTAGAGAAAATGATGTAGATAATCATGGGAGTGTAGTTGGTTTTTAAAAAGTGAAATGTTACTTATAGGGGAATGGATGAAACTAGAAATCACCATAAGCAAAACAAGCCAGAATCAGAAATAGAAAGGTCATGTGTTTTCTCTCACGTGACATGAAAAGATTGTGTTGTGTGGTTGGGGGGGGGAGACTTAGAGGGAGGGAAAGTGGTAAAAGATGATAACCGGGACAGAAGAACAACGCAATATCTCTGTGGAGTCTAGATTTAACTGTATGTATCCATGTCATGTGACATGCAAGGAGAAAGGAAGGAAAGAAGACAGGGAGAGATGAGAGGCAGAGAGAGAGGGTTGAACATGAGAAAATACCATGAGTCACATGTTTAAAAGCATTATAATGCAACTCGTTACTTTGTATAATAATAATAAATCTGTGTGTTTCCTTATTGGCCCAGCAAGTCACTGTAGTCATTATCTAAGACAAACCAGCCAGAAGGGAACACAGCGTTCATCATGGTCAGTAAGTGACAGCCACACGCTCCAGCTAGGCCAGTAAAGGAGCAGAGCATCGCTTCCTAACCGGGAATGTGATGGCCGTGGGTGGCTGTTCCATCCACCCACCTCAGCTCTGACTCCGAGTGAGGCTCTCAGACTCCTCTCTATCCACTCTTAAACTCCACTCATCAATCTTACTTTCTTTACTTTTAAAGTATGTCTAAGATACAACTGCATGTTCGACCTCTGTGCTTACCACTGTGGCCCATTTCCTAACACCCCCCCCCCCCCCTGTCCCCTACCCCCTACCACCACCCACCCCACCCCCTCACCAGCAGGCTCCTCTCAGGTCTCAGGTGCACTGCTCTCTTGCCCTGCCCTTGCACTGGGAGGAAGTCCCCCATGGAATCAGGCAGCGTCACCAAGGGCTTCAGGGTGAATGAAGAGATCTCTCCTCCTCTGTGAGGCTGCTGTGTCTGAAGCTGAAGGACTAGGTTCTGGTCCCCCATTGACTAGTCTCCAAATTAACCAAGGGACACTTTGAAAATGGCCATTCATTCACGGTCATGGTGATATTTCTCTCTGGGCTCTAAAGGGAGGTATGGCTTTATACTGAGCTGACACAAGGCAGCCATCATTTTTGGTATGGTAAATTTTCACATTTTTATCTTCCTAAGTCTGTCTTCAGGACCAAGTGACTTGCTTTCAGGGGACTGAGGAGAGTTCAACTTGTTGTGGCCGGAATTCCAACCTGATATTTTCTTCCTACCCAGTGGCATTCCTCGCCATGCTACAGTGACGTCATCTGAGGAACAGAATGCACACCTGTCTTAGCTATGCACTTTGTGAACCCAGAGCCAGACCTTCGTTTCAACTGAGCCCAAGAATAAAGGGGCTGAGTCGGAGGATGGCCGCCCTGGAAAAGCTGGTCACCTGATATGGCCCGAGGGGTGGTGGTGGTGAACACAAGAGGACTTCATCTGTCGTCCTTCATCGCCATCCCATACAACTTTCATTACCTGGGCGAGCGCCAGAGACACGAAGCAGCGGACGTGACCGCCCTCCTGAGAGTCCAAAAGGTCCTGAGTTTGCCTTGATCCTTTTGTCAGGACCGGAGCCCAGTGTCATCTCTTACCTAGGAAACCAGCCCTGCGGTGTGGACCCGAGACACTCCCAGGCTCTCTAATGTTCACCTCTGTCTGCATTTGAAAAAATATTTTAGAAAGGAACTTCTTCACAATGTGTCTCAGGCTGCTTCCTGTCCCCATTTCCCTGTACAAACACAGGCTTGTGCTGCTCCCGAGAATACAACAAAATTCGTCTCAGAAAACAACAGAGCCTGCCAGGCCCAGGAGCCCCGCATAGGGCAGGTGCCCCCCTGCACAGGAGGAGCCGTGCACCCAGAGCCAGCCCTCGCCAGTTTCTTTAACCCAAGTCTCCAGGCCCAGGGTCTCCTTTACAGAATCAGGCAGGGAGACGGGTTATCCGAAGTGACAGGGCCCCTCCCTAGTCTGAACTCCTACACATCTTCCTCTGGTTCCTGTAGCTTTCCAAGTGATCGTTCCACTTTGAAAGTAATTCACACTGTGGCTGGGATGAGGCTTTCGAAGAATATAGCTAAAGTTCTCCTCAGCCGCCCGGACAGGCTTGGTGCAGCCCCCTGTGATCTGGTCTCACCTCCCCTTGTCCTGCCCTCTCCTTACTCTCTGGTTCCAGAACCATGTTGCTATACCATATCCTTTCTGGCACATGATTCCCCAACCCAGAATTCTCTCCAGCAGGGGCTGGAGGTGTAGCTCAGTAGGTAGAGTGTTTGCCTGGCAGGCACAAAGCTCTGAGTTCAATCCCCGGTGACTCCTAGAACTGGGTGTGGTGTTAAGTGCATGGAATCCTGATACTGGAGGGATTCACATAGGAGTTTCAAAGTTATCCTTAGCTACATGTGAAGTTCAAGGCCAGCTTGGGCTACACGAGACCCTATCTGAAAAAAATAATAAAGTACAGTAACAATGACTTTCAGTGGGTCCTTTTCCATAGCTCGGCTGCAGTTAATTCATATTTATTCGAGCTCACAGCTTACCTGGCCCTCCCTGTGACAGGACTGAACTGGCCTGGCCTGCCCAGCACGGCTCTGCCCTTAGAGCCCTGCGTGAGCCTCTTCTCTCTCCTCATTACATTCTAAATGTGTTGACTGTCATGGCTTCCTTACTGGACTGACATGGCCCAGGTCTTTGTTTTCCTCGCATTTTGAGTTTTACAGTTAGCACAGGCTCTGGCCTCATGTCTCAGTCGGGGTTTCTACTCCTGCACAAGCATCAGGACCAGGAAGCAAGTTGGGGAGGAAAGGGTTTATTCAGCTTACACTTCCACACAGCTGTTCATCACTAAAGGAAGTCAGGACTGGAACTCAAGCAGGTCAGGAAGCAGGAGCTGATGCAGAGGCCATGGAGGGATGTTACTTACTGGCTTGCTTCCCCTGGCTTGCTCAGCCTGCTCTCTCATAGAACCCAAGACTACCAGCCCAGGATGGTACCACCCAGAGGGGCCCTCCACCCTTGATCACTAATTGAGAAAATGCCCCACAGCTGGATCTCATGAAGGCACTTCCCCAACTGAAGCTCCTTTCTCTGTGATAACTCCAGCCTGTGTCAAGTTGACACACAAAACCAGCCAGTACACCTCAGGTACATGGTCCTGTCTGTTATCTAACTGACTCTAACTGGATAAGTGACCCCTGAGTGAGTGGACACTGGGCCTCACAGCCTGGTATGTGCTGAGTTCATCCACTCCACTCCTCTCTTTAAAGCCATTGATTACATTTCTTCTGTGATCATCCCTTGATCTCGACAAATAAATAAGGCTCTATTTTTCTTTTCCAGATACTTATGAAGACTAAGCCGACATCAAAATCTTCTCTTGGGTATTTTATTTTCTAGAAACTTCTCACATCAGCTTTAGATAATGGATTCTTTGCACATTCTCTCCCTCCTCCCCTCTACCTTTTACTTTGCTTCTCACAAACGTTTCTTACACTGAGACTATCCGTCTTTGCTCTCCAAAGGAGACTTGAGCTAAGGTGAAGTTGCAGTGGGTAGGGCCCGGGAATCAGGGGAGCCCGAGTGATGAGTAAATCAAGGATGCAAAACAGCAAGAGATCCAGCACCCAGACACCATCCAACTCGGATCCAGCTCCCAGACACCATCCAACTCCGATCCAGCACCCAGACACCATCCAACTCAGATCCAGCACCCAGACACCATTCAACTCCGATCCAGCACCCAGACACCATCCAACTCAGATCCAGCACCCAGACACCAAGCAACCTGGATCCAGCACCCAGACACCATCCAACTCGGATCCAGCACCCAGACACCATCTAACTCGGATCCAGCACCCAGACACCAAGCAACCTGGATCCAGCACCCAGACACTATCCAACCCGGATCCAGCACCCAGACACCATCCAACCCGGATCCAGCACCCAGATACTATCCAACCCAGGGCAAACGGACGCTGTCTCCAAAGCCAACAAAATGGGCACACTCCCCTTCGATGGCCAGCATTCTCTTTTCAATTCTTTGCCTAATTTTCCTCTAAGAAGGTAGCAACTGGGACTCCAGCCTTTCCTGTATGTGCCTGTGCCCTCCATCTATGTCAGGTCCAAAGAAAACACCAGCTCCCCCAATTCCAAAAGTCAACCTGGACTTAGGAGGGTTTCCAGGAGTTTGAGGAAAGCCATCATCCTTCAGCAACTTGTGAAGCTGGTTCAGGTTAACCAAAAGGAGTCATTCTCTTACCTCAGGCAGAGGGGATGCCTGGCTACTCTTGGTGCCTATAAGCATATCAAAGTACATGCTGGCCCCGGGGGCTCACTCAGTGTCACAAGCACTCAGCACAAGTACCCAAAGTGATTACACATTTCAAAGTTCCTGCTGGCATCCTAGCTCTTCTCACCTCCCCCCCAACCCCTCCCCAGCTCACCGCTTCCCTTCCAGCAGCTACTCATTCTCCTTATAACCCTGCTATTCCCTTCCCCTCCCTCCCTCCCTCCCTCCCTCCCTCCCTCCCTCCCTCCCTCCCTCCCTCTCTCCCTCTCTTCCTCGCTCCCTTCCCCTTTCTCTCTCCCCCTCCTCTCACTATGCTCTCTCTATTCTCTCTCCCCATGCTATTCTTTCCTGACCCTGGTCAGGTCCATTCTGGCCATGTGTAGTCTACTTTCTCTCTCTGTTCTGGACTCTTCCAAACACATCTGGCTGTTTCTCTCTCTCTCTCATCTGTCCCTTCTGCCAGGGATAAAGGAAATGACTCTTTTGGTAAATGGGAACCAGTTTCACAATAAAACTTTCTTCTTAACCATACCACAGAAAGGTCATGCCATCAACTTTCACAATCTAGAACGTGTGAGGTCAGTGACTAATCCCTGTTCTTCAAGACTGTTGCGCCAGTGCCTGGGTTCAGGGAGTGGGTAAACACTGATTTGTTAAAGGAAGAGGAGTCAAGGAGATTGTCTTGAGGGTTTTGACATCTGCATGGGTGTGGGAGAAGACAGAAAACATCAAATTAAACCTGTCATTGGCCAGACCAGAGTCCCCCAGAGACTATTGTGCACAGAGTCTCTGTAGAGCCACCATGGTTCCTGGGTATGTGGAGGTTGGTTAGTGGTTCCTGGTCATATGGCGGCTAGTGGTTCCTGGGCATGGTGTCCTCACTGTGTAATCACTAGCACCTCTCCTCTGCCTTCTGTTGGCCCAGCCAGAGTCACTGTCATTTCCTGCAATTCCCAGGTGCTTGCTACAGATAGTGATGGTTGTTTAGGACATTATGACTTCTTTGTGACTTTCCTGTCAGGAGAGAAGATATTCTCCAGAGACTTTAATGTCCCCCCCCTTCCCTTTGGCTATCAAACTATTGAAATAATGAATCATAAAACTTTTCCTCAAGAAGTCCATGCTGGGAGAAGGCCCCAGCCAGGGAGGGTATTTGTTTCCCAAATTTCCTGTCAGTCTATCAACTTGTCAAACAGACTCCTAAAGCAGAGATGGAAGCCCAAACAAAGGTGATTGGCGGGGCCACACCTTGGCCAGGGCGCTTAGCCAGGCACACAGCTGGCTTTCTACTTAAACCCAGCCCTGGCTCATTAGGGGGGCTACTGGCTCCATGCTCTGACCCTAACTCAGCAACATTTATAAAGAGAAAGCAATAGATACTCATTTTCAAGCACTCTTTGTTTTCAGTGTAAGAGGTTTAGATGCCTGCTGCTTGCAACTAAGTGGCCTTGTGCACAGTCTAGAGGCTGCAGGCCTTGCTTGAGGAAATGCTGGAGGAGGAGGGAAGGCAGGGTGCAGAGGCCTGGTTCTCACCTCAGGGCCAGTTCCTGAAGCCTCCTCTTCCACCACGACCTACTCCTCTTATGGTCTCTCATTCCCTGATATGACTTGTCCTCCTGTGCCTCATTACCATCTCCAAATACACTGACAAACAGACCTTGGTATCCCTAAGGGGTATTCAACCCCAAATTAACCATCCCTCCAAACCCTGAAGACAACAGTGTAAAGATCTGGTTTCTAATATGCCTATGTCTCCATCTGTGGTTTCTCTGTGAACACTGTCTGTCCCTCATGTCAACAGAACCCCTGATGACCTGCCTAGGCCTGCCTGGACGTGCCCGAGATGGTGTTGTGGCAACCAAGCAACTCTCTGTCACAATCGCATTCCACACAATGCTGGTACTGGGTGGGGACAGAAGAGTGGGCTGGGGGGTGTTGTGATGAGTCCAATGCCCTAGGTTCTACTGTCTGGACAGGGAAGACGCTGGGAACATAAAAACTGGGGACACCTGGGGACAATAGCTAGCAGATCTGGTGTGGGGACTGCAGAGGGTGGAATCCAAAGGCAAGTGAAGATACATTGAAATAGCAGCTAAGAGCTAAATGGGCCTCCTGTGGCAGGTTTTAGCTTCTGGAGGAAGACAAACGGGCAGGCCAGATAGATGCCTTTAGGGTAAGGCCTGCTAAGAGCTGTGCTTGGTGCATGGGACTCTCAAGAAGGGCCCAGGGGGGGGTTCAAAAGATGACTCAGTGACCTAGAGCCTTTGTTGCTCTTCCAAAAGACCTGGGTTCAATTCCCAGCACCAACACGATGGCTCACAGCTGTCTATAACTCCAGTTCCAGAGGATCCAGTACTTTTTATTCATCTCTGAGGGTACTAGGCATGCAAGCAGCACACAGACATACATGTAGGCAAGCACACACATGCATACAATTTCATTTTAAAACTAGGAATACCATAATTAGATATGAAAAGGGAGGCAGAGCTCGCGGGTTGTAGAGGAGGAGCAAGAAGAGAAAGAAGAGGAGGTGGAGGTGGTGGAAGAGGAAGAGAGCCTGGCAAAGAAACTGATTCCCTGACATAAACTCAATTATTGGAGCTTCTCCTGAGTTAAAAACAAAGAAGGAACACAGGGACAAAGTGAACGTAGCTTGGCAAGGCAATCTCTTTTTATAAAAAAGGTCACACCGCCACCCAAAGAGGGCTTGTAAGCACGCAGCGGGGCAGAGGCAGAGAGGGCATGGGTTATCATTGTAACACAGGTGGTGACTTTAACTCTTTACCATTGGCCGGGCTCTGACCTCAGAGTGTCACAACTGGTTGGTTTTGAGAGAATTGATGCAATGGGAATGAAGGAAAGAGGAAAGGGCCGGAAGTTCTGAGATCCAGTGGGGCCTCTGGGTAAACCAAAGTTTTAGCAGGTGGAGAAGATTAAAGTAGGGGAGATTTATGGAATATTGGCCCTTGGTGGGCTAGCTACCTCTGATGGGGGGAGGACTCTTCTCATGCTTGGACAGCCCATGTTCAGGAGGGCACATGGTTTGGTTTCTATGTCAGCCTGTGCTTCCCTAGAAACGCTCCCCCACAGGGCTAGCTTCCGTGTCCTGCTGGAATCCATCCTAATAACTGGTGTTACTAGATCCTGCATATGTTCACAAGCTTGGGTGGGCCCATTGGCATGCCCTGAGATACAGCAAGCATGGTCTCTGCCTCTGAAAGCCCCTGAGAATGACTTCCTGCTTTCCCTCAGTACTATGACAGGGCCCTTTGCTAGAAGAAAAGTCACAGGCATCAGCCTGTGTCAGACAGAGGAAGCAAAAGCACTCCAGAGGAGTGGGAAAAGAAGTGGGTGCCAAGGAGTGGCACCGAGAGACCGTCCAGGGAGCCAGGGTTACCTAGATGGAGCCTACTTTCAAGATGAAGGAAGGCTTCCTAAAGAGGGCCTGCCCCGCCTCACAGACGGATGGGAGGTACCAGCCAAGGGTAGGCGAGCAGACTGCAGGGCTTGCCTGAGGAGGTGGTGGAAGAGAAAGGAAGAGCAGAGCAAGGAAGAGGAGCCTAGGATCTCACCCAGGATTCCTCCTCTCCTCCTGGGTGTCGTCTACTTCCCTCGGGACAAGCTCTTGGTTGGCAAGACAGCATCAAGCTTGGGTAGCTAGCATCTGTTCCTATGAAGCAAGTCGAAGAGGGCTAGATAACACTACCCACTTCCCTTTGAAAAACAATAGTGTGTGGCTGAGACTAATGTTTACTCTGGGACTCAGCAGGAAAGGATGGGTAATGCCAGGTCTTTCCCAAGGACCCAGAGATGTGGAGTGCGCTCCTGCTCTCACCCAGTGGCCCCTGCTCTGTACTGAGAACTCCACTGTAGGTAAGAGTCAAGAACAGCACCCTGTCAGAGGACGGGTCAATCGTCTATATAAGCCTCCAAAGTGAATTCTAGCATTTCTGGAACCCTGATCACCATGTAGAATGGTTCTGCATCTAGAAGATAAGCCCATCATTTCTGACTCTGCTTCAAGGAGATTTGGCCCATGGTACCTGTGGAATCTGCAAATATCAATGCGACGAAAGAGAATGGGGTTGGCCAGCTGTGCTTCTCAAGCAGAAACTGAGGCACAGAGCGTGGCAGGAATTTGAGGGGTAAAGTAGTAATAAAGGCATATGGGAAACATGGGCATCGGTGGCCTGGCGGGCCTTCTCTTTACGGTTCCGGGAAGGCTCCTGGCAGACCTCTTCCCAGCCCTGGAGTATGGATGGGAGAAGGGTCGAAGCATGTGAAGGAATAGCAGGGAACACACAGCTCCAGTTCTCTGCCAGCTGCCCAGACCCGGGCCTGAGATCAGTCCTTCCCCGTTCACCCTGGGCCCTGATCCTCCAGGCTCTGGGGCAGGTGTTCTGGCCTAATACCTACAAGGCTAGGACAAGTTTTCTCTTAAGAAGTCTTTACTCAAAGGAGAGCCTGGACCATGTCAAAGAGGAGAAGCCTAGCGTTGAGGTGTGGCAGCACCCCAGTCTATCGTCAGGCCAGCAGGTGCCTAAGTCATAGAAGATAGCAATGATGGCTAATGACCTCCAGATCCTGTCCCAGGGCCTCGCTCAGGGTGGGCCCCTGCTGACAGAGCCCATCCAAACTGCCGTTCCTACAGAGCCAGCTGCTCTGCACAGCCTGCTTGCCACCTCACCTGGCCTCCCTCCCTTCCCTGGCCAGGACGCTGCTTCAGCTCCAACAGCTCTGGGCTGAGTTCTCAATAACCCACTAGCCACCTACCCCGACTCTCTGCATGTCTGCTCCCTGGCCCTGCCTAAGGCTCCTGTTGTCTCCAGGGGATGAAGGAGCTTTAACGCTTCAGCAGCGGTTCTATAGCAGTCTGGATATCAGGCGTGAAGCTTAATGTGTGACCTGCAAGCTAATAACAATTACAATCGGAATAACATGGGATTGCCAATGGTCATGCTATCAAATGAAATCAGAATTCTCTGGTGAGTTATAGTCAATTAAATTGTAACTTGTGAGTGTGTTGTTAGTCAATACATTCTGAGAAGGTGAAAAGACCCAAAATCTGTCTGTCTGTCTCTTGCTCAGCATAGTCATCTGTTACAGAAGGAAGACACAACTTTTAACACACATCTCCTGATGGTGAAAGCCAACATATCTGACCCAGGGCTTTTTGCTGTCTGCAGATGTGTGTAAAGGGTTGTGCCTTCATTCTGAAGCACATGTGTGATTTCTTATTCTTTCTATATTAATCAGTTATCCAAAAGGAGAAAAAACAATAACGGATGTGTGTGTGTGTGTGTGTGTGTGTGTGTGTGTTTATAAAGAATTAGCTCATGAAATTATAGAGGCTGATGAACAAAATCTGCAGGTTGAGTTGTCAAACTGGAGGCCAGGAGAGGCAAGTTCAAGTCCAAAGGCTGGCTGATCCAGAATGAGTCATGTTCTAGCCTGGGGGTGGAGTGGGGGTGGAGTGGGGGTGAGATGATCTAGTATACAGAGGCAACCGTGCAAGAGGCAGTCTTTGTAACCACTGCTTTTCTCCTTGCTGTGGTGAAGGCAGATTAAGGAAAGGAGGGTATGTCTTAGCTAACAGCTCAGGGGTAAACATCTCAGTGGGGAAGGCCTGGCAGCAGTAGCACGAGGCAGCTGGTCACACTGCATCTGTAGTCAGGAAGCAGAAGAGATGACAGTGGGCGGCTCTGCTCGCCTGGGTCTTTGTGTGCAGTCCAGGACCCCAGCCCAGGGATGATGTCACCCATATTTATAGCCAGTCTCCTGTCCTGATTAACCTGATCTAGAAACTCCCTCAAGACACTCCCAGAGGTTTGTTCCATAAGTGATCCTAGAGCGTGTCAAGATGACAATCGCTTTTAACCACGACAGGGAGGGGCAGCTGTCTGCCAGATTTGACCTCTGACTGATTCTGTGAACCTCAGGCACATAAGAGGAACAACCTGCTTGACTTCATCTTCCTAAGACAAAACAAAACAACAAAACAAAACACCTCATGGAGACATACAGAATACTGTTGGACTAAATGTGTGCGCACTGCACAGCACACAACATTAACATACTATA
This sequence comes from Apodemus agrarius, assembly GCA_964023405.1. Lineage (NCBI taxonomy): Eukaryota > Metazoa > Chordata > Mammalia > Rodentia > Muridae > Apodemus > Apodemus agrarius. The sequence continues at coordinate 106,146,211 of OZ030005.1, forward strand.
TCTTTATAAAGGCAGTTTGCAATCCACGGGGATAGAAAGTTTTGGCATGCACATCGTTCTGACACTGCCAAAATTACACTATGAAGAAATAGGAAAAGCCCTTCTTGCCCCATGGTTGGGCAAACCCACGCCCTGAGCCACTGGCTAGTTGAGCCCCAATGGTGTGATTATTCTCATTCTTCTATGTTTCACTATGTTTGAACTTTTAAAGAATATCCAGTTGCTTTGTGAGGTGAATTATAGGTACATGTTTTATTTAATATTAATCTAAGAGTGAAATCTTCTTTGAATTTTTTCAAAGTCACTTATAATTCATTTAATCAAGGAAATCACACCAACTGACTATTATGTCTCTATGATTCTAAATTACCTCTCCCAAAGAAAAAAGTAACATCAAAACCGAGACCCTAGCCAGGTGGTGGTGGCGCACGCCTGTAATCCCAGCACTCGGGAGGCAGAGGCAGGCAGATTTCTGAGTTTGAGGCCAGCCTGGTCTACAGAGTGAGTTCCAGGACAGCCAGGACTACACAGAGAAATCCTGTCTCGAAAAAAAACCAAAAAACAAACAAACAAACAAAAAAACCAAAAAACAAAAACAAAACAAAACAAAAAACAAAAAAACCGAGACCCTGAGTTTGACTCCTGGGACACACATGGTGGAAGGAGAGAAGTGACATCTTCATGTTGTCCTCACCTCCATCCATGCTCTGTGGCACATACACACACATGCACAGGTGCACATATATACACACACATACTCATCACACATGCAACCCCCCCCACGCACACGCACACACATATATGCTCACACACACACACACATGTACCCTCACATACACACATACCACACAACACACATACACACATCACACTGCACACACACACACACACACACACACACACACACACACCATAAATAAATTAAGATGCCATACCAGGATTACTGGACTAGACATACAGACAGGTTGCATCTCACCTCCATCTTCCAAGGACTCCCTCTATGGATATGGAAAGAGGTTGGGCATTTTAATAGTTTTCAAGAAGGAAAGAGCTAAAAGGAGCCCTTGCTCAGGTAGCTACATTATTATCTTCCAAGCCCTACAGAGACTGAATAAGAACCTTATAAATATCCACACCAGGGCAACCAATGTAAACGAGAGGTGTTTTGAGCGTAACAGGACACATCCCTCCAGCCTAAAGGGTGTGCTCGAGTCTGCTTTTCAGCAATTCTGTAGGACCAAGCTTCAATCAAAGCTGCTAATTTAAGGTCATGCACTGCGGTGATTAATATTGTCAACTTGGTAGAATCTGAATCACCTAGGGGCTGGGGATAAGCACCTGTGACCCAGAGCTGGGGAGCAGAGACAGGTGCATCACCCCAAAGGTGTGCTGGCCAGCTGGTCTATCTGAGACATTCCATGTGCAGTGAGAGACTCTGTCTGAAAAGCAAGGTTGGGAAGAGATTTAAGAACATATCTTAGCCTTAACCTTTGGTCTCCACACATGCCTGCAGAGGCAAGAGCACCTTAATACACACTGCACATGAGATGTTACAAATAACTAAACTAGGGGATCTGTGAGGGAGTTTCCCAACTAGATTAATTGGGAAGACCCACTCTGAATGTGGGCAGTGCTCCCTCAAAGGCTGGAGTTCTGTGCTAAATAAGATGGAGAAAACAGGCTGAACATGAGCGTTTATCTCTCTCTGCTTCCTGACCCCGGACACTACGTGATCGGCTGCTTCATGTTCCTACCTCCATCTTCCCTGCCATGATACACTGTGTGGTGGTTGGAATATGCTTGGCCCAGGGAGTGGCCCTGGTGGAGTAGACATGGCCTTGTTGGAGGAAGTGTGTCACTATGGGTGTGGGCTTTAAGACCCTCATCCAATCTGTCTGGAAGTCAACCTTCTCCTGTTTGCCTTCAGAACAAGATGTAGAGCTCTCCACTCTTTAGAACTCTCAGCTCTTCCTGCACTACGCATGCCCAAACACTGCCATGCTTCCTGCCTTTATGATAATGGACTGAACCTCTGAACCTGTAAGCCAGGCCCAATTAAATCCTTATCTTTTATAAGAGTTGCCTTGGTCACAGTGTCTCTTCACAGCAATGGAAAGCCTAACTAAGGCACACACACTGTATCTTTGAACCATGAACCAAAATAAAATTTTCTGTCCTTAAGTTGCTTTTGTCACAGCAACAAGAAAAGCAATAAATATAGGCACTGTCCACATCTTAGGCTAAGAAGAAACAATAGTAAAAAATAGACTATATTATATAAGCTTGGTTTAAGTTTGTAGAAGCATAACTTGGGTTTGCTTAGGCAAATCAAGGGACATTCTTTGGTTCATATATCCAAGGGGTGACCTGAACTATTGAATGTAGAAGATAAGAAATATTTAGGCCATCAGCACTACATCATCTTTATAAATTAAAGACATGACCACTCCATGGTATGATTAAGGGAAATGCTTTTATTATAGGTATGAAAAAGAGAAGAGCCAGAAGCATCTGGAAGAGTCTAGAGCAGAGAGAGAAAGGGAAACAAAGTAGACTGAATATGGCCAAAAGACTAGACAGGGCCAGGGCTTCCTGTGCAAGAGTGAGATAGCAGGGAATAGAAACAGAGAAAACCAGTGAGGGAAATGGGAACAGGGTGGGAGGAGAGAGAGACAGAGACACAGAGAGATAGAGGCAGAGAACATTGAGAACAGCAGGGTTATACGGAGAGTGAGCGGTAGCTGTGGGTGGTGTCAAAGGATGCCTGCATGGACTTTGAAAGGTGTATCAGGTACTTGTGTTACTGAGGGACCTGGAGGCCAGCATGCGCCTTGACATGCTAATAGTCACCGTGTCCCTTCTGCCAGAGTTGAGGAAGATGACTTCTTTTGGCAGGTGGGAGCCAGCTTCACAAGTCCCTGAGGCGTGCTGGCTTTTCTCCAACCACCAAAACCCCTCCTAGAATCTACCATAAGCTCATTTCTAGGTATTTGGACCGCCTTTTGAGGCTTGTGGAATTTTAATTTCCTTTGGACCTTATATCACTCACCTGCTGTCTCTGTTTCTATATCCTCATTGCCTTGAAGTGATTTTCTTTCAAGAACTGACCAACGCTCCCAGAAGTTATAGACTCCTGCCTTCCATGCATATCACCGGAGAAAATCTTCCGCTCAGCTCCAATTCAGAAATGCCCACTCCCTAAACCAACTACCATTGCCAGCAGTAAGGACAGTTTGTGCACTCTAAAGCCCTGGAGTAGGGGAGCAGATGGGCTGTTCCTGGGAGATGGGGGAGGGACTGGATGAATAGAGCAGTGTTTATCACAATTCAGAGCTTTGTAAAGATCTGTTATCTTCTGAATAAACTATTCATCTGGATCCATATCCCCAAGACTTTTCCACCCAAGCTTTCCTGCTTGGCCATCTGTCCTAGCCAAGGATATAGATGATCACCACGAGTGCGCCATGCTCTGCTCTGGGTGGCAAAGAGCGAGGGTCAGTGATCTACACAGGCCCAAGGAAGCAGTAAGTTCCCCAGCTAGACAAGCAGTCAAAGAGACTAACCAGCCGGCTATGTAAATAAACAATAATTTCTACACATAGGCTCAGCATTTGAGAATACAGAGTTGTAGACAGCTTTTAAGTGAGAAAGAGAGAAGAGGGAGGGAGGAAGGAGGGAGGGAGGGAGGAAAGGAGGGAGGGAGGGAGGGAGAGAGAGAGTTTAGATTATCAGTATACTACTTACTATGGTCACTTAATATGGTGTAAATGATTTAAAAAAAAAGATGTTGTAAGTGAATCCCCAAGCTCTGTGGTGTGGGAGGTGGTACCTTTGGGGGGTAGTTGAGACCAGAGGAGGTTATTGAGGGATGGCTGCACACAGAATTAGTCAGGCTTTTTAAGACGAGGAAGAGAGGCCTGGCTGAGGCGGGGTCCATAGTGAGGTACTTACTAGGGAAACCCTTACCAGGTACACGCCAGCACCGTACTTTGGACTTCCCCGCCTCATGAACTGTAAGAAATACTTTTAAAAATTAATTATCCAGTACCAGTTATGTGGTCATAGCAACAAAAAATGGGCATCACTTTTTGACTAAAAAGATGAGCACCTTTCTTACATTCAATATCTTTGGATACTGAGAGGATTCATTTAGATAAAAAGAAAGAAAGGGTTTTTTTTTCCTAGTCTGCCACAAGACACATGGAGAACTTATATGAACAATCCAGGAAAGTTCTAGAATATACTTGGATGGAAGGAATGTTCTATTTCCCAAGAAGCAGGAGTTAGAGCGGCCACTCACAAGAGGACTGACTGCTCTTCATCTACTGCGAAACTGGTTTGGTGCCTTGTCTCTTCTGTCTACACCCCTGTGGCAGTTCAATTTACACTGCTTCCCTGACATAGACTACAGCATTGTTCAATCAGCTATTGTTTAAAGTGTGTGAATTACACCCTAACTCATGACCTAGGGTCACCTCTGTGAGCTCAACTCTTCAAATCTAAATGACACGACTGCTGTCTCTTCCACAGGAGTTTACAAGGATCAAGCGTGTGTGCCAAGTTGTCTTTGTATACCTGGCACATAGCTGTCCTCACTGGCATCCCCCTGCCCCATAGCAGTCCCAAACAGAACATGGGGTCTATTAGAAACTATTCACCATTGACACGAAACACTTAAGTGACACAAAAAGCTTAAATTAATTTGCAGTGAGTCCAGCCTGGGGTACTTCTGCTGGGAATTAGGAATTTCTATATTTCCCAAACCACAAAAGTCCACACTTCCAATTTTAATATGTAGCCAACAGGAGGTATTTTGTTGTTGCTGGTGGGGTTTTGTCTTGTTTTTGCTTTGGATAACACCACCCGCTGAGGATCTAAACTCACCAAACCTTGGTGCTGCTTCTAATGTGTTCGAGTTTCCCTCAGCGGGATTGGGGAAGGCTAGTTGTTCTCTGGTTTGGAAGTGAAATTTGAATTTGGTTTTCTCTGCTTGAAGACCAGTCTCTACACTGTCATTTTTTGAATCCAACTGCTTCCACATCTTTCCCTTGTCTATAGCTGACCCACTCTGAACTCCAGGGGTACCTGAGGCCCAGCCTCTCTAGGTTTTAGAAGCAAACTCTGAGTTTAGACAAGTCAGACTGAGTATATTGAAGATTTTGGGGGGTGACAGCATCATCAGGTGTGGCAGGTCAGTCCTTTTAGACAGATGACACTGAGAATTCATCTTATATATCTGCAGAAAGCTGGTGTCTGTTAGCTCTCAAAGCAGGACAGATGGCTAAGGTGCTTATTAACATATCAAAGCTGATGCTGGTTCTCCCAGAATCCCTCAGTCCCTACCTGTTGCCGACCCTCCTAGCTAGCATGCTCTGCCTCCTACCCTAAACTTTCCCAGGCCAGGAGTTGGGTTGCCCTTCCCCCAACTACTTTTCCCTACATAACTCAGACCACTTGGGTCTGGGGCTCCGTCTCTCCTCACATGGCCCAGCTCTGTCAGGCCATGAACTCCCCTAGATGCCTCTGCTTCTGTCTGTACACACACACACACACACACACACACACACACACAGCCCCAAAAACTAAAAACCTCAACCTTTTACTTAGAGCACTCATGTCCTTTTTCTTTCTTTCTTTTTTCTTTCTTTCTCTTTCTTCAGTGTCTTCTGGACTGCATCTTTGACTCTCAGAAGCAGAAGCTGATAGTGGCATTTGACAAACGGTAAAGGGACACAGGGATATCTGGGCAGAGCACTAGCTGTGTTCAAGACTCCAACACTCTCCATTGGAGAAGCATGTATTCTTTGTTTCCTCATTTTCAAAAAGAAGGACTAATTTCATGATTCCCCCCCACCCCGAAGTCTCTCCTAAGGCTATTAGCCCTGGGGTGGACCTAATGTGTGTCTCCATAGCTTCCAGTCCTTAGTTCTACACAGTCAAACAGCAGTCGGCAAGCACTGCATATTAAGCAGCCATCGTGCACCGTGCCCAGAAAATATAACGCTATTTGCAATTCGCAAAGGACTGCATTCAACACATCTCTGTGAGTTCATGGCCAGCCTGGTCTACAAAACAAGTTTCAAGCTAGCTGGGGCCACATGGGAAGACATTGTCTCTAATAATAAACACCAAAACAGACCTGTGCATATACTACATATATTTCCTTTCACTTAGAAACACTGTGCTTATTAAGTCTTCAAATGAAACTAAGGTTAAATTTTACTCTATGGTCACAAATCCAGTTGGTACCATTTAGAGCATGGTTATATCATGTGGTAGGGGCATAGCAACACAACTAGTATCTTTTTTTAAAGGGGAAAAGTCTGCTTAGAGTTTTAAAAACAGGGGCTACTGGGTTGTGCAGAACACTTTGACTTGGCGGTCAAAGAGCTGGGTTCTAGTCCTCCCCCTCTTGATTGCTGTACAGTACAGATGAACTTAGGCAATTGCCTCTCCTCTCTTGGTTTTAATTTCATCATCCATAAATGGTGAGTGATAAACATTCAGGGTTTGTTGTGCCAAAACCATACAATGAAAGCAGAGATCCCCACCTAGCATCTAACACCTGCTAGAGACTCTATAAATATTTCTTGTGTACATTTTCCCTGCTCCTCATTTTTCTCATGTTTTTAGGACCTCCATTCATGAAGTACAAAAATGAGAGTGTGAGATAGACCAGAGGTTCTCAGAGCGTGGATCCTGCCGAACAATGTCAGCGTCACCTGGAGACTTGCTAGAGAAAGTCTTGGGCCCCACCCTAGACCCAAGGACAGCCTCAGGTTTCATCAAGTTATGATAGCCAGTTCCCAAACACTCCCCATCAATCCCCATTTCCTGGAATTCACACTCTTGTGTAGTCCTGCCCTGGGTGTACCAAGATCGCCTTGTTTGCCCAGTAAAACACATCAGAAGTTATGAATATCATTTTCATGATGAGATTACAACATACAGCATGGCTCCATCATGTTCTCGAAAGTGTTGGTCACTGGCTTTGGGAAAGTCAGTCCTGAGGGCTTGGGGTGGGGATTCTAGGACTTTTGGGAGCTTTCTGGAGAGACCCATGTGATAAGAAACAGAGCTCATATCCAGCTTGCACAGTTCACATGTTCTATGTGTGTGACCTTGAAGTTCATTCCATGTTTGATTCTGAATTAATTATGTCATGTCACATTCAGAAATCTTTCACTATTGCCAAATATTTTATTATCACCCACATTCATTTATTCTACCCCAAGTGGGGCTAGGACTTACATTAAGAATATGCACATTAATACATTATGAATAAGACACAGGGAGCTTTCCTTGCCTTGGTCTCCTGGAATTAAAGGCATGTACTACCTTGCCTGGGCCTAAGCTTTTCACAGCCACTATGGCTCAAGATCTCCATGCCAAGATCCAGGTCAGAAACTTGTGTCTTCCAGGCTCAAGATTTGGATCACAGAGCTCGTCTCTCTGCAGTCTTCTGACTTTTAATTTTCAGGACTTGAATTCTGCCATGTCTTCTGAAGAAGGGAAGCTATTTGTTGGGGGGCAGGGCTCACCTTCAACACTGATGAGCAGGCACTTGAAGACCACTGCAGCAGCTTTGGGCCTATCTCTGAGGTGGTTGTTGTCAAGGACCGGGGGTCTCAAAGATCCCAGGGCTTTGGCTTCATCACCTTCACAAACCAAGAGCATGCCTCAGATGCAATGGGAGCCATGAATAGAGAGTCCCTGGATGGGCGCCAAATGCGTGTTGATCATGTAGGTTTCTCTGTACAGCTTGAGATGTCCTGGAACTCACGCTGAAGATCACCTGGCTCTGCCTTCTGACTGCTGGGATCAAAGGCATACGCCACCAACACTGGGCTTGGGGAACTTTTTATATGGTTCCCTAATCTGTCTCACTCCAATTCCTGGAATTTGTATGAGATATCCCTTGTGAATGGGCCTCATCTAAACAAACTGTCCTTAGAACTAGAAAGATTTCTGTGGGTGCTGATGGAACAAGAGGTCATAGAAAATCTACACTAGGAGAATTCAAGTGATTTGTTTTCAGGGCCTCTAGAAATAGCCTAATCCTGCCATCAACTTTATTTTAGCCACATGGAACACTAAGCAGGGGACTCAGTTGGGTCATGCCAGACTTTCTCTCTCTCTCTCTCTCTCTCTCTCTCTCTCTCTCTCTCTCTCTCTGGTTTTCTTTTCTTTTCTTTTCTTTTCTTTTTTTTTTTTGGTTTTTTGAGACAGGGTTTCTCTGTGTAGCTCTGGCTGTCCTGGAACTCACTCTGTAGACCAGGCTGGCCTCGAACTCAGAAATCCGCCTGCCTCTGCCTCCCAAGTGCTGGGATTAAAGGTGTGCGCCACCACACCCGGCGCTCTTTGGTTTTTTGAGACAGGGTTTCTCTGTGTAGCCCTGGCTGTCCTGGAACTCACTCTGTAGACCAGGCTGGTCTCAAACTCAGAAATCCACCTGCCTCTGCTTCCCAAGTGCTGGGATTAAAGGCGTGCACCACCACCGCCCGACCATGCCAAACTTCTCAAGTAAAGAACTGAATAACTGAAGTAGCCTTACACTGCTACATTTATGCTGATTTCTTACATAACAATAGAAAACGCATTTACTATCGAAATTAGATGTTGGTATAAGGAATCCTACAAGATTAACTCTAGATATATGAAAAACAGACATCTTTGTCTTAAAAGGTCAAAACATTTTAGATTCTTTAACTTTCTTGAACTAAGGATGCTCTTTGCATTTTTTAAATTAACTTAAAAAAATAAAAACAACACCAACACCAACAACCTCCCCAAAACAAATACCCCCCAAACAAAACAAAACAAAAAGCCCAGAGTCTCTTTATATAGTCCTGGCTGACCTGGATGCACGGTGTAGATGAGGCTGGCCACCTAGAGGTCCATCTGCCTCTGCCACCCGAGTGCCGGGATTAAAGGTGTGCATCACTTCCTACACCTATGCATTTTCCCCATGCTTAGATTGCTTATCATGCCCATCCTTCCCCAAAATTACAAAACTGACTAGCAAAGACTAAATAAATAACTTACCGAAGGGCAATAGTGATAGAGAAAAGGAACTTAACCTAGGTTTCTGACTAAATAAAAAATTTCTGCCGCTGTTGCAAAACTATTCTTGTGCACTGTGCATGAAGCAGCATCTGTACCATATTTTTGTGAACATATTCTCCTCCTGATTTAAGTGACTAACCTTAGGTGGTGGGTTTAATAAAAGGGCCGGCAGCCTATCGCAGGGCAGGAGAGACTAGGTGCAGCACCCAGGGAAAGACAGGAACTCTGGGGAAGAGTCACATTTGGGAGATTCTCCAGCCAGACTTGGAGGAAGTTGTACGTAAGAAACTGAGGAGAGGTAAGGAGCCACACGGCAGGACGCAGAGTAGAATGAACAGGTTAATTTAAGTTTAGAACTAGTTGGGAACAAGCCTAAGCTGAGGCCTAAAGCATTCATACTAATAAAAGGCCTCTGAGTCAGTATTTGTGAGCTGGTGCCTCAGAAACAGTCCGGCGGGATGCCACCACTATAGGTATCATGCTACACATACTATCCTGCCTTCTTTTGCTGATTGTTATTAACCTTCCTAGGCTGGTTCAAGTAATAGGCACCAGAAATTTATAAAATATTGGAAGCATAAATACATTATTTTCTGTTACTATTATGTTGTTAAACAATATTCATATATTTGACATGTGTACCTTTCTTTGATTTTTATCTAATTGCTTTAAACACATAATTTTTCCCAACATTTATGTGACTTTTGCCCACAATAAAGTTCTGCCACTTTTATGCTCAAGAAAGAAAAAGAAAAAGAAAAAGAAAAAGAAAAAGGAAAAGAAAAAGAAAGAGAAAGAGAAAGAGAAAGAGAAAAAGAAAAGAGTAAGACAGCACTGGGGTTGTACCTCAAGGACCAGAGAGACTGTCGTGTGTAATCTGTGACATCTGGATAATCTCTGGATGAGCCTCATCTGAAAGACTTACTCACTACACTAATGCCTGCCTGAAATACCTCAGTGCAGATTTAAGATAGCTGTATTGGAGAGGGGAGTGACCTCGCTTAGCAGGTAACGGCACAAACTACCAAGCCTGAGTTCCATCCCTGGAACCTGCTCGGTGGAAGGAGAGAACCAGCCTGTGAGTTAATTGTCCTCTGACCTAGACAGATGCACTGTGGCACGGGCTTGATCCCTCAATACACCGTGTTACAAACACACATAAATAAATAAAAATTTAAAAGACTTATGTTATGAATCGTAGTGTTTTTACTGTACATACAAACTTTTATATCCTTACAGAAACATAATGGCCTAAGTGTGCAAAAAGCCCTTTTACTATTTCCCTAGCTTCATTTTTCAGCATACATCAAGTAAGTACATCTTTGTATTACAGTGGGCTAGAATATTTGATTGCAAAAATCACAATTTGAGTTTCTGACTTGAGTTTAAAAATAATTTTAAAAATCTCAAATGATTTTTAGTTCTGGATTAAGACAAACGCCAGTAATGTCTGAAAATGGCCCTGCTTGCTCTACTCACATTGTATGCTTTTATGTAAAGGATGGTTGATTATAAAATCAACATGTTGATCAACTCTGAAAAACACTGAAGATGTTCTGTGTCCTGTAGTATCAAATAGACCAGAACAGGAAAAGGGACAGTCCCTGAGGGGTTGGTGTGCTTGGGGAGAGGGAATGACCAGAGTCATGGAAAACTGGCACTGTGTTCTCAGTGACTGACATTTTGAAGAGACGGGGGTAAAAAAGAATGGTGGAAGAGAGGCAAAGTTTGAGAACAGTAAGAGGGAGGAGAGATACCAGGAACGCCCTCTTCCTGTCTCTCTACCAAAGCGGGACAAGACATCTGTTTGGGTTTTGGTTTTTTGTTTGTTTGTTTTAAAAAAAAAAAAAAACCCAGGCTGAGGCAGTGGCTTTGTGGCTCCTAACTTTGCCTGGACTGTGTCCTCTGGGAATCCAGAACAAGTATCATGGGACTACATGCTGAAACCTGAACACCTCTAAACCATGGGGAAGAAATGGAATCGGAACCTTCCAGTATTCTGTGAGGCGGAACCCTGACCAGAGCCACAGTCTGCAGGGACCACAGAGAGAAAGAGACACAGGATGCATAGGAACCCGTGTGATGTCTGGAAGGACCACCAGGACATGAGCAGTATTTGAAATCCAAACACTGGGGCTGGAGAGATGGCTCAGGGGTTAAGAGCACTGACTGCTCTTCCAGAGGTCTTGAGTTCAATTCCCAGAAACCACATGGTGACTCATGACCATCTGTAATGGGATCTGATGCCCTCTTCTGGTGTGTCTAAAGACAGCTACAGTAAAGCCGGGCATGGTGGCGCACGCCTGTAATCCCAGCACCTGGGAGGCAGAGGCAGGTGGATTTCTGAGTTCGAGGCCAGCCTGGTCTACAGAGTGAGTTCCAGGACAGCCAGGACTACACAGAGAAACCCTGTCTCAAAAAAACAAAACAAACAAACAAAAAAAAAAGACAGCTACAGTGTACTCATATACATAAATAAATCTTTAATGAAATATAAAAACTGACAGACCGCAGAGGCATGTCTAACATCTGTAACAGCTCAGTCACTTGCATCTGGAAGCCAGAGAAGAAACAGTGAAGGTTGGAACCCTGTTCAGACAGCGGCTGGCCACCCCCTCCCTCCCCTGCTCACTCACTCCCCCTTCATTAATATGCAGGGACAATTCATCAGGCTAGCTTTATCCCTTGATACTTCCTGGTTTTTATATTCTTTAATTTTTAAAATGTTTTTTGAATTTTAAAGTACTGTAAAGTATTTACTTACCTATTTGTGTATTGTATAGTGTGTTTGAATGTATACACACACACACACACACACACACACACATATATATATATATATATATATATATATATATATTGTGGATGCATCAATCTATGCTCATGTGTAGAGGCAAGAGGACCGTGCAGAATATTCTCTATTCCTTTGAGACAGGGATTCTTCCTGCACCTGTGGCTTGGAAAACTTTTAAACAAACTGATCAAAAAAAAAAAAAACCAAACAACTAAACAAACACAAATGAGCAAAATTAGAGATGAGAAAGAAACATAACAGATACAATGAAACTCAGAAAATCATTAGAACATACCTTATGTAGCCTGAAAAATTAGAAAAAGGATGATTATTAACCTATATGATTTGCCAAAATTGCATCAAAATGAGATAAACAATTTAAGTACACTTATAATAAGTAATGAAATTAAAGCAGTAGTTTGTTTTGTTTGTTTTCTGACACAAAATCCTACTGTGTGACTCTGACTAGCCTGGAACTCACTTTGAGGATAAAGACTGACCTTGAATTTACAGCGATTCTCTTTCCTCTTCCTCCTGAGTGCTGGAATTAAAAGTCTATGCCACCAAGTCTAGCCGAAGCAGTAATGTTTTTTAAATCCCCCAAGTTAAAAAGACAGTCCAGGCTGAAGTGGATTCACTGTTGAATCTTTAAGTTCTTTAAAGAAGAACTAACACAGATTCTTCCTAAATTATCCAAAAACCTGATCAAGAAGGAACACTACCTACCAAACTCTGTTTATGAAGCTGGTGTTATCCTGATACCAAAGTCAGATAGTGACCCATCAAAGAAAAAAAAGTTATATACAACTCTCCCCAACAAACATGCAAAGATTCCCAGTAAAATACTTGTAAAACAAGCATTTTTTCTATTCTAAAGATCATTCATCTTACATAAAAAATAATGCTCATCACCCATAGGTTGCCTTCGTCCCAGTGATGCAGGAATGGTTCAACACCTGTGAATCAATAAAGGTGATACTTCACCTAAACTGACCCACAAACAGAAATCACGTGACCACGCAGTGGATGTACGAAGAGCTTTTGACAGATGCCACCATCCGTTCATAGTAAAAGTCCTGAGAGGAATAGAACACAGTCCAACATAACAAATGCCATATAGGCAAAGCTAAAGCCAACGTTGCACAGCTAGGGAAAATTCAAACTGTTTCCGCTAAAATCAGGAGCAAGATGAGGGGCTCCACTTTCTCCACTGTTACTCAAAATGCATTAAAATCTTAGCTAAAGAAAGAAAATAAGAGAAAGCAATAAAATGAAAAAAGGAAGAAGTCAATGTATCTTCATTTATTAATGATATGATTCTATACTGAAGAGACCCTAACCACTACCAGAAAACTCTTTGCTCTGCTATACACTTGCAGAAAACGGATGATAGAAAACTTACATGCAGAAATAGCAGCCTAAGGCTCAGGTTGCAGCTCAGGTGGCAGAATGCTGCCCAATACTCACAAAGCCCTGGCTTCAGTCTCCAGCACTAAATAAAGCAGATTCAGTGGCATACCTACAATCCGGGCTCACAGGAAGTAAAGGCTCTCAGAAAGATCAGGAGGTAATGGTCGCACTCATGTGTACAGTGAATTTGCCTCCACTATGGGTTAGGTGAGATGCTGTTTCAAATTATCATTAAAAAAATCAGTGGCTTTCCCATACAGCAATAACAAACGTGTTAAAAGAGAAATTGGGGAAACACCCCATTCATAACTGCCTAAATGAAACGAAAAAGAAAACAAGCAAACCGCCTTGGAACACATGTAACCAAAGTAAGGAAATGCATCTAGAATCAAGATTTTTAAACATCAGAAAGAAATTGAGGCAGACACTATATAATGGGCTGTGTCCCATGCTCATAGATTGGAAGAATTCATGTTGTGAAAGTGGATATACTACCAAAAGCATCACACAGATTCACTGCAATTCCCATCCAATTCCAACGCCATTCTTCATATAAATAGGGGGGAAAAGTCTAGCACAAAAGTACAAAAGATCATGAATAGCCAAAGCAATACTGAACAAAAGGATTGCTCCTGGTAGTATCACCATACCTGATCAAATACACTGCAGAGCCATAACAAATATAGACCAGAGAGCAATGAACAGAACAAAGGACCCAGATGTTAACTCACACAACGGTAACCACCATTTTCAAAACAAAGATATCAAGAAGATACAGTGGTTAAAAGACACTTTGCGCAGCCAATGGTGTGAAGGAAAGTGGGCATGCATACATAGAAATTAAAATAGATCCCTATCTCTCACCTTGTACCAAAACCATCACCTTATTTTGGATGAAATACCTCAATGCAAGACCTGAAACTCTGAGTCTGTTGGAGGGAAAAGTAACGAAAACACTCCTGGATATAAATGCAAGTAAAAATTCCCAGACTGGGATGAACAATACAAGTACCTCAAGGATGCAACTGGAAATTACAGAATAAAAAGCTGCAAACAGCAAAAGAAACAGCTAATTGGTTAAGAGAGAGCCTCAGAATGGAAGAAAACAATATTTAGCCATGTTTCGACTTAAATGTGAACTGTTCTCCATAGGTTCACATGTTTAAAATACTTGGCCCCGCTGTTTGCGAAGGTTATAGGAGGTGGAGCCTTTCCTGAGGAAATAAGTCACTGGGGGCGTGGCCTTGAGGTCTGGTAGCCCAGCCCACTTCCTGTTCCTCTTTCTCTATTTGCTGAGTGTGGCCGCAGTGTGATGAGCCAGCTTCCTGCACCTACCTGCATGCATTCCATGCTGGCTGCCAGGATGGACTGCATCGTTCTTGACTGTAAGCCAAAATATACCATTTCTCCCTTAAGGTGCTTATTGTAAGGGCATTTTATCACAGCACCAGAAAATAGCTAAGATGCTGTCCATCTAACAGAGGATTACTTTCCCAAATTTCTAAGGAACAACAACAGTAACACAAACCTAAACAGAAAAATCTGAGAACTGAATCAATAATGGAGCAAATGAAGTTAACAGATGGTTCTCAAAGGATTAAGAACAAATGAGCAGTGTACATTAAAGAAGGTTCAATCTTACTAGTCATCAGCATCATTACAAAAATAACAATAATCGCAAGTCCTGGTGAGGATTTAGACAAAAAGGACACTGATGGAGGAAATATAAAAAATTCTGTCCAGCCTCTAAAAACATTGGTATAGGGGTTTCTCACAAGACTAAAATGAGATCTACTATAAGATTCATCTATATCAACTCCATGGATGTACCTGGTCTCTAAATCAATATATCACAGAAATACATGCACAGTCATGTTTACTGTAGCACTGGTTACCATAGCTACGTTATGGGACCAGCCTAGGCACCCATCGACAGAGGAATGGATAAAGAAAATGCTCTATTAATATAAACACAATAGATTATTTTATCATCCATAAAGAAGAATGTTCTGTTGTTTACAGGAAATGGATGTAACTGGAGAACATATTAAACACGAGCCAATCTCAGACAAATACTAGGTAGTTTTTGTAATGTGTGACTCCTAGATTTTGTGCCGATTAGAAAATCATGTATGTATATATGACATTGAAAGTTGATATGAAACTAGCTAGGGGGACAGGATGGGATGAGGTCAAAAGAAAGTAGAAGTTTGTGGTATATATTCAACAGGTATTATACACTTATGCATAAATACACCATGTATAGTGCATGTACTCAGTCATCTTTAAATATTTTTGAATTAATTTTATGTGTATGTGCATGTGAGTGAAGTTCCTATGGAGGCTAGAAGAGGGAGCTAGATTCCCTAAAGCTGGAGTTAAAGGTGTGTCTGAGCTGCTGGACATGGGTGTTGGAAACCAAACTCAGGGCCTCTGCAAGAGCAGCAAGTTCAGCCATCTCTCTAGCTCAAATTTTATTTTATTTTTTAAAATGCAGCTGGCCCTCCATATCTACAGGCTACACATCTACAAATGTATCCACCCAAGAACTAAAAATACTTTCTCAGAAAAATGACACACGTGTACTGAACAGGCTCAGACATTGGTGCTTGCAAGTGACCCAGGGAAACATCCACATACACAGTGCTGCACTGTAGTGGGTATTAGAAAGAATACAGAGGTTATTTAAAGTGCCTGTGGGGTGTCAGCAAGCTATGTGCAAGTCCCATGACATTTTATACCGAGGACTGCACAAGCTGCGGACTGGAGTATGATGGGGAGGGGAGGGGGATCCCTTCCCCCACAGGTGGCTGCAGAGCCTTAAGGTCAGAATACACAAAGCTTCGACTTGGGAATCTGCTGTGCTTGGGGTGATCAGGGAACTGCTGATATCACATAGAAATGAGTCAAGAGGGCCTTTTGTGCGCCCAATTTCCGCACGACACCTGTGCTGTTATATTGTTAGCCTAAACTGAACCTCCACTAGAGTTAACGTGAACCTGATCCATTGGCAAGTGAGTTTATAGGCAGCTACAAGGTAAATGACAGATGTTGGAGTGATGCCATGTGTTTTAGAGGTTGACATCATAGAGACTAAACATCCAGCCTCGGGCACACTGTCCTTGGTACCTTCCCAGCAGCCAACATCATTACAGAACAGAGAGTACTGAGCCAGTGCGTACCAGAGTGTCCACAGGAGCAGAAGGAGACAGGGAGTGGACAGGGCGGGTGCTAGCTGGTACGTCAGAAACGAAAGGTGATGGGCTGCCCTGAGAGTCCAGACTTTCAAACTGTGCTCGGAGCTGGCACACGCCCCCTGCTGGTCTCCTCTTCTGGCAGCCCCAGCCCCAGAATACATACAGTTCCTTCCCTGGTATCACAAACAAACCAAACCTATGCCCATGGGTACACATGACTCCCTTCCCTTCAGAAGCGATTAAAGATTTAAATACGAGATCATTCCCGAAAGCAGATAATTCATCCCACCTTGCGCTTGCTACCTGCCTCACTGCGGTGCCCCCGACGCGCCTTAGCTGTCTGCCACCACTACACCATTGTTTGGGAAAATATGCCCATCTGGTTCCATGACTGTTGAAACTTGCCTGTGACATGATGAGCCATTTGCAGGGGTGCCACCACTGAGGGAATTAGTCGCTATTAAAATCATGTTCAAACCAGGGCGTTGCCAAGGTGCCGACATCTGGGGAAGCTGCCCGGAGGCTGTTGGCTGTCTAACAAAGACTCGGGGATGGCAGGAGTTCTGTAGGGCTTCTAAATCATGGATGGACAATTTGAGACCAGAAGTCACCTGGAGACCATGCCAAACCTGTGGGTTTTTAAAAGCTTTTAACACACACACACACACACACACACACACACACACACAGAGAGAGAGAGAGAGAGAGAGAGAGAGAGAGAGAGAGAGAGAGAGAGAGAGCGAGAGAGAGAGACCAAGACAGAGACAGAGACAGAGACAGAGACAGGAGGAAGAGAAGGGAGAAAGGTAAAGAAAAGCATGTGTCCCTGACCCATTTTTCCTTTTCTCCTGTGCACAGCTGTTCATAAGCACCTAAATAGCATTTAACATACAAAGTAGCATGTTCTTGCTTGTGACTAAAGTTGTAAATGTCCTAAAGTCAGACAAGTGGATGGCAGAGTGACGTGTGTACCACATCCCTACACCAGACATGTCTACACTTTTCCTTTGAGTCAAGTCTGGATTGGCCTGGCAGAGGGGGCTGGCTGGAGGGAGACATGAGCAGTGTGTTTGCTGACGGCTCAGGTCCCTCTGGCTTTCATTTGGGACGCCCCAGGACACTGGTCCTCACCCACAGACTGGTGATGCCAGTGGTCTCTGTCCCAGGCTGATGGGTAAGCTCCCCTGCCATTCCATTCTCCAGCCCAGCCACATCTGCATCTCCAGATGGGTGAGGAGCTGTAAAGTTAAAGGGGGAGGGGGCGTGAGTTGGGAGTGCACGGAAGCAGGAGGGCTGAGGTTGTTCAGAGTGCTCCCTGGACTGGCCCCAACACCACTGATGCCCCAGGGTTCTTTCGGGATAATGGACCAGAGAGATTGATCCGTGGTTAAGACCACTAGTGGCTCTTTTAGAGGACCCAGGTTCAATTCCCAGCACCCACATGGTGGCTCAACTTCAACTACAGAGAATCCGATGCTCTTCTCCGGCCTTCTCGGGCACCTGGCACACATGTGATTCACAGACATAAATTCAGGCAAAATGTCCATGCGGAATTAATTTTTTAAAAATTTGAAAACCCATATAGGCATTTGTACACTTATTTGTCTGAATGTGTGTGTGTGTGTGTGTGTGTGTGTGTGTGTGTGTGTGTATACATGTGGGTGTGAAGGCCAGAGAATAGCTATGGTGTTATCCTCAGGACACCATGCCCCTCCTGTAAGACAGGGCCTCACGCTGTCTAGACCTCAACATTTACACCAGACTGGCTGGCCAGGAAGGATCAGGAATCCTCCAGCCTCTGCTTCCCCAGTTCTGAGGATACAAACATGCACCATCATGCCTGAATTTTGAACATAGGTTCTGGGGACTGAACTCAGAACCTTCTGCTTACCCAACAAGCATGTCCTGACTGAGCTCCCAAGCCCTGCTTTTTTTTCCCCCTTTTGGGAACTAACTTATTTCATTTTCTCAAAAGGTCAATAGTCCAAGGAGCAAAGTCACCCAAAACCTTGGTTCAGCATGGATTACGGATTATGAATCCAGTTCTTGTCTGATAACTCAGTCAGGTAGGGGAGGGCAAAAGGAAATAGAACTAACTCTTCATGATATGAGAAAGCAAAGTATTTAAAAATGTGTATTATAATTTTAAGATCTTCTGTGTGCTCACGTGTGTGGGCATGCATGCCATGGCACACAGGCAGGGGTCAGAGGTCACCTGCAGGAGCTAGTTTTCTCCTTCCACCGTGTGCATTGAGGGAATCAAGCTCAGGTTCGGGGGCAGCGTGTGTGTCCACTGAGCCCTCTGGACAGCCCACAGGCATTTTTATGTCTACATCCCAAACGGCTTATGGTTAAACAGCTTCCCACTGTGTGATGTATAGCACAGTCTCGTTTTTAAAACTGCCATGTAATTACTTGAAGCCTATTCAAGGGGTCGTAAATGGCAAACACACAGCTCCCACCAACCTCTACTTAAGGAAATACATCTGTGCATATGCTTTAGGGAGTTGAACAGTTGACACTTGTTTCTGACTTCTGAAAGTTAGGTTTCGATCTCACTCAGTATTTTGACTTGAAGTATTGTCTTAATCTCTTACTCATTACTCAATATTTTTTTCCGCAGCTGAACTAAGTCTGTAAATGGAAGGCTTTTATTTATTTTTATTTCCCGTGGAGCAAGCATTAAGCTTTTGTCAAACAACATTTAGACGAAAGCAAACGAAAGGGAGTCTAAAATAAACTTTCAGAAAAACAAAATATCTCATCTTTGAACGTGTCCACAGCGTGTTCTAGAACCCTCACTGGGTCGGGGTGACAAGCACATGACTCTTTTTCCTTTCTGGTCTCTGGAAGATCAGAAACTGTCAGAAGGAAATTGGGGCTGAACATTGAACAACCTGATTCTCTTTATGAAGACAAATTAAGTGTTATATTTATGGGGGAAAAAGTTAATGTTGGTTGGGGATGCGGCCTGTTGCTAGAGTGCCTGCCTACGGTCCAGTCCCCAGTGTGGTATAGAATTGGGTGTGGTGGTGACTGCCTGTCATCTCATCACTGGGAAGTAGAAGGATCAAAGTTGAAAGTGACTTGAAAGTTACAAGTTTGAGGCCACCCTGGGTTACACGAGATCCTGTGGCAAAAGTGAAAAATTTGATGTTTTGGAACTAGACTAAAATTTATCATCTTTTCTTTGAAATACAAACGATACAAATGAGACATGGATCAAGATGAAATGAACGAGCATTCTTGGCAAGTTCTTTCCGTTGGCTGAAGATGAACTCAGAGAGGGCACACCTCCCCTGCATACCTCCCAGCATGCTTTTCGAGAATACTAAGCATTGACCAGCAAGAAGTGTCATTTGATTTCGGAGGAGAGAGAGAAAGGGGCAGCAGAGCCACCCAGGCCTGTTGGCTCCCCGCTTCCTCTCTCTCTTCTGGGCTCCAGAGGACTTTACGCTCACAAAGGGGAGGGGTTGACAAGGTTGGCAGACACGCCGGGGATCTTTAGATGGCACGATTACCCTTCCCTGTTAAAGTCCATGGAATGTATGACCTACAGCATCCTGCAGTGTGCCCACCGTGTCTTCTCTACAGCTCTCTGTCGTCCTCCTCCCCTCTCTCGCAGAGCCAAGGTCTCGTGTAGCCTAAGCTGGTTTTGAGTTTACTGTGTAGCCAAGGCTGGCTGTGCACTGATCTCCTGCCTCCAGCTCCTGAGTGCTGGGGTCATCATGTTCCACATCACACAGGGGAAGAGAGAAATCCTAATACATACAGTCCAACTAAAGTAGAGTTCCTAAGTGCTCCTAGTTCAAATAGGAGAAATTTCACTCCAGGGTGAAGATCTGTCATAAGTGTCAGGGTGTTGACATGTGCAGGGGGGTGGGGGTGGGGTGGGGGGAACTGATGGCTGGGCGGGGATTGACAGGTACTCATTTCTTTTCTTAAGAGACGGGAAATTGTGGCCTCTGCTTAGACACCAAAGAAAGCTCCCAAACCCCAGAGAGCATGCTGGCCAGTAAGGACAGAAGCGGCAGAGGCATGGACCCCATCTTTCTACACTTCCCCAACCCTGCTGCCTTTTAAGTGTGAGTACTGTGACAGAACCTTGCTCTCCTATGTTGGGGTAACAAGTGCATGATTCTTTTCCTTTCCAGTTTCTTCCAGATCAGAAGCTTCCAGAAGGAAATTGGGGCTGACCATTGAACACCCTGATTCTCATTGTGAGCACAAACGGAAAAGTGGAAAAATCCAGAACCAGAGCACGAGGGATGGGGAAGCGTAAACTGGTGTTTCTATCTCAGCAGATGCGCTGAACTTCCATCTCCACTCGAGTTCCCACACCCCGTGGCGGACTCTCGCTTTTCCTTCTCCTGTGCTCTGTTCTCTCAAGCCTTCAGCATCTCTCAAGAAACCTGACCACCCACCTGGCTTCTTTCCCCGTGTCTCTCCACTCTACCTCTCTGTCCTTTCAAGTCACCCCTGTGCCCTGTCACCTCACTGCCAAGCTCTGATTAAGGCCTCTGTGCTGCCTCATCTGGGCATGTGCTTTCCATGCTTACGCATCCCCCGGCTGCTGCTCTCTGATTATAAGCCTGCCAGAGCACGCTCACGGAAACAGAAGCCATTTTAATTGCTCAAGGACTCTGTGTCCTTGAGCGACGGTTTCCATCCCTGGCTGCATGTTGGAATCAATCCCCTGGGGTAATTTTAAGGCCTCAGTCTCACAGCTGCTCACCAAACCAATCAAACCAGTATCTCTGAGTGCAATCAAGACGAGTGTGTGTGTGTGTGTGTGTGTGTGTGTGTGTGTGCGCGCGCGCGCGCGTGTTTACAACTGGCCAACTGCTGCTCAAGCCAAGGCTAAGAAGGGCTGCTGCACACAGGCCGCTCTAGGCTGGGCTCTGCAGGCGCAGGCTGTACTCCACTCTGAAGCTCTGGCCGCATGAGCCATCCTCGTGGTTCTCACGCTTTCTCTGACCTGGCATAGCTGCCTGGAACTCCCTTCCTCTGCTCATGACCTGAACAATCTCTACCCTTTGGGTGGGATAGAAAGCTAAGTCACTGAGGATTCTTTTCTTACCTACATATTTTTAAAAAACTGTCAAGTAACAGACACAACATCATGCCTGTCCCAGTTGTCAGTTGTCTGTGCAACCTTCCGTTAACCCAACCGTCGCTCCCTCCGCCATCGGACAACACTCCCAGGTCTATGATTAGGCTTCTCTAGGATGGCCTAATTCACCCTGCTCTGCACCCAGGTTTGCATCTCCCTCATGGATGGGATGAGACACTCAAGCGTTGCTGCGCCCAGGGCCCCACACCAGCTTCCTATTCAGCCTCCTTCTCGCTCAGCTTTCCTCTGTGTCCACTACTAGGCATGGTCTCTTGGCATGAATGCATGGGTTGCCACTGCTGCCAGCACATTGCCGCCACAGTGGTCCCTTAAAGAATGTCCCTCTCCTTAAAGTCCCTATCAGAAACAACTACAGGCGCCTGCTACTTTGGATCCATTAGTGAGAGACATTTGAAGCTAATCTGGCCTAAGCAGTACCAGGTTTCAGCAAGGTTCACATACAGAAGGTGAGAGTCACTAGACCAGAGACAGGAGACATACCGCCAAGCATCCCCACCCATCCATAGCAGGCACGGCTCAGTAATCCTGGCCTCTTCACTCCAAGCTCCAGAATGCTTTCAGTATACACACCACACCCATGAGTAGCTGAGACTTACCATCTTGGCGTTAGATGCCGGGCACAGCCAGCCAAGTTCTTAGCACACCGTAGATACGCCGTGAGCACTCACGACCCAGAACTGAATTGAGGCTACATTTAAAGGTTGAGTTTGTACGCTTAGTGGTCAAGTGCTCTCTGAGCATATGCAGGGCTCTGGGTTGGCTCTCTACAGCTGAAGTAAAAACAACAAAGCTGTATTTGAATTTAGCAGCAAGAACAGATCCAAGGTTAGGCATCTGTATGTGAGATCATTTTAGAGAAAATCTTTGTAGGATGACGTTTTAAAAGTCAGGAAACCAAAGGGTCAGATCCCAGAGCAGGTCCTAACTGATTGTCCCAGCTCTAGCCTGGACCTTTTTTCTGAAGCCTCTGCTGACTTCCCATTGCTCAGGGGATGGACAGGGTATTCTCATTTGCTGTGACTGTCAGGTCCAGCCCCTGTCTCTCTCCAGCCTCATATCCACACGCCTCTCCCTGAATAACTAAAGCACTTTACACACACCCTGTCTTCTAATCTTGGCCATCCAACCATGAACCTGGCTTGTTTATCCAATTTTATAGATGAGAAGTTCTCACCTGATCCTCGGGGAGATTATGGGAGTTAGCTGAGGTCCCATGTCTGCCAAGTTTCCCCCATCGGCTTTTGAATCGCTCACTGGCTGGCTCTGAGTGCTGTGTGTGCCTGTGGATGAGGGACACAGCTTTGGGCCGACCCACTCCCAAACCAAGCAGAATGGACCTGGCTATTGGTCCACTGGAATTCAGATTGAGAGATCCAGGGGGGAGGGGCACTAGTCATCTGGGCCACTCTCAGCCCCTTGTGTGGCAGTGTTAACAGCATCCTGTAGTTGTGCAGTGTGTGACAACAGCTGACTCCCTCAAGAGGAGAAAAGCCAAGCGCACTGTCCCCTGGTTCTTCCTGCTTGCCTTTCTTTCTCACCCCACCCACCACCTTCTGTGTTCAGTTCTTCATGTTTTTAACACCTGAAAAGAAAGAACACTTCGGGAAGGTCCCCTTGATAAGCCAGCCACTTTCTCAGGAGCCCTGGAGTATCCAATAGGACTGGCCACATCTCAGGCCCCGTCTCCAGCAGGAACTCCCTCCTGTGTGTGACATCTGACTATGACAACACAGGGGGACACAGGAGCCCAGGGCTGTCCTGACAGCATCCTCCCGTCACAAGGCAGTGCCTTCTGCCAGGCAGCGCCATTGGGCTCAGCTGAAAAGACTGAAGAACCCAAGCTTCAAAGGACGTTCAGTGTCAAGCTGCTGGGCGAAAGCCCGCGCTGACCACATGGAAAGCAATGGCTCTCTCTGCCCTGCTGCCCACTGTGGCTCTGCAGTCTGTATCCTGGTTCTGCAGGAGGCTGGAATGGCAAAGAAGCTCTAGAGCACACACACACACACACACACACACACACACACACCCTCACCACCACTGTGGCTCTGGCTAGCTCTGAAGATAAACAGCACACCCTTTCCCAGAAGGGGCTCAGGTTGCGACACGTCACAGCTATTAATCAGCTGAAGGGTGCAGCAGGGCTTCCTCCCTTTAGGTAGATGCTCTGGGTTTTGTAAAGAATGACAGGGAAATTGACACACCTGAATGGGGCTTTGACTTTGGGTGACTTATCCTGGTGACCTTTCCTTGTCCCTCTGAAGGGGGCTAGGTTTGTGCCTATGTTAGGAAGGTCTGGCTGAAAGGGGGTTTCAGAACCTTTCATTTTTAAAAGATTTATTTTTATTTATTAAAATAAATTGTGTGTGTGTGTGTGTGTGTGTGTGTGTGTCCGCGTGTGCATCACATGTGTCCTCAGAGGCTGTTGGATCCTGTTGGATCCCTGGAGCTTGAGTTACAGGGTTGCAAGGCACCTGACATGGATGCTGGGAACCAGACTCAGGCCCTCGTGAGGAGCAGCAAGCCCCTTCAACCACTCAGCCATCTCTGCTGTCCCTTCAGAACTTTTCTTAACAACCAAAGTGGGCAGGTAGAGAAAGCGTGTGTGCCTGGACCCACAGGCCCTGGACCACGAGTCTAAGGCATTGCCACAGAGAAGGCCATGGCTTCCCATGTCCTGATGTAGACAAAAATACCAGCTGCAAGAAAACATCAACAGAGAAGAAAACTACAAAGGAGGCTGAGAGATTGTCAGAGCCTGAGTCTGTCTGTCTGTCTGTCTGTCTGTCTGTCTGTCTGTCTGTCTGTGTCTGTCTGTCTGTGTCTGTCTGTCTGTCTCTCTCTCTCTCTCTCTCTCTCTCTCTCTCTCTCTCTCTCTCTCCTGCATGTATGTCTGCATACCATGTGTGCCTGGTGCCCACAGAGCCTAGAAGAGAATATCAAATCCCCTGTGACTGCAGAATCGTACCTGGGTCCTCTGGAAGAACAGCAAATGCTCTTAACCACTGAGCCATCTCTCCAGGCCCAGAGTCTGAGTCTTAAGAGCTTCTGCGGAGTCTGGTCTGTGGCTTCAAAGTTTTAGCCAAGCAAGATCACCTCTATAGTTCTATCTTCACATGGTAACTACTATGAAGTAGTATCATATCTAGTTTAAATGGGCTCGAAGTACACACTAATGCACAAGCGTGCGCGTGCACACGCACACACAAGTGAGTGTTGTACCTATTCATTTGCCTGCTGAAATCATTTAATAGTGAGTTTTATACTCTAAATATCTTTTGAAGATCTTAAAGATTTTTAAAATTTTTATGGGCAAAGGCTAGCGTGGTATTTCACTGGATAGATGGTCTTGAATAATCCAGTAAAGGTCCAACTTATTGAAGCCTCTGTCTGTCCATGTGTATGGACAGAAACATTGACAGCACAAGTTCAGCCCATATTGCCAGATCAGACTGTGAGGGTTAGAGCATAGGCGGCAAAATCAAGAACCCTCGTGACTCTGTAGAGCTGCTGGTGACACATCTTGCCTTCAGATGGCCAAGGAAAAACAGAACAAAGGCCAAAGAGAAAATACCATATTTTAACTTGTCAATTATGCTTTCATAAAAACTAGGATGAAGGTAGAAATAAATGAATCTGATAGAAAGAGGAAGAGGAAACAGGAGGAGGCAGAGGAGGAGGGAGAGGCAGAGGAGGAGGGAGAGGCAGAGGAGGAGGGAGAGGCAGAGGGAGAGGCAGAGGAGGAGGAGGCACAGCTTCGGCAGGCTAGTCAGCGAGCTCCAGGTTAAGAGAGTATGGCCAGTATGGTGGGACATGCCTGTAACCCCAGTGTGTGGGAGGCTGAAGCAGGAGGCTCACAGTCATGGCCAGCCTGTACTGGATAGTGACACCGTACTTCAGAAAAGCTTGTGCAGTGAGTGTGTGACCATCCTTCATCCCCTGAAGCAGGGCACTTTCTGCACTGCAATTGTGGCTGTGAACATGAGGGATCCAGATTCTGAGCTATCCTGAGGCTATCTACCAGAATCCTCTAACTCTAAATGAGCTATGAGAAGGACTGGCTAACAGTGAGTGAGCCCACCTACATAAAGAGGTGCACACAGAGTCGCCTTTGTCTGTGTATAGAGCTTCCACTCCAGGGTCAGTGAGACCAGACGTGGCCTAAGCCCAGGTCAGTGTCTCTACTGTTGTGTGTACTTTGTAGGACCCAGGCCAACAGTGTCTCACTGCCTTCCAGTAACAAAAACTGTTCTTGACTTTGAAGAATAGAAGTTGAGGCTCAGAGAATTCCCCTAAATAATTCGTGTGTGATCATGTTTGTGTAGGTGAGTTCATGTGTACATGGGGGGCTCTTCCTTGATTGCTGTCCACCTTACTAATGTATTTTCATTTCACTGTGTGCTTTCATGTGTCTCTGTGTGTACGTGTGTGTGTGTGTGTGTGTGTGTGTGTGTGTGTGTGATGGACCACTTACATGTCGTGGAACAAGTGCAGAGCCCAGCTGACTTTCAGAAGTGAATTGTCTTCTACCATGGGATCTAGAACTCTAACTCAGCCTGTCAGGTTTGCAAAACAAGCACTTTTACCCATGGAGCCATCTTGCTGGCCCTCCATCTTATTTTTAGAGACAGAGTCTCTCTCTCTTAACCTGGAGCTCGCTGACTGGCTAAACTATCTGGTCCATAAGGTCCTGGGGCCTGCCCATCTCTGCCCTCCACCACTGATATATATATATATATATATATATATATATATATATATATATGTGTGTGTGTGTGTGTGTGTGTGTGTGTGTGTATATATATATACATATATATGTATATATATACACATATATATGTATACTCTTGACTTTTCTGGAGTTGGTGGGAAATGGGAGTCCAGGTCCTTGCCCATGCTGGGCATATACTGTACTTATGAATTATATCCCCAAGTCTTTCCACAAAGTATATTTTTGAGAAAAAAAGGAAAGAATACATGCACAATACTGATTTTATTCATGTAAAATAGTAGTGGCTAAAACATCCTACATGCTGTCTATAAGTGTGGACCTGTGTCCTACACAAACCATACCACGATACACAAGAAGTCAGGGGAGCAAATGGCCGATCTATGTGGGCTGTGAGGACATGTGCTTATATAGGGCGATATGGGTGGCCGAGGGTCCTTGTTTGGCTGGCAGTAGCTCTCATCTCTCCTCCCTGTATTCCAACAGCTCATCTCCCCTTGCAATCGCCCACACCTAATTCATCGCTCTCTTGACAAAAAAAGAAAAAAATCTCTGATTCTCCCATGCCCAGTCCTGTTTCTACTTTTTGTTCAGAGCCAGGGTCCCACTAAGTTGCCTGGCAGAGCCGCACCACTAGCTCAGGGTCACTTTCACCAGTGGATGTTCTCAGCGTTTGCTGTGTGCGCCCTGCATGCTGAGACTGCTCCCGCCTGAGAGGTACATGTCTCTCCTGGCCCATCTCCCACGAAGCAGCTGCTCACAGGATGGGAAGAGCTATGGTCTGGGGCTTAGGTGTCATTTGCGTGTTTTGAGACTGTCTCGCTCTGTATCACAGACTGGCCTCAAACTCACAGTTGCCTTCCTGTCTTAGCATGCTGAGTGGTAGAATTCAGGGAGTGACCTACCATTCGGGTAAGTAATATGCATTTTTTTTAAATTAAAGAGAAGGCCATGATCCAAGAGAAATGATAGGCAGCTGCTTAGACAGGCAGGAGCTAAGTCACAGAGAACGATTTAGGCAAAAAGGGGGATCTGTAGAAATACAGATGCGAGAGCAGTTTCAAAGCTTCAATCTGGGCATGCATGAGCCAACTTACTGAGAATATTCACCGCCGCCTGGCTGCGGAGAATGCTGGATTCCACCGAGAAAGGCTTTGCATTAGGTGAGACTGGACACACAGGGGTTACATAAAGGGAAGTTGGCAGGATGCAATCGTTTGCATTCATGGCCCTCACCGATCTGTTACAACAGGAAGATGTAGTCATTACCAAATATCAGCAAATGTTTTCAATTTAACATTAAGGCTTTTGTAATAGTAGGGTTGAAACTGGAAAGGCTGGAAAGGAGGTGGTTGTACTGGCACAGCATTGTCCTGGGTCTGCACTCCAGACAACCACCCATCTTCATAACCCTCAGCAGGGTCCTCCCTCCCTCCCTCCTTCCTTCCCTCCCTGACTTCCTCCCCTCCTTCCTCCCTTCCTTTTGCTTCTTTCCTTTTTTCCTCCTTCCTTCCTTCCTTCCTCCCTCCCTCCCTCCCCTCTCTCTCTCTTCCTTCCTTCCTTCCTTCCTTCCTTCTTTCTTTCTTCCTTTCTTTCTTTCTCTTTCTTTCTTTCAGATTGGTCCTTTGGGCCTTCAGCACTTACTGGCTAAGCTCCTTGCCAGGGTCCTGGAGGAGACCAGAGAGATCCTTCTGGTCCTCGGGTCTTGACACTTGGAGGCAGATGCTTCTTGCTGGGCATTCTTTTGTTTCCTGGGCACTAACGAGCGAATGACCTTATTCTACCACGAGGTTCAACCACGAGGTTCAACCACGAGGTCCTGACTCACCAGGAGCCCCAAGGTGGGTAAGACTGACCATGGGCTGGGACCTTTGAAGCTGTGAGCTAAAATAGACTCTTCTCCTTTTACATGAATCATCTCAGCTGTGCTGCCATGCCGACAGAAAGCCAACAGTCACACACCTTCACACCTCATGGTTTCTGTGTAGCCGGAGTGGAGATTCAGAAATACCTGCTCAGGAACCTCTGCCCTCCAGGCCTCTGTAACACTTAGAACAAATCCATGTCCTGGTTAGATTTTGTCAATTTTCCTCCATCAAATTGGTCTGTATTGGTGAGGCATTTTTCTGATTGTTAATTACCATAGGCAGGCCCAACCCACTGCAGGTGGGACTGGAATGTATAAGAAAGGTGGCTGAGAGTCTTCTGGCCACAGGCACCAGGGAGCTGGGAGACTCCACAGCCTTTTGTGCAAGGCCCGCCAAGAGAGAGAGATCTCCCAGCAGTGCTTTCACTTTTGAACTCAGAGGAGTAAGGACACAGGCTTACAGGCCCACAGGAAGAACAAACTCTAGTCAGAGACAAGAATACCAACTAGCACCAGAGATAACCAGATGGAGAAAGGCAAGCACAAGAACCCTACCAACAGAAACCAAGGCCACATGGCAACATCAGAACCCAGTTCTCCCACCACAGCAAGTCCCGGATACCTCAACACACCGGAAAAGCAAGAGTTGGATTTAAAATCGTATCTCATGATGCTGATAGAGGGCTTCAGCAAAGACTTAAATAACTCCCTTAAAGAAATACAGGAGAAGCACTTGGGAGGCAGAGGCAGGCGGATTTCTGAGTTTGAGGCCAGCCTGGTCTACAGAGTGAGTTCCAGGACAGCCAGGGCTACACAGAGAAACCCTGTCTCAAAAAACCAAAAAAAAAAAAAAAAAAAAAAAAGAAAGAAATACAGGAGAACATCAGTCAACAGGTAAAAGCCCTTAAAGAGAAAACACAAAAATCCCTTAAAGAAATACAGGAAAACACAAACAATCAAATGAAGGAACTGAACAAAACCATCCAGGATCTAAAAGTGGAAGTAGAAACAATAAAGAAATCACAAAGTGAAACATCTCTGGAGATAGAAAATCTTGGAAAGAATTCAGGAGTCATAGATGCAAGTATCAACAACAATACAAGAGATAGAAGAAAGAACCTCCAGTGCTGAAGATCATAGAAAACATTGACTCAACAGTCAAAGAAAATGCAAAATGCATAAAGCTGGTAACCCAAAACATCCAGGAACTCCAGGACACAATAAGAAGACCAAACCTAATGATTATAGGTATAGACGAGAGCGAAGATTTACATCTTAAAGGCCCAGTAAATAGCTTCAACAAAATTGTAGAAGAAAACTTCCCTGACCTAGAGAAAGAGATGCCCATGAACATACAAGAAGCCTTCAGAACGCCAAACAGACTGGACCAGAACAGAAAGTCCTCCCAGCACAAAATAACAAAAACACCAAATTAACCAAATTCACTAAACAAAGAAAGAATATTAAAAGCAGTAAGGGGAAAAAGGCAAGTAACTTATAAAGGCAGACCTAGCAGAATCACACCAGACTTCTCACCAGAGACGATGAAAGCTAGAAGATCCTGGACAGACCTCATATAGACCCTAAGAGAACACAAATGCCAGCCCAGGCTCCTATACCCAGCAAAACTCTCAATCATCATAGATGGAGAAAACAAGATATTCCATGGTAAAACCAAATTTATACAATACCTGTCCACAAATCCAGCCCTACAAAGGATAATTGATGGAAAATGCCAACACAAGGACGGAAACTACCCTAGAAAAAGCAAAAAAGTAATCTTCTTCCAACAAACCCAAAAGAAGATACCCACACAAACACAAAAATAACATCAAAAATAACAGGAAGCAATAATCACTATTCCCTAATATCTCTTAACAACAATGGACTCAACTCCCCAATAAAAAGACATAGACTAATGAAATATTTCTCATGTAAATCTTCAACTTTTATCAGAAAATGTTTATAATTCCCTTTTTAATTAATTTAGTAATGTTTTTATGTCTACCATTTTATCTGCATTATTTTTCATGATAATCTTTAATTTTAATGTGTTTCTATATACTTCCTCTATTTTATCAGAATTGTTTTCAATGTAAATCTTTGATTTTATCACAAATGTTTCTAATTCCACCTTCAATTAATTTAGAGTTTTATATCTATCATTTTATATGTAAAAATTTCCATGAAAGTCAATTTTAATGTGTTTGTCTATTTATTTCTTGAATTTTACCAGAAATATTTTCCACGTAAATCTTCAATTCTATCATAAAATGTTTCTATCCCATATTTCAATTAATTTAGCAATGTTTTACATGTCTACCACTTTACTCTTTAATTTTCCATGAAAATTGTCAATTTTAACATGTTTATCTGAAATATTTTCCATGTAAATCTTTAATTTTATCATAAAGTGTTTTTATTTCCCTTTACTTCCCTTTTCAATAAATAAAATAAAATAAAATAAAATAAAATAAAATAAAATAAAATAAAATAAAAAGAAAGGTGGCCGAGCAAGCCAGGAGAAGCAAGCATTCCTCCGTGACCTCTGATTCAATTCCTGTATCCAGGTTCCTGCCTTGGGTCTCTGCCTTGGCTTCTTTCCATGGTGAATTATGACCTATAAGTCTAATAAACCCTTTTTTGTCTCAAAGTTGGCTTGGTCAGCATTTTATCACAGCAACCAAGAAACAAACTAGGACAATCCTTACTGTTTTACTGCTGTGAGAAGACACCATGAACAAGGCCACTCTTATAAGAACAATATTTAATTGGGGCTGGCTTACAGGGTCAGAGGTTTAGTCAATTATCATCAAGGCGGGAGCATGGCAGCATCTAGGTGGGCATGGTACAGGCAAATCTGGGAGTTCTACATCTTCATCTAAAGGCTGTTAGTGGAAGACTGACTTCCAGGCAGCTAGGATGAGGGTCTTAAGCCCACACCACAGTGACACACCTACTCCAACAAGGCCACGCCTCCTAATAGTGCCACTCCCTGGGCCAAGCATTATACAAATCATCACACCCTATTTTCCATATCACTTCCTTTGGGCCATTCATGTGCCATGGTGCACACGTGAAGATCAAGAAACAACTTTTGAGAGTTAATTCTCTCCTTCCACGTGGATTCCAGAGATCAAATTCAGGTCAGACTTTGCTCACTGGGCCATCCCACCAGCCCAGAAGGCTCTATTTCAATGACCTCATTTTAATTTGATCACATCTCTAATGACCCTAGTTCCAAATATGGTCACATTCTGAGGTATTATTTTGGGAAAAGCAATTTGCCTCATAACATGGTCTGTCACTATGACAATATAATCCTACTTAAGAAAAACACATGAGCCCTCAGGTAAAAAGAGGCAGTGTACAAAGGCACAGGCTACCGTGAGGATTAAATAAAATAATACCCAGAAAGGCTTGCTGTCAGGCTGGGTGTGGTGGTGCACACTTTAAATTACAGCATTCAGGAGACAAAGGTAGACAATCTCTGTGGTTTGAGGCTAGCCTGATCTACAGAGACAGTTTCAGGCTAGCCAGGGTAATTGACACATTTTAGTTTCCGTTCTTATGTTTCCAGGTCAACAGCCAAGCCTTTCCACAGTATGAAAGGCAAAGTTTTCAAAGACAGAATCATGCTATACAAATACAAGATAAAAATATATTAAAGACCTTATCAAAACTGTCATTGGGGGAGCAGTAGGGCATGACAAGAATTCTCTCTTAAAGGAGAAGTCAAAGAATCTCTCTCTCTCTCTCTCTCTCTCTCTCTCTCTCTCTCTCTCTCTCACACACACACACACACACACACACACACACACACACACACTACCATTGAAAACATTTACAAATAGCTACAGACTGACTCTATCTCCTTACTTCTTTTGTATCTTAAAGTGAGTGTTTTGGATTAGCTTTTCTGCAACTTAAATATTTGTAAATTGACCCCAATATAGCAGAATCTATATCCAAAGGATGTTCCAGACACTCCATAAGTATGCATGTGCACGGAATCCACACATACAACACATATATATGTGATACTCAGAACTCCTCAGATTTTCCTATCAGAGGGACATCTTAGACAAGGAAGTAAGCCTTGCGTTCTCCTATTTTTCAAGCAAGGTGGTGCCAAAGCTAAACCCACAGAGCTCCCAAGTATAAAGTTGTTTTAAAAAAACTATCAGTATTAGAGACTCAGGAGACGGCTCAGTGGGTAAAGTCCCTGACCACAAACATGAGGCCCAGAGTTTGATCCTCAGCACCTGTATAAAAAGCCATGGGCCAGAAAAAGGAGAGCTGGGCTGCACAGGCAGCCATTGTCCCAGCAGTGGGAAGAGAGGAGACCGGGGCTCTCCACAGCTCCCTGGCTGGCCAGTCTAGCTGAATTGATGCACTCTAGGCTCCATGAGAGACCCTGCATCAAAAATTCAGATGGAGAATGATTGAGGAGAACACCTGACGTGGGCCTCTGGCTTCCACAAGCATGCAAACACACATATGTGCAAGTGCACCTGCATGTACATGTTTATGCACATACAATAAATTAGTACAAAAAATAAATGTTTTAAGACAAGACCAGCATCTCAACTTGATAAAACAAGCACATTATTAAGAATATATTGAGAGGGGCCTGAGCGATGACTCAGAGGTTTAGAACTCTTACTGCGCTTCCAGAGAACTCCAGCTCAGTTCCCAGCACCCACATATAGACACACAGTCACCACTGACTTCAGTGTTGTCGGATCTGACGCACTCTTCTGACCTCTACCAGCACCAGACACACAATTAGTGATATACATACATGAGGGCAAACACTCATATACATAAAATAAATGTTTTTTTTTTAAGAAGAAGAATGTACTGAGAGGAGCAATGGCTCAGCAGCTAAGAGCTCACACTGCTCCTCCAGAAGAACTGCAGCTCAGTTCCCAGCCCTCACATCAGGTGGCTCACAACCAACTACCTGCAACTCCAGCTCCAGGACTGCCCAGCACCTCTATTCTCTGCTGACCCCTGACTCATACACACACACACACACACACACACACACAATCAAAAGTTATAGAAGCAAATCAGTAGGCGACTCTGAAGAACAGCAAAAAGTCAGCCTTCAGCATCCCTCTCCTCATCCTGTGTCTGAGGTGAGAAGCAGACCCAGCAGAAGAAACCTCCCTCATGCTCTTTCTCACTTCCAGCCTGGCTCCACCCACACAGTCGCTTGGAGCATCCTCCCTCCCTCCTGGAGCTATAGTTCTAGGAGGCCCAATGCTCTTCATCTCTGTAGCCCTTGCACCTGGCAGTATGCCCAGCCAAGGGCAGACCTCCGTTTACTTAGCCAGGTTAAACTGCATTAAATCTAACAGAATTCCTTTTTGGGTCTCTGCCTCCAGAAGAGGGGGCGGCACTGCTCGTGCCTTAATGCCTTTTAGCCTCACCCACAAAACACAGCTTTCTTTCAACTGCTAACTCTGACTTAGAGGCAATTGCATAAACACACCTCAACAAGACAAAGGTCGATTGCCTCCCCTTTGACTAGGCTACACTAGGCTGCAGCATGGAAAGCTTGGAAAACCACAGAGGTAGCATTTAGTGGAAGAAAGACCTACACAATTAATCAGATGTTCAACTACTAATTACATATTAGTGCTAAGTAATAGTTCCCTCTTCTCGCTGGGCATATCTGAGCCTTCCATAAATGCATTCTTCCCACTGCAGAGGCTGAGAACTTTGTGGGAAAAGGACCCATGTCTGGATGAAGTAGAATCCTCAGAGCCTAATAATGTTAATCATAACTGGCAGATGCTAACTATGCTGCACTTTATAGAGTACAGTTTTTACAGGCCATCATTTCATTCCTGCCAATCATCCTGTGAAGGGTGGTCCTCACATTTTAAACACAAGGTCATTAAAAGTCAATGAGGTGAGCCGGGCGTTGGTGGCGCATGCCTTTAATCCCAGCCCTTGGGAGGCAGAGGCAGGCGGATTTCTGAGTTCGAGGCCAGCCTGGTCTACAGAGTGAGTTCCAGGACAGCCAGGGCTACACAGAGAAACCCTGTCTCGAAAAACCAAAAAAAAAAAAAAAAAAAAAGAAAAGAAAAGAAAAGAAAAAAAAAAGTCAATGAGGTGAAGACAAATGTGTATAGGTAAGGCTTGGGCTCACATACTCTGACTACAGATCAAATTCTCTTCTGGGGAGGGGGAAAGTAGTGAGAGTTTTGGTTTCTTTAAAAATCCAGTTGTGTCATTATGGTTTTGTTTTGATCCCAGGTGTGGGATATGGAGATGTTTCAGACTGTCCACAGCTGCTAACTATGATTGCATTGTGCTCTATATGCACATGATTTTTGCCAGCTGTAGAT
This sequence comes from Apodemus agrarius, assembly GCA_964023405.1. Classification (NCBI taxonomy): domain Eukaryota; kingdom Metazoa; phylum Chordata; class Mammalia; order Rodentia; family Muridae; genus Apodemus; species Apodemus agrarius. Next base: position 106,180,767 of record OZ030005.1, read on the forward strand.
AGTTTGATTCTGGGGACTATGGAGGGGACAGGAGGGAAGAAGAAGGAGAAGAAAGAAGAAGAAGAAAGAAGAAGGAGGAGGAGAAGGAGAAGAAGAGGAGGAGGAGGAGGAAGAGGAGGAGGAGGAGGAGAGAGGCAGAAGAAGAAGAAGAAGAAGAAGAAGAAGAGGAGGAGGAGGAGGAGGAGGAGGAGGAGGAGGAGGAGGAGGAGGAAGAGGAGGAGGAGGAAGACGAGGAGCAACAACAACAGGAGGAGGAGGTGGAGGAGGAAGATGGGTAGGAGGAGGAGGGGAGGAAGAAGAAGAGGAAGAGGAAAGCTGCTGCTCCTCCCTGCTGCTACTGGTTGCTATTGTTATGGTCTAAGGGAAAGAATTTGGAGATAACCTGATGATGAAGATTGGACTGGCCCCAAGGAACTCTATATCCCTTATCAGCAGGAAGAAGCCTATAGAGACCATGCCCCCCTTTCTCCTACCTAGTGTTGGGAGTTTAGATGGGATTAAGGTAAAATAAAGATTGGAAGGGAGGTAGATATAAGAACCCAATAAAGTAATAAAACAAATAAACCAACAGGAGAAAGCAGAGATAGGCTCTCAGAATCATGGGCACACAGGGTAGAAAGGACCTGATGAGCTCTCCATTTAGGAAACTGGTGGTATGACCCCCTCCATCTTTGAGCATCAACATCACAGCACCTAGTCACTCCTAGTGTCTCATGTGTATAAGCCATAGGACTTAGTAGAAAACAGGAGGTAAAATCTAACCGTGTATAGAACTTAATACTTGCCAGGCTTTGTTCTTTTTAAAACATAATTTTTTAAAAAATTAAAATAATTTTTAATTTTTTTATTTTTTAAAAATAATAAATGTTATTATTTTTAATTATGTATATACACCTGTGTCTATATAAGGGTGTATGTACATGAGGCATCAGTTAAGTTCCATGAGGATAGAAAAATTAAGAATACAAATACTCCAGAGGAATGATTACAAAAAATATGATATATATATATATATATATATATATATATATATATATATTCTAATGGCTGAATAGTACTCCATTGTATATGTATATGTATGTATGTATATGTATATATACATACATACATATACAATGTATACAATGTATACAATATACAATGTATGTATATGTGTGTGTGTATATATATATATATATACACAATGGAGTACTATTCAGCCATTAGAAGCAATGAATTCATGAAATTCTTAGACAAATGGATGGAGCTGGAGAACATCATACTAAGTGAGGTAACCCAGTCTCAAAAGAATACTCATGGTATGCACTCATTGATAAGTGAATATTAGCTTAGAATCTTGGAACACCAAAGACACAATCCACATACCAAATGATGTCCAAGAAGAAGGAAGGAGTGGACCCTGGATCTGGAAAGGTCAATGCATCAGTGTAGGAGAATACCAGAACAGGGAAGTGGGAAGGGGAGGATGGGGGATCAGGGGAAGGGAAAAGGGCATATGGAACCTTTGGGGGGGCGTGGAACCAGGAAAAGAGAAATGAAATGTAAATAAAGAATATATCCAATAAAAAAAGAATAAAAATACCCAAAGATATAATGGCTAAATTTAACAACAACAAAAAACCTTAAAGATTCAAGAAGCTTTGTGAAGCTGGGCGGTGGTGGTGCACACCTGTAACCCCAGCACTTGGGAGGCAGAGGCAGGCGGATTTCTGAGTTCGAGGCCAGCCTGGTCTACAGAGTGAGTTCCAGGACAGCCAGGGCTACACAGAGAAACCCTTTCTCAGAAAAAAGAAGAAGAAGAAGAAGAAGAAGAAGAAGAAGAAGAAGAAGAAGCTTTGTGAACATCAAAGAATATTAGCCACCCCCCCCCAAAAAAAAACCCCACTATAAGTCACATGATAGTCAAATTTGGAAGATGAAGAAAATCTTTTAACAGTGTGATTGGGAGACTATCTATAGTAGAAAATCATTTCAAATGACAGTGAATTTTTCCTCAGAAATAACAGAAGCTAGAATGAAGCAGTTCAATAATATTCAAGTTCGGCAAGAAAAGAACTGTCAACCTAAAATTCTATACCCAGCAAAACTATTCTTCAAGAATAAAGGTGAAGCCAGTCGGTGGTGGTGCACACCTGTAATCCCAGCACTTGGGAGGCAGAGGCAGGCGGATTTCTGAGTTTGAGGCCAGCCTTGTCTACAGAGTGAGTTCCAGGACAGCCAGGGCTACACAGAGAAACCCTGTCTCGAAAAACCAAAAATAAATAAATAAATAAATAAATAAATAAATAATAAAAATAAAAAAAGAATAAAGGTGAGGGCTGGAGAGATGGCACAGTGGTTAAGAGCACTAGCTCCTTTTCCAGAGGTCCTGAGTTCAATTCCCAGCAACCACATGATGGCTCACAACCATCTTTAATGAGATCTGGTGCCCTCTTCTGGTGTGTCTGAAGATAGCTACAGTGTACTCATAAAATAAATAAAATCTTTAAAGAAAGACTTTAAAATTTTTTAAAAAAAAGAAAGAAGGAAGGTAAAATCAAAACCCCCTCAGATGAAGGAAAAACCAAGCAAATGTGTTCCCAGAAGATTCACTCCAAAGAATGACCAGGAAGTGGTAAGAAATGGGATTGTAGAACATAAGAAAGTAAGATAGAACCCACATTTCTTTGCATGTTTAATAACTATGTAGGCATAGGATGAGTAGACACACTGACTTACCATCTCTTTAGTTTCCTTAATTATGTGTTACTGTCTCAATAAAAATGATAACACAATCTGATACAGTTTGAAACTAAAGTGAAATACTTTAGTGATTATGTTATAAACATGGAGACAACCAAACAAAGAAAACAAGGTTTCTACATTACTTTACAAAATAATGTTGCATTTAAAGGGTTATACATGATATAACATCTCAAATAAGTTTAATGGTTTAACAATAACATAAAAAGCAACCAAAACAATACATTAAAGAACAACATGGATAAATCAACAATGGCATACCAAATATTAGTCAAGTAAGTCACAGGAAGGCATGTGAAAGGAAACAGTCAAGAGCAGAGAGTGGGAGGAGGACAGACTGGAATCCTGACATCAAAGGCATTCATTGTAATAGAATAAATATACCAAGTAAAAGACAACTCGGCAGAGAGGATTAAAACCTACAGCTCGGCTATATGCCGCCTATGAGAAACTCACTTCAAAGGTGGTAATGGAGGCAGGTTGAAAGCAAGAAGAAAAGTTGAACAAGTTTTTCATCACAGCTTGTGCAAATTACTGCAAAGGCAGTAGCTCCAAGTAACGTTGTTGTATCGCTCTGTCAATCAGCAATCTGACAGAAAGAAGTCTTAGGAGGCTAAAGTCAAGGTGGTGGAAAGGCTCACATTCATTTCTGGAAGCTGCAGGGGAATGATGTCCTGTCCCTCCCATCTTGCCAGCATCAGGAGGGTATCCCCACTCTTTGGCTCATGGTTCTCTTCTTTGTCTGCTATGGACCACAGCTGCTACAGACCACACTCTCTCATGGTTGGGGCTAGGATTCTTTCTCGAAGCAGGAAGGCACGGGTTCCAGGCGAAATGGCAAACAGAACACCAAGACACAGAAAAAAGTGTAGAATCTCCGTGTATTTGGTGTCTGAGTGCAACTTGTTGCACTCAGCCAGGGGATTTTAAACATGAGATCTTTACATATCAAAGGATGTATCCAGTACAGCAGGCACAAAAGACAATTAGCAATAACCATTTGTCATGAGGAAATGTAAAATCAGCTAGGTAAGCGTTTCCATGTAAAAAGCCATAGGTAACATTTGTAAAGGGGACTTCAAAGGACATTAAGCCAGATCTCTCAGACCTTAATGAGATTCAGTGAGTAACCTAATTATCATGTGGCCCTCTCTGAAGGAACCTGGAATCATAGTGTTAAGTTAAAAGTTTTGTAAATCACAATGTCAGAGCCACTCTCATCAGCATAGCCAGAAAAGTTTACATTTTGTTGGGAGATCAATGGAAGTATGTAAACTACTAAGCAAAGCGATGGCGCCTAGAACTGAGGTTTTTTTGGCCAGTATTGTAGTTCAAAGACCTAACATTTTTGCCTGGTTACTTATAGCTTAGGCTACCAGAAATTCCTGCGAAATAGATTAAAGGAAAGTCACAAAGGCAAGGCTGCCCTGAGATTAGAGCTCAGAATCCTCTCTGGCCAGGGAATTCCACAGCGATGTTCCCTCGTGGACGGCACTTACTCAAAAGAGTCCACTGAGACTTGCGCTTTGGACAGCACTTACTCAGAGTGTCCACTGAGACTTGTGCTTTACCTGTGGAAGTTCACAGTGCCCACGAGGATCGTGTGGCATTTGTCAAAGTCCAAAAGAACAGGATAGTCTTTCTCACACTGTAACACCCAGACCTCTTCTTCTGCCTCCCCTTTCCACTGTTAAGAACCTGTGATCACACTGAATCCACCTGGATAATCCTGAATGAGCCTTTGTCCATCCTGAAGTCCTTAACCACACCCACCACACTTTTGTTCTATAAGGCCGCACATTTACAAGTTCTGAAAATTAGAACAGTAATAGTTTGGGGGCTTTTGTTTGTTTGTTTTGTTTTGATTTGATTTTTTTTTGTTTTTTGTTTTTGCATGCAACAACAAAGCTGTATCATGCCAACATTAGTTTGAAAAAGAAAAAAAAAAGCAGGTAAGGTTAAATAGGCCAATGGCACAATAGAGTGGACTATGGAGGGATAATAGATACTGTTAAAGGATTCAGTCTGCTGAGAGCACAACAACCCAGGCAGTTACAAAATATGTCTTCCTCCATTTTTGTTGTAGTAAAACATCCATGGCTGGGTACTTCTAGAAACATCTCTTCAGCTCGTGATTCTGGAGTTCAGGAAGTCCAAGCCCCCATTTCTGCCCATCACTTATGAATTCCCACAGCACAGAGCTTGTCTCTGAAGTGCTGTGCTCAGATGATAGGTAGACGCCTGCGGTCATTGTCCTCAAGAGTCCTCTCAATGGCCTCTCCATCTTTCCATCTTCAGCAGACATCCGAGAGAGGCAGGAAGCAGGAAACTGGCATCATCCCTGATTTATAGATAGGAACATTCGGTATCAGTAGTGAGATGTCAGCTCACCATGGGGTCGACATTAGAACTAGGGCTTCTCTGGCTTTTGTTTTCCCATCTCACCCACACTAATGCAAGGTGGTGAGGTATTCAGGCTTGGAGGAAATAGGCTCAGCTCCGCCGTTTGGTAGCTGCACCCCCTTAGAGGTGCTCCTTCGCAGCTCTCGGATTCAGTTTCTTTCTCTATAGAGTCAAAATGATATTCCCATCATACTGACTCCTATAAAGTTTCAACGTGTTAATACCAGATGGCACCCTTAAGGTAGTGCCCCAACCGTCATAACTTAATAACTGGCAGTTGACATTAAACACAACTCTTATCCCAAGTAAATTTATGTCATAGCCATTAAAAGCACTCGATGGCTATTTTTACAGTGGTATCTAGTTCAGTTCCCAGCACCCAGCTCAGGGGGTTTAAAACCATCTGAAACTCCAGTTTGAGGGAATCTGACATCCTCCTCTGCTGGTACTGCATGCAGTTGGTACACAGACATGCTTGCAGGAAAAGAGAACACATTTTTAAAACATACTTCAGTAATTATTTGCCTAGTTGAGTCAGTGACGCTTCTTCCCTAAGTTCCCCACCATCGGATGCCCATTACTATTCATGCAATGCAAATGCGTAAAAATACTTACAATTCCTCTCAAGAGACAGAAGTAATACATTTGTCTAAAGCCTCAAAAGACCTCAAAGGATGAACCTTTCTACATGCATTAAAAAAAAAAAAGGCTATTGCACACCCTTCCTGTTGGTCACAGAGGTGTGGTATCTGTCACTGGTTTCTTGTATTTCCCTCCCTTTTCTCTGGCCAGTGACCATATGCCAGGATGAGCAAGTGTTTTAATGCTGCCAGGTGGACAGGGCATGAAAAGACAGTAATCAGTTAGCCTCCACAACAATCCTCCAGTTTTCATCTGCTCAGCAATCATGGATTAATTATGAGCCTTGTCTCTCCAACAGGTGGTACCCGTGGTCACATGACCATAGCAGAGTTGCCTCCAAAATCAGGCAGATAAGCAGTCTATGCTAATTTCAAATATAGAAGTCCATCAGCTCTGTTCACAAGGGTCATGGCAGGCATAACATTTACCAGGATGCTCTTTGTAAGTGTCTTAAATCCTCCTGCTAGTTAACAGTGATGGTGAAGCCATTCTAAACAACCCCTCAATGGCACGTCTGCCTAGGTTAGACCAGGTTAGGCCTAACAGTCAAGATGTCCCTGTTTCCTTCATACCACATATCATGTGGTTCTCCATTATCTTCTTGGCATTCACCAATTCTGGTGGCTTTGCCAGGGATTTTAAACAAGCTTTGAGTTCAAGCATTCTCTTGACCACACAGACAACTAAAGCATGTATTGAAATAGTATCTTTCAGCCCATCTCTTATCCTTCAGAATGATGTAGAAAACACTTTTCAGACTACATGCCATGATCTGGGAGTTACACCATGACCTAAAATCCAAAGAACAGGAAGAGTTGAGGCTCCACGTCCAGAATAAGCAGCTGTGTTTGAGTCATGACATGGCCCAAAAGGTGACTATAGCACAGCTCACGAGGTGACCAAGCTCCGCCATTCTTTCTTGCATGACAGTCACTTATTTGAAAAACAGACAGACAGACAGACAGACTGTGGTTATTCAAAATTGGGATTTCAGCAATCTTTTTTTTTTTTTAATGAACAAATCCCACTCCTTAATTCCAGGAAAGGAAATGGCTGCTTAGGCTTTTGGCTGGTTGGCTGGTTGGTTGGCTAGTTAGTTGGTTGGTTTGCACTGTTAACTCAAAGTTAGGAGTTTGGAAAGCGTGTATTCACAGCTATATTGTTTTGATAAACGTAAGCTATGGAGCTGGGAACAGTGGCCCACACCTATAATCCTGGCACTCAGTAAGCAGAGGCAGGGGGACTGCCATAGGTTTGAGACCAACCTGGTCCAAATAGTGAGTTATAGACAAGCCAAAGCGATATAGCCAGAGATTCTGTCTCAAAGGAGGAAGAGGAAAAGGAGGGTTGAGACAGAAAGACAGAAGGAAGGCCGGGCGGTGGTGGCGCACGCCTTTAATCCCAGCACTTGGGAGGCAGAGGCAGGTGGATCTCTGTGTTCGAGGACAGCCTGGTCTACAAAGTGAGTTCCAGGACAGCCAGAGCTACACAGAGAAACTCTGTCTTGAAAAACCAAAAAAAAAGAAAGAAAGAAAAGAAAAGAAAGAAAAAAGAAAGAGAGAGAGAAAGAAAGAAAGAAAGAAAGAAAGAAAGAAAGAAAGAAAGAAAGAAAGAAAGGATAGATGATTCCAGAGGAAGGTCATGGAAGACAAGAGAAGAAATTAGAAACACCAAAGCCATGGAGAGCAAACCAGAAACCAGAACTTTTCTCTGTAGAGGCCTTGGCCATCAGAATCACACAGAAGGCATTCTATTTTCATTCTGTTGTGGAACAAATACCATGAATGAAGCAACTTAGGGAAGGAAAAGGTTGATATACTTCCAGGTTATGATCTGTGACAAAAGGAAGTAAGGGCAGAGAGTCAAGCAGAAACTCAAAGGCGGGCCTAGGTTCATTCAGCATTACATCTGATCAGGAAATTCACACAGCCAAAAAAGGACAGCAGAAACCATGGAGGAATGATGCTTGGTGGCTTTTTGCAAAGTTGTGTTTAACTGTCTGTCTCATATAGCTCAGAACTACCTGGCTGGGGAATGGTGCTGCCCACGGTGGGCTGGACTCTCACCTATCAATGAAAGCAATCACGATGTTTGCCCCCAGACACGCCCACAGGTCAGTCTAATCTGGGTACTCCCTCAATCCAGAATCCCTTCTCAGGCAATTCTAGGTAGTTTCAACTTGATAGTTAGGTCTAACTGGGACATTGGGTGAAGCTGGAGGTGTAAGGAGACTTCAAAGGAGCCCAGGTCCGAGGCACAGCAGCAGGCAGCTAACCTCGGCAGTTCTAGCTCTGGTTAGCCCTAGGGCCACATCTGTCTTCTTGTGTCCAGTCTAGAACTTAATTCAGACTGGCTTTCAGAGTGTATTCTTTTACTTTAATATTTCCCATAACTTGTGTGAAATGTATTAGTTAATATATTAACATTCCATTTCAGGTACCTTAGGAGGAAAGACTGCTAAACTTGATACCAGTGTGGACAAACTTGTGTGTTTATGTTAAACCTGAGCCTTCTTCTGTCTTGAGGGAGCCTGCTCTAGCCAATAAGACACAACGCTGCTTCCTGGGCTTGATCAGTGTCACAGCTCTCACTGAAAGCCTACATCAAGCTCTTCAGTGTAGGGGCGGTTCCATGGATATAACTCACAGCATGGGCTGAAAAGCATGGATGATTCTCTGTCTCTCTGTCTCTGTCTCTGTCTCTGTCTCTGTCTCTGTCTCTCTCTCTCTCTCTACCTCCCTCGCTCTCTTTCTTTTTGATTCATTTCTTTTTATTTTATATGGATTATTTTGCCTGCATGTATGTCTGTGTGAGGGTGTAGGATCCCCTGGAACTGGAATTATAGAAAGTCATGAGCCACCATGTGAATACTGGGAATTGAACCCAGGTCCTCTGGAAGAGCAGTCCATGCTCTTAACCGCTGAGCCATCTCTCCAGCCCCTAGACCTGGATTATTTAATCTCTAGCCCGTTTGACAGATGCTTTTGTCAAATGCAGTAAAAGTCAATAATTAGAAAAAACAAGTATAAATAGACAACTAATACAAATTTAGTTTTCATATATTTGTAATTGTGTCTAAATTACCTCTTGATTGAAAAAAAAAAAACAAAACAGATTCCAGGCCATCTAGATGGGTCAATAGGTAAAGGCACTTGCCGCCAAGTCTAACAAATGAGTTACATCTCTGGGAGCCACGTGGTAAAAGAAAATGGACTCCTCTAAGTTGTCCTATGGCCTCTATAAGAGTACACACACACACACACACACACACACACACACACAAGTAGACTATAATCTGACCCTAATGCCTTTGTCATTACTAGATGGAAAATACAATTTGTACATGTACTTTCTTTGGACGCACTGCAGACTACTCCCAAGGCTTCAGTCCTGTTAGGCACAAATACATGCCACTATATCTTAGGCCTTTCTTCTTCCTTTTGAATTTCTTGGCAGGATCTCACTAATTTTCCCTAGGCTGTCCTTGAATTCTCTACTCTCCTGCTTCAGCTTCCCAAGTAGCTGGGATGTCAGGCCTCTGCCATTGGAGCTGGCTTTTAAATATATTTTCAAATTTGATCAGTATTATTGATAATGTCTCACTGATCTGCAACAACAAGACAAGACATCATCACCTTTTAATGGTTATTGTTACACTCTATGCTAGGACCTAACAATCTGTATAGAAAGTTGGTTCTTCCAAGTATCTCCTTTTAAAAACATTCCTTAGATCTTACCTTCCATTGGAAGAGTATGTGCTCTATTTCCTCTTTGGATGGAACTATTCTGATACTGAAAATAGAGATGTTAGATATGGCTGTTTGAGAGAACGACCCCCATAGACCAAGTTTGAATACCCAATCTCCAGCTGGTGGAACTCTCTGGGAAGCATTAGAAGGTGTGGTTTTGTTGGAGGAGGTATGTCACTGGGGGTATAAAGTTTCAAAAGACTCTAGTCCCCAGTTCTCTCTCTCTCTCTCTCTCTCTCTCTCTCTCTCTCTCTCTCTCTGCCTCAGAGACATGGATAGAAATGTGAGCTCTCAGCTGTTCTTATACCTGGCCATCATGGGTTTTGGCCCTCTGAAACTATAAGCCCAATTAAACTCTCCTTTATAAATTGCCTCGGTGGCATTTTATCCCAGCACCAGAAAAGTGACTAAGACATCAGACAATCAAGCAAGCCTGAAAATCCACTCAAATCTTTTTCAAGTTGACAAAATGGAATCTTGTCTTCCAGAAACAGGAGGGTTCATTCCACAGTAGAGATGCTTTAAATTTTTTCTCCTCAAAAATTATTTACTTTTGCATGCAATGTGGCCGTTTCTAACCAGTTTCATATTAACATATATGGAGAATTTAATGTATTACTGTGTATAATTCATAAATTTTACTCTATAACTAAGCAGCATGTGTGTGTGTGAGAGATGTGTCTACATGATATGTGTGTCTATAGTGTGTGTGTGTGTGTGTGTGTGTGTGTGTACATGCTTGTGTGAGGATATGTGCACACACATGCCACGGCACATGTGTGGAGGTCAGAAGCCTCTCAGATGTGGGTCCTTACTCTCCCCCTTGTTTGAGACTGTGTCTCTTGTCATTTGTCGATGTGTACATCAGGCTGAGTGACCCACAAGCTTCAGGATGGCCTCCTGTCTGCCTCCTATCTTACCATAGGACAGCTGGGATAGCAGATACAGGCTACCATGTCTGCCTTCTGTGGGACCCAGGAATCTTGCATAGCAAGTGCTTACCACAAAGTTATCCCACAAACCCTCAGCTGACATTTTTTGTAATAGCAAAGCGCTATCAAGGAAGGGGCTGGCACACTGATTTATAGTCCATTGCGCGTGATGATAATCATCTCGTAATGCTGCTGCAAGGTGCTGCGAGGAAAAACACACACTCCCAGCACACACAGCTCTCAATCACACTGGTGCATAATGGGAGTTTTCATAATTTATCAGTTCAGGGCTAATTGGATTTGTTGAAAGGCGAAAAAAAATCCAATTGTTCCCTCCTGTCACCTCCAGAGTGATTGGTAGAAAGTCTTCCTTGTTGGCAGACTCTGCATTTGCCACAATTGGGTGGCTAGCATTTGGTGAGCTTTTGTGTTTCCAGAGTCAGATTTCGATATCATTAGAATACATCAAGCCACAGCCTGTAAGTGTCACTTGAACCATTCCTTCAGCACAGATTCACCCAGTACTTGCAGGCCAGCAAGGGAGGAGGCTCTCCCAGCAAAGTCTCAAAAACTGGACTTTTGGACCAAGCAACCTGAAGTGCTACTTTATAGGAAGCTTATCAAGAACTCACAGACGGGCTGGGATCCTGGGCTGCTGTTTCTGTTGGTTCTGAGATACCGTGTCTGTATTTCAAACCTTCTGGGGGTTTGTTGTTGTTTGTATGTAAGTCCCACATAAGCTGATAGTTTATTTCTTCATTATTTCTACAAATGAAAACACAATGGGTTTAGAGTTATATTTTTGTTTGTGTTTTTAACATTTGTGTGTGTGTGTGTGTGTGTGTGTGTGTGTGTGTGAGACACATGTGGAAGTCTGAGGACAACCTGCAAGCTTGGTTCTTTCCTTCCTCCTGGAACCTGACAATCTAACTGTGTGGTTCTCAACCTTCCTAATGATCCTTTAATACAGCTCCTCATGTTGTGGTGACCCCTAACTATAAAAATATTCTTGCTGCTATTTCCTAACTATAATTTTGATATAATTTTGCTACTGTTATGAATCATAATGGAAAAGAAAAAACAAAAAACAAAACAAAACAAAAAATCATAATGAAAACATCTGATATGCAACCCTTGTGAAACAGCCATGTGACCCCTTTGGGGTCACAGGTTCGGAACTGCTGCTGGACAGGCTTGGCTGCCAGCGCCCTGGCTACCTGCTTAGCTTCTCACACACCTGAAGCCGATGTGCGGAAGTGTCCTCTCTGAGTCACTGCTGTGAATACTTTTCACCATCACTTTCTCAAAACCACTTCTTTTGCTGTGAGTAGTTTACTACAGCCCTACTCAGAGAGGTCACGTCTTCTCTTAAGGAAGCCATGGGGGATGGGGGCATGGGGGATGGTTGGCTTAGTGTTTTAAGTGTCTTCCTCACACATGGGGAGGATTGGGGAGGATTTTAGTCATCTGTGAGTTACAGTTCATAAAAGCAGTAACCTCCCTACCTTAACCATCGTGCAGAATTTCAAACGAGCTTTATTAACACTTGAAATGGTTTCAAAATAATCGCTTTAAGAGCTTCACATTGTCTCAGGTTTTAATAAAGTGTTGGATTGCAATCAATCAACTCTAAAATACTGCCTCTTGTCTTGCGCTCCCCTTCTACAAGACAGGCCCACAGCTTCGCACTGGGAAGTCGCAGCTATGTTAAAAGGCTGTTAAGGTGCTGGAAGTCCCTGGTTAAACATTGCCCAATATGTTCTCTGGATTCTTGCCTAACAGGAAGGCACCAGTTTCTATGAAGATATTAGAGGTCATGATAGAGCCATCTTTCATGAGAAGAGCTTAAGGAAGACATCTCTGGAACTCTTGGTTTCCTGTTGCAAGTGGATTTGAGAACCAGTGTTTCACAGACAGCTTTGTGAGGTCTGCCCTGCCCTCTGCTGGTCTTCATGGTAAATGCAGTTTGACGAAAACGGCAAAGTTTTGCCAACTCTTCACTGAGCGCTCTCAATGTGTCAGGCAACGGGCAGAATGCAACATCTTAATTTCTACTTAATAGTTACCCTCATCCTATGGGACAAATAAAACGCTTCTGCTCCTGTTTCACATTAGAGGAAGACACTTAAGACACTAAGCCAAGAGCCGGACAGTGGTGGCGCACGCCTTTAATCCCAGCACTTGGGAGGCAGAGGCAGGCGGATTTCTGAGTTCCAGGCCAGCCTGGTCTACAGAGTGAGTTCCAGGACAGCCAGAGCTACACAGAGAAACCCTGTCTCAAAAAACAAAACAAAAAAAAACAAAACAAACAAAGAAACAAACCCACTAAGCCAAGCCTTGAGGGCACAGAGCTGACAATGCTCGGCAGCTCCGGTCCTGCTAACACCAGAGCCCACAGCGGTACCTCTCTGTCTCCTTGCCTCCGACTTGCTTGACTTCTGACTATGTCTAAGTAGTTACTGTGCATGTTGCTCTCCTTGTTGCAGAAAGACACACAGACACATGTGCAAGTACAAATGGTCAATAGGGCCATAGCACATCCTGAAGGCAAGAGAACCGCCCAAATGCTAACTAGGAAATCAGACTTTGCAGGGGTTGATAATCTTTTCCTGGTCAAATGGACACTGAAGCCATGGCCTCTCAGTGTCCCCAGCAGTGGGCGTGGCATGGCAATTTCTCATTTCCTTTTTCTTTTTTTAATTTAAAGTTAAAGTTTTATTTTATATTGTGTGTATAATGTGGAAGGTGTGTGTGTGTGTGTGTGTGTGTGTGTGTGTGTGTACATCCTACAGTCCAAGTGTGGAAGTCAGAAGACTTTTAGGAGTCAGTTGTCTCCTTTATCCTTTATGTGGGTTCTGACTCAGGTCATCAGAGTTGTCTAGGGAGCATCTTACCCTTTTCTTTTTTCTTTTCTTTCCTCTTATTTTGAGATAAGGCCTCACTGCATAGCCTAAGTTGCCTTCAGAGTTGTGTTTTTCCTGTCCAAGTATCCCAAATGCTATGATTAGGAGCTGGAGAGATGGCTCAGTGGTTGAAAGTACTAGTCGTTCTTCCAGAGGAGCTGGATTCAGTCCGAGCACCCACACGCCAGCTCATTACCTGCTGTAACTCTAGTCCCAAGGGAATCCAATTCCCTCCCTGACCTGCATAGGCACTGTGCACAGACACTCACGCAGGCAAGTACCCCTACACATAAAAAATTAAAATTAAAAAAACTCAAATGTTAAGATACTTGTGTGCTTTCATGTCCAGCTGCCTGACCGTCTCTAGGTTATTGCCTGGTTCCTTGGGAGTTAGCTTTACCAGGCCATCGCTTTATCCAGCTAAGCTAGAAGGTCTCAAGGGAGTGAATTTTTAAATACTAGGCACTGGTGTTACTGTAGGAATTCAAAGGAGCTGCATGGAAACCTTCAATTGTTTCCAGAAGCTATGAGGTTGACAAAGGAAATCCGGCGCAGCCTGACAGGACACTTCCTAGGGTTAGTGGTGATCGGAGGAGACTACCGGTGTGCCTATGACTCTGGGAAAGCTACGGGTCCCTAAAGGAGACATTTTCAGCCGGCCTAGGCTGTGGTGTTCTAGGCCCATCATTCATGGTCTTTGGTTGCTATGTATTTGAAACATTTCACCCCAGAACAATGTCAGATCATATCATAGTGGGTACAGAAACCTCATTTATCGTCTAATGTCAATCTTCACTTTGTGCTTCTTAACTATCATTCGCACTGTTGGAACGGAAGTACAATATATGCAAACTTTTTCCAAGGGAAACTTCTCTCTGAATCCCCAGCTGTGTCTCATGAGAACATCCTTCCTGCTGTGATATCAGATCTCCGAATGCAGTCATCTTCCAAACACATCTGCTGGCTCGGACAGCAGGGACTTTCCCAGCTACTACTGGGTGCTTCCGTGACATGATGGAAGGGCTGTTCCAGTGCAGAAACATCAGGGTGGGGAACAGGAGATAGGCAAGTAGGTTAATGACAAGAGTGCAGAGTGGCAGGCCAGAGCTCTGAGTAGTGGATTCCCCAGCAGGGCTAATTCCATGTCCTGATGTAGAATCTGAATATGCTTTGTCTCTCTCTGTCTCTCTGTCTCTCTGTTTCTCTCTGTCTCTGTCTGTCTGTCTGTCTGTCTGTCTCTCTCTCTCTCTCTCTCTCTCTCACACACACACACACACAACACACACACACACACACACACACACACACACTGCTTTAAAATCTGGCCCAGCCCTCAGGATGGTCAAATCTAGTAATGAAGGAGGCTACAGGTTATTGGCAAAGAACAATTGTTAGGCTCCCAGCAAGTAGAGACGAGACTACAAAGAATGGTGGCTAGAATCTGCAAAGCAGTTATACACCTGGACCTCATCAGGCAAAGGAGCCACCATAACCCCAGGCCAGAAGGAAGGGAGGGAGGGAGAGAGGGAAGGAAGGAGAGAGGGAAGGAGGGAGAGAGGGAGGAAGGGAGAAAGAGGGAGGGATAAAAGAAGGAAGGGGCAGATTATCAGAACCTAAAGAAAACATCTGCAGTTGTGGTCATTTCTTGAAGGACAGAGCCAATCTATTGCTTGGCAGAGGAGATTTAGGAAAATAATCATCCTGTGCACCCCTCCCCATTTCTTGCTTATGTTCCCTCAGGCCAAGCCTGAGGACAAAGGAATCAAGGGTCACAAAAGGCTTGAAGAGCTCAGGGCAGGATGGGGATGGGTTTCAAAAGGTCTACAGAACCAGAAAAAAACATAGTCAATGTAGCTCTCCTCTCCCGTGGGAGCTACGGGTGAGGCGGTGTTTTAGATTGGCTAAAGATGTGGGTTTATACTCAGTGACCAATATCCAAACCAGGTCTAGCAGTCTGTGTGACTCTGAACTTATCAGCTACACCCTTGTGCCTCAGTTTCCTTATCTATATATGGAATGCAGGTCTCGCTGTCATGTTCTACTTAAATGCCAGTGCTGAGAGTTCTATTGATGAAATGATCTCCTGCCAAGGGCACAGGATATGGGAGCAGCTGGAAACATTGGCTTGACTTCCACCCAACTTGCTGATGACTGCCACAGATTCCAGACTGTCTGCTTTTTGGGAAAATGCTGGCCCTGAGTTGCTCTGAGCATTACCCTCTTAGCTCCCTCTTTCTGAAGGCTCCTGGGCGGAAGTGGAATGCACGTGAAGAGCAGCCATTTCTTCATTCATGCTCTGCTCCTCAGGTTGCTATAGAACAAACGAGCTTTCCAGGCCTCGACGTCTACAACTATAGAATGGCGACAGGTGATCACTGTAAAGAATGGCGGCCTCCCTCCCCAACTTTCTCACCCCAACCTCCAGAGGGTATAGCCTTTCATGTTCTTACATCAGATCTCTGGACTCTGCCTATGAACATATGTCATCACAAGCATTCCCCCCAGGAGCACAAGGATCCCTCCATCCCTCCACCCACCCTTAGTTAACTCCTTGCACAATGAGCTAGTATGTCTAATACATTCATCCCAACTCAGTCTGGCATCTCCAGTGTTCCTTTGCCTTCAGCGCTATCTTTCCACCTTGGAACCATTACTCCAAGACAATCACATCTATTCTTTCATTCCCTTACAGCACCACTATTTGACAGTTGTGGGTAAGGGAGTCTTCTCTGAGAGTCAGAAGTCACACAAAGATTCTTTGCATCCAGATGGAGAATTGAGTGTCTGGGTCTCTTCACAATTCTTTACCAGCACATCAATGAACAGTGATCAAGCTCTACCACTCCTGGGCATATTCCCTAAGGACTCTATGTCCTACTACAGAGAGTTTGCTCACTCGCATCCCTTGCTGTCTTAATCACAATTGCCAGGAGATAGAAATAGCCTAGGTGTCCACCGACTGATGAGTGGATAATGAAAATGCATACACACACGCACAATGGAATATTACTCAGATGCAGGATATAATGAAAGTGAAATTAGCAGGTAAAAGAGAAGCTAGAATCAACCATTCAGAATGAGGTAATGCAGAGTCAGAAAGACAAGCACCACACATTCTTTGTCATGTGTGGATGTCAGCTTTGAATCTAGTGTAAATTTGTGGGGTTAAGTTGGAGTAGCCATATAAGGCAGGAAACTAATAGAGAGCAATATTGAGAAAATCGTCAAGAGAAAGGAGTAGGAGGCAGTTGGTGTTGGGGGTGGGGAAGAGGGCTAATGAGACAAAGGGGGTGAGAGGGAAATAGTACTTCTTTTCTCTAAATTCAAAATAAACTGAGAGTTACATCCAGTAGTCAGACTAACATCTTGTCAAGAACCCCATCCTTTCAAGAATGCTAAAGATAGTAGATAGATTAGCCTATCAGGTGTTAGCTAAAAGGAACGGATACTTCTTCCATTCAGACAGTACACAAAGCAAAAACAAAACAAAACCAAACTATCTACAGCCCCTTCCCTGAGAAGTACAATACAGAGGAACCAACAGGACACGTGCTCTTCCCTAGGAAACTCTCACCACAAAGTAAGGAAGAACGTTTCTTGGCTGCAGATGACCTTCCTGTCCCCATAACTCAACCGTCAGATCACTCACTGAAGGAGTGAGTGGGTGAGTGAGTGAGTGAGTGAGTGAGAGTGTGAGTGGGTGAGTAGGTGGGAGGGTGAGTGAGTGAGTGAGGGAGTGAGTGAGTGAGTGAGAGTGTGAGTGGGTGAGTAGGTGAGTGAGTGAATGGGTGAGTGGGTGAGTGAACGGGTTATTGGGTGAGTGGGTGAGGGAGTGGGCGACTGAGTGAGTGAGTGGGTGGGTGGGTGAGTGGGTGAGTGAGTGAGTGAATGGGTTATAGGGTGGGTGAGTGGGCGAGGGAGTGGGTGGCTGGGTAAGAAGATCCAGGGACAAAAGTCTAGAAAACACTCCTTTTGGTGGCAGGAAAGACAGGTCAGCAGTTAAGAGCACTTGCTTGCCTAGGACCCAGGTTCAGTTCTCAGTCCCTTTCATGGCTGCTCTCAACCATCTAGAACACCAGTTCAAGGGGATCTGACATCCTCCTCTCATTACTAGGATTACCAGGTACATGTGCAGTTCACATATGAACAAGCAGGCAAACATCCGTACATATAAAATTAATAAATCTAAAAGCTAAAATAAAATACCCATCCTGTCTGGAAAAATGGAGCAGAGAAACAGGGTTGTTCCCGTACTGTCCTCAGCAAGAGTTGTTCACTGCGAGCTACTGTCCCATTATCCAGACTAGGATTTTTTAAAGACCCTTACATTTGCTGGGAAGTGGTGGCGCATGCCTTTAACCAGCATGAGGCAGAGGCAGGTGGATTTCTGAATATAAGCTCAGCCTGGTCTACACATTGAGTTCCAGGACAGCCAGGGATAGAAAGAAAAACCCTGTTTCAAAAGACACACACACACACACACACACACACACACACAGTCCTCAACTTTTTTATAATGGTCTATTTAACAAAGTTTTATTCAGAACCTAGTTTGTGCCAGGAATGTTATAAAACTGGGAGATAAACTGAGTAAAACAAAGATTTTGCTTCATGTGCCCATGGGAGACAAAGTCTCAGCTCTGGTATTATGAATGACACGAAATAAAGAAGAGAGCTGGGGAGGGGGTGAAGAGGCTAGACCTTTGTGCTGGCAAACAATGCCATTAAGCAGGCAAAAGAAGAATAAGCCAAAGAGGTCAGTGGGGACATGGAAAAGTCGAGAGCACACCCTGTAACATCTTCCTTCAATATAAAATAATACCGGATAAAACTGTCAGAAATGACAGGGCTAGCGAGATGGCCCAGCAGAAAAGTCACTCAGAGTTCCTGCAGAGGACCCAGGTTCAGTTTCCAGCATCACCATGGTATCTCACAACTCTCTGTAGCTAGATCTAAGGGATCCAACGCCCTCTTCTGACCACTGCAGACTCTCCATGCATGGTACACACATGCATGCATTCAGGCACCCACATACACACTTAAAAGAAAACTAAATATTTATTTAAAAAGAAAACATTCCTCTCTTTCTTTCATCCCATTAAAGCAACCAATCAGGTGTGAACTAGAAGGGTTAGGTCAGATGAGTGGAAAGCCATTCGGAAGTCTCTATTAGGCTTCCTAGACTCCAAATTCCACCCATAGGAATTTATCCTGAGGGAATTAATCAGCAGAAGCAGGAAGACGCTCATTGAAGCATTAATCATACTAACGAAATAATTAGGACTTGCTTAAACATCTAGCCATAAGGGAAAGGTTAATACAGTATAATCAACTTGCTCGACTAAATATTATGAAGTAATTAAACGTGACAATTAGAGAGCCTATGTGACAAGGTGGAAACTTTAGTAATGTGTTACTGAGTGTAAAAAGTAAAATATAAAAATATGTTTTCATAGTAATTAGCACTTCATAAAATTACATGATGTGAATAAGACAGACAGGCAACAAAATATCAAAACCACTTGATATTTTCACAGGGGTGATGGGATACTTAGAATGTGCTTTCTCTCGTGTTTGGACAACTATCAAGGCATCTGTGTTCTTTACGCATGAAATTAAACTTTTTCCTGGAAGGATCTTAGTTTGGGGTTAGAAAAGGTGATCTTCACATCAAAGTCCTCTCTGCTCATTTATTCCCCAGCAGCTTACATTTTGAAAAGAGGTTTTCAGGGATTCTGATGTTTAAAACAGGTAGATACATCTCTGGGCAGAGGCCAGTCTTTTCCATGTCCTTAAAGCAAAGGGAAAGTTTGGGTCTTGAAACTGGAAATAAGATTGAAGGATTGGGCTGAAGAAATGGCTCAGCAGTAAAGAGTACTTGCTGTTTTTGGGGGGGTGGGGGTGGAGAGAGACAGATAGATAGACAGACAGACAGACAGACAGACAGACACAAAGAGACAGAGACAGAAAGAAAGAAAAGAAAGGAAGGTATCCCCACCTGTCACGTGGGAGACTAGGGTTCGATTCCCCAACTGGGAGCCTTAACTTACCAGAGAGACCGCCCTGAGTGAACAATGTGGAGTCAGGAATCGACACAAAAAGCAGAGGATTTTATTTAATCCAGCATTAAATAAATGCCGGGGTGGCCCTGCATATGGGGAGAGAATGACCATGCTCAGCTGCCCATGCTCAGCCACCATAGGGAGCCTTTATACCGTCCTCAGGGCAGACACCATTAGGCACAATGTGACTGGCAAAACAGTGTTACCTTTAAACTGATTGGTTTGTAGGGAATGAGGTAGGTGGCCAGAGGTCTCGGAATAACTCTGGGCCTTCCCCAGCTGCAGGGACCTCCCTGTGGTCTGAGGGATGTAATTTAGCCTCTCCCTTCCGGGAGAGGCAAGTGTTCCATGACCTTTCCAAAGTTCCTGAGCTGACCCTTTCATTCCCCCCTTTTCTTTGTGCATGTTTCAATCCTGAAGCAATTGCTGGGATTCTGATAGTTCATACTCCTGGTCTTCTGTATCTAGTTCTTTGTGTCTCTGCTTTAAGATAATTAGCTGTACTGAGCCCAAGTGTTTCTTAACAATAGTGGCCTGTCCCGTACCTCGGGACTCAGTTATTCATGGGTCCAAGGGGGATCCGGCCTGAAAATTGAGTGGGCGAGATAGGAGAGCGAGACAAAGCAAAATCGTTGTCAAGGTCTGTTTATTGTAGAGGGCAGGGGGGTTTAGCAGTAAGGAGGGGGGAAGGGGGAAGGCGATAAATCTGAAACAATCAGGTGAAATATCCTCGGAATGCGAGGGTGAGGAAGGTTGGGTAAAGGTCAGTTTACTGACTAGCTAGTTCCTGTATAAGGTTCCGGTGACTAAATATTTAGTCAGTTTATTGTTTAGCTAGTTCCTGGAACAGCAGGTGAGGAAGAGTGCTGAGTCAGTTGCATACGTGATTTAGGAGCACCTGTAAGATGGTTGCACTCCAGCCCCTTAATGTGGGCGTTTGTCTCCAACAGTGACCAAGCAGTTCAAAATGTAGGGGTTCAAAAGTTAACAATAGCAGGAGAAGTAAGGGACCTAACAGGGTGGATATGCAGGTGATTAACCAAGTGGAAGAGTTAAACCAAAACTCAAACCAGCCCTGACTCTGTTCTGTTCTTTTCCGCTTGGGTAGACCTTCCCTCACTTGGCCATTGACTCTTTGACAACCCAGGAATGATCTATTTAAAAGCAACACTCCTCAGCTAAGGCAGCACACAGCCCTCCTATTCTGCAATACTATTTCTGATAACACAGTTCGTGATTCTTAAAGGTGACTGATGGAAATTTCTATTTTCTCTATATCTAAATCAGTGGCTGTCCTCAGACTGTCATAATTTTCCCCTTGTAAGAGCAGAGGTCCTGGTGGCTGCCCTGGCCATCCCCAACCCCAACAGAAGGGAGACAGTGAGTGCTGTAATAGGTTTGGTAGGTGGGCACATAGGATGGGCGAAGTAACCAGAATCCAAGGTCCCACCAGGCAGTCATCAAGGTCGAGTGATCTTGAGCTTGAACAGACTGTCCATCTTCTGTACTGTCCAGTAGGTGTCTCGGGTGGGGGTGTGTGTGTGTCTTCTGTAGGTTTCACTTGGGAAGCTTGCACCCAGGCCAAGTACCGTTCACCTTGAGGCCTATGGGAACGGCTAGCAGTGCCAGGAAGGGTCCCTTCCGTCAGGGTTCCAGCAACTGTTCCTGGAGCCTCCTTACATAAATCCAGCCACCTGTCTGGAAGCAGTGAGGAGTCTCTGGCATCCCTGGAGCATTTAAGGCAAACAGTTTGGGCCAAATCTCATGTTGTGGGATGCCTCCTGGGAGGGCCCAGTAGACACCAAAGGACTTGGGGTACCAAAGAGGATCTCAAAGGGGGTCACGTTAAAATGGCAGGGACTATTCTGGGCTCAGAACAAGGCCAAGGGGAGGGGCACCACCCAGCCTGAGACAGTCTCCAAGTTCAACTTAGTTAAGATCTCTCATAGGGTTCTATTTATTTTCTCTACTTGCCCTGAGCTCTGGGGACAGTACGCCAATAATGCTTCTAATTAGTCTCCACTATCTCTGTCAATCCCTGACTTACCTTAGAGACAAAAGCAGGACCATTGTCTGATCCAATTACCTTGGGCACTCTGAACCTCGGGAAAATTTTCTCTAATATCTTCTTTAGCTATCATGGCAGCTGTTTCCTGCTTGGTAGGGAAAGTCTCAACCCATCCAGAGAAAACATCTACAAACACTAGGAGGTATTTGTAACCATATTTTCCTGCCTTAACTTCTGTAAAATCTCTTTATACTCCAAGATGTTCTCCTCTAGGTCTTTTGCCCTGTTTACTCTTTGCTGTGTAAGCATTCACTTGCTGGCCTACTTTACACTGTTCTACTATCTCTCTGGCCCCAAACCTGAGTCTTATAAATATGTACTTTAGGTTTCTTAACTGCTTTGGACAAACTTTTTATCCCCTAAATGAACCCATCCGTCCTTTTGACCTAGTAAGCCTTTTGCTTACTTTCTTCTTGTGTGAGCCAGTGTCCTTTCTTGGTAATGGTAGGGTGGCTAGCCATCTGAGTCCTTTTTTCTTCAGTATATTCTAAGTGAGGCCATCCCTTAGTCCAGTCCCATTTCCCAGTGGGTGTCTCTTGCAGGCCCATAACTGGGATAGACTCCTGTGTAGCCACTTCTGGAGCCACTTGATCTGCCTGGTTATTGCCCACTGAGTCTCTTCCCTTCTGACATCCTGGGCAGTGAATAATACTCACAGTTGCCAGCTTCATTAGGGCATCTCAGAGGACCAAGATTTCCTGTTTGTTTCCTCTGATGTGAGCAGTCCTCTTGGCATATATCCCTGTAGACGTGGGCTGTGGCAAAGGCATACCTGCTATCGGTGTGGATGTTAATTTTCTTGCTGCCTCCAAATTCCAAGGTCTTGATGAAGGCAATTAGCTCCACTTTCTGCATTGACGTGCCAGGAGGTAGAGGTTCTGCCCAGATGACATGTGATCCATCCACCACAGCAGCACCTGCTCGTGTCTGACCTTCATGGAGAAAACTGTTCCCGTCTGTAAACCAGGTAGCCTTGGCTTTCAGCAGGGTTAGTCGGAGAGGTCTCTCCTTTTGGGCCGGTTAGCTGTGGCCCATGGGGCAGAAAGTATATCTGGGTCCCCCCATTTTGGAGAGTATGCCTTGCTCCAATAAAGGGTAGGAACAGTTTGGGGCGACCCTATATGAATGGGCTACCTATCTCATCCCTAGATCCACTGTTCTTTGGATAGTCCATGAATACATTTTGGTGCCGGTGGCTTCTTGGACCCAAGATCTTTTCTTAGAAACAGGGCCATCGGCTTGGAGGACCGAGTGTTGAGCCCCTATGTCCGTCAAGAACTGAGTGGGTTTCCCCTCCACTCTGAGTTACCCTGTGCTCGGGGAGGGGTCTGAACCACGTCTCTCCTAATCATTGTCTTCACCCAGGGCTGATACCTTTGCCATTTGGGGGCACTTCTCCCAAAGTCTGGGAATTTCTGCTCCCAGCTTCTGTTTGTTAGGACACACTTGGGCCTCTCTCCTTGCAGTATGCACACTGGTCCTTTTCAAGGGGTTTTTGGTCTCTCTCTGGTTGGAGTCTCTCTTCTCAGCTTTTCCTAACTACTGTAGCCAGGACTCTGTAGATGCCTTCCCTGTCACTTTTCTTTCTTTTTCTCTGTTCCTTCTCCTCCTGTCTCCCTCCCTCAGCAAACTGCACTGAATCCCTCAATCGCTTTTTTTTTCTCTTTCTCTGTTCTCTCTCCTCCTCTGTCTTCCTGTAATGGCAACCTGCACTAAATCCAACAGCTTACCTGTCTTTCTAGCCTCTGAAGCTTTTTTCCTGATATCTCTATAAAAGCCATTGTCACCGTAGCTTTATTCTGGGGTTGTAGGGTGTATATTGGCAGAATGCCTCCACGAGCCACTCTAGAAAGGCTGAGGGTGACTCATCTGGTCCCTGATTAACCTTGGTCAAATTTGTGGGTTGCCATGCAGCCCCTTTGAAACCTGCCAATGGAGTCTGGTGGTCGACCTTCAGGTGCCCCTTACCTTTTGCCATATTAAAGTCCCAGTCAGGTCTAGTCAGAGAAAACCCTCTGTTCACAACAGCCTGGTCAATCAATAGTGCCCCCACGTCTGAGGGGGTATTTTTTTTCTAGCTTCCTGTATTATAAATAAAACAGCCTCAAAGAGAGTAATCAGCCCTTTGGAAAATATGCCCTTTGTGAGAGAGCCACCGTGGTATCAGAGGAGGTGGCTCTCAGGTCTCTTCCTGCTTCTCCCTGGTCCTGTATGGACTGAGGATCCCGGAACCAGTACCAGTGCTGGTGGGGCTATGGGGCAAGGGTAGGAAGATACAGATGAGGAGGGTCTTGGAGCAACAGGTCTGCTGTTGAAGGGCCTTGGAGGATCAACTTCTTTTCAGGTCCGGATCTCTCCACTCATGCTTCCTTCTTCCTGAAGGCAAGAACCTGTGAGGTGGGTCTCAGGAAAGAAAGACTTTTATGAGGGGGGAAGTGGGTCTTCCACTAGACTCTTCAAGGTAACTATAAAGACTTTCTCTTCTACTGCTTTGATCACCTGCAAGTCAAATGGGTAGGTCATTCGAAGAAGTAACTAACATGCTTTTCAGTCAGTCTAATGTCCAAAAGATGTCAGCAGTCTAAGTCCAAGAACACAGAACAAGATACCAACAAACACAGAGAAAAACGATCACCACACAGTTCACCCCTTGATGAGCCCAGTTACAGACACCAGGTGCTTCTGCCCATACGGCAGGAACCAGATAACAGAGTTTCTCAGTCAGCTCCAGCCACGATGAAACAAAACCTATAGGCGCCCCTGCCCATATGGTAGGACCCAGATAAACCAGGTTATAACAAGACTCAGCTCCCGCCGTTACTGTCTTGCCATTTCCGGGAGGAGCGGAGCCTTCCTGGCTCTCTCCTGGGGGCCTAAAGTGTCCTTATAGCACGTTGACTGCACCAGACACTGTAGGCTTTCCAGAGGCCTGCAAGCAAACCAAAAGTTCAGACAGGCTTACAGACTCAGACTTTGACAAACACCAAGACAGACAAAACAACCACGGTGTTACCTGTTGAAGACCTTCGAATCACTACTCCAGTGGGTCCCCACAGGAGGTCAGATTCCAGCCCATGCACCAAATGTAAGGCTTGGGGAGCCTTATCTTACCAGAGGGACTCCCTGAGTGAACAACATGGAGATGGGAATTGATTCAAAAAGCAAGAGGAATTTTATTTAATCCAGCACGCTGGGGTCGCCCTGCACATGGGGAGAGAACGACCACATGCAGCCTGTGCAGTGGGCCTTTATACAGTCCTTAGGGCAGGCGCCATTAGGCACAACGTAATTGGAAGAACAGTGTTACCTTTAAACTAATTGGTTGTCAGGGAATGAGGTAGGTGGCCAACAGCCTTGGAATAACTCTGGGTCTTCCTTAGCCTCAGGGACCTACCTCCCTGCAGTCTGAGGAATGTAATTTAGCCTCTCCCTTCCAGGAGGGGCAAGTATTCCATGATCTTTCCAAAGTTCCTGAGCTGACCCTTTCAGTACACACATGGCTATGCATTTACTTCCAAACACACATGTGTACCCCCTCCAAACACATTTACACAAGCATACAGGAACAAAAAAGAGTAAAATGGTAAAGATTTGAGTTCCCAGTATGACAGCAGAAGTCGCGAACTGTAGGTCAAAGGGGACAGAACAGCACAGAGGGGACAACATGTAAACTCTGTAAAGACAGAAGGGACTGGGGTGCTTCTCAGGATGGGCAAAGTCTCTGGTGTGGGCCTGGCCTGCAAATGGAGGGGCCTTTGGGAGATACTTGATGAGCCAGCCTCCTTCCCAGCTTGTCCCTCCTACAGCCTGGTGGGTGCCCTGTGGGTGACATGTTCTTTCTTGCTTCCAGGACTCTCTGTCCACATCCCTGCTCTCCTTATCAGCCTGCCCCTGCCCCCTGCCCCCTGACCTCTGCCCCCTGCCCCCTGCCCTCTGACCCCTGCCCCCTGCCCATTGGCCTAGTCTCTCTAGGCTTAGCTCAGCCATTTCCAGCTTCTTCTCCCCACCACAGCCCAGGCTCCCCGCTGGGGCCCCCACAACCCTAGCCATGAATCTCCCTGGGGCAGCTGCTGCATCGCTGGAATTCTTTTGGATGCCTTTCCCCTAGGAATCCTGAGCTCCCCAGGGGCAGGGACTGTGTCCAATTTGTGTCTCCACGTGGGTCCTGACATAGAAGATGTGTTCAAAAAGTCAAGTGAATGAATAAAAAAAATTGTTTCCCCTTGGATTCAATTGAAGAGGCGATTGCAGTCACTTGCATCATACAAGCTCCATTGTGCCGCCCTGAAAAACACTTTCTCTTCTCCTCCCACGGCCAGTGTGACTCATTCCTGGGGCAGATAACACAACTAGGAGACACAGAACTTGACTTTCTCAAATCTTTTCAAAATCTGCTTTTCGAACATTCTTCTCCCAAGACAAAAACACGAGGAAGGTTTTGGAATCTCTCGACTTGGTTGTTGACTGATAGAGTGCTAAAGGTGTTTGGAACGTCGTCTCTACAGAGCATCCAACAAAGAGCAGGCAGGTGAGTCATAGAGCAAGGCGCTCATCGTGGCTCCACGCGCGGCTCTCTCGGGCCTCAGCGCCGCCACGTCTCACTAACAGACAAGGCACCTCCATGATTCCAGTCTCCATGAGGAGACTGAAGAAAAAACACAAAGCAGTAAAGGCTGGCGTGGAGCTTAGGTCTGTCTGAGCCAGAATGGTGCTGTAACAATGTTATCCTGTTTGTTCTGGATTGAATAGAAGAGATACCCACCAAAATGGGGTGCAGATTCTTTGCATATACATGATCTATGCACATGTTCCTGTGGGGTGTGTATTGTGTGCTCAGTTGCATGTACACACAAGTGTACATACTTGGGGAGGTCAGAGGTCAATGACAAATATCTTTAATTGTTCTCTGCTTGATTAATCATCAGTATTTTGGAGGTTTAGCATATTTTTTTATTTTTTAAAGAGTTTTTTTGTAATGTCTATGAGTGCTTTGCTTGCATACCTGGTGCTCTGGGAGAACAGAAAAAGGAGTTGGATCCTTGGAGCTGAAATACTGGATGAATGAAGGTATTAGAACTGAACCCAGGCTCTCTGCAAGATAAGGAAGTACTCTTATCCACAAAGCCATCTCTCCAGTCCCATCATTTTGTTTTTTGGAGACAGAGTCTCATATAGCCCAGGCTGATCCTGCTGTTTCTGTCTCCCAAGAGTTGTCTTATAGTTCCTCATAATCATATCTAGATTTCCATCTTAATTTAAAAACAGTCTCCCATTGAACCTGGCACCCACATATTCAGCAAGATGGGCTGGCCGATGAACTCTGAGATTGCCTGACTCCACCCTTGCCCCCCCCCCAATGTTGGGATCATGCATGTGCACCACTCCCAGGCCAGACATGGATTCTGGGATCTGCACCCAGGCTCTCTCCCCACGGAGCCACCTCCCAGCCTGGAACACCCGTCCTTGACAACACACGTCCTTGCCAACATGTGGGCAAGGACAGCACACAGAGCTCGGGCGTCCCTGGGCAAACATGGCATTCTAGGTTCTGTTTTGTTGCTGTGACAAAACACTCACTAAAAGCAACTTAGGGAGGGGAAAGGGATTTTTTTTTCTTATGGGTCACAGGTCATCACTGAGGGAAGCCAGGGCAGGAACTCAAGGCAGGAGCCTGGAGGCAGGAGCTGAAGCACAGACCCCTGAGAAACGCTGCTGACTGACTTCCCTGCCTCTTGCTCTGTTTCCTTTCTTACACAACCTCGGACCATTTGCCAGTGGGTGGCACTGCCCACAGTGGGCTGGTTCCTCCCACATCGATAGTTAATCATGAAAATGTCCACAGACATGTCAGTGTGATAGAGGCAAGCCCTCAACTGAAGGCCCCTCTTCTCAGATGATGCTAGCGTGTGTCAAGGTGACAAAAACTAACCAGCACACACCGTTTTCAGTGAAGGTCACGATGGACACCTGCCCCAACAGACAGTCACCCAGCCACCAACCTGCTCTTTCCCGGTGTCCCTCTCTGTACCTTGACTGCAGCGCCAGGAGCTTTTTCTCCTGTCCACCCCCACACAAGGACATAAAAGCCCCTTTCTCCTAGCTTGCCGCTTAATTACAACTTACCGCTCCTTGTCCCAGCACTGCCATGGCAACAAGTAGCATTGGTACAAGAGTCAAAAGCAAGAAAGGTTGCCTAGCAACAGAGTAGCGGGACCGAATTCAGAGATCCCAGAGGCCCGAGCTGGTTTGGGTTCTGACTACCCGGGACACAGTGGATGAAAACCTGACTCCACTGCACTTGGATTCATTTTTTTGGGGTTTGCTTTGTTATTTGTAAAACAAAGGCAGGAACGTCCGTCTCAGAGGACTACTGCAAAAAGCAGCTCCTGCCACACGTTCTGGGTCACTGCTATTGGGGGAGAGCAATCACACACATGGAGTAATCAAAAAGGAAACCAAGGCCAGAGACTGAATACATTCTGGTGACTGGGCTTCAAGGGTGGTAGTCTCTTTGGTGCCTTCTCTATTTTACTGTCTCTCCCCTGCAGTCTCTTTGGTGGTGTCTCTTGGGAGGATCATTAAGTGTGTCCCTTATAATTCAAATGTAGGTGTTGTTTGGCTCATCAACTTTATCTCTATGAATCTTTGTTATGGAAATACATGAAGATGTTTCCAAGCTGAAAACTGAACAGGAACCCGAGGCCATTGGAGAGGGACCATGCGCGTCGTCGAGCAGTGGGACCTGTGGGAGGGCGTGCAGTTTCAGAGGAGTCTTTGCTCCAGTGATGGCTGTTCTCGGTTCCCTTTTTGTTTGTTTGTTTGTTTGAGTCAAGTTCTCATGTGCCCCAGGCCGGCTTCGCATTTCTATGTAGTCAGTATGACCTTAAGCTTCTTAATCTCCCTGCTTCCCTCTCCTGAGTACTGGGCCTCTAAGCATGTATCACCATCCTCAGTTTAACGCTATGCTGAGGATTGGACCTGTTTGGGGCCACTGAATATTGCCTGCCGCTAATTGTTCATTGTGGTCCCCTAAAGCCCTGTGAAAAGGTCACACCCTTTGTAACAGCAAGATACTAGAAAACAAAATGGTCATTTTGTTTGTTTGTTTGTTTGTTTTTTAATTAAAGTAATACTTAGTAGGGGTAGAAAGGTAGCAACATTCATTCAGCAACATACCAGGGGTCTCTAAAATAAGATGTGTAGTGAATGAAGGCAAATCGCAGACAGGCACACCCTTTCCAAAGCTGTACCTACAAACAAACACATCTCAAAAAGCCTGGCAAGACGTGTCTCAGAGTATGTTCCCAAGCCACTTCTTTTTTTTTTTTTTTTTTTTTTTTTTGGTTTTTTCAAGACAGGGTTTCTCTGTGTAGTCCTGGCTGTCCTGGAACTCACTCTGTAGACCAGGCTGGCTTCGAACTCAGAAATCCGCCTGCCTCTGCCTCCCAAGTGCTGGGATTACAGGCGTGTGCCACCACGCCCGGCTCCCAAGCCACTTCTTGTTGCTTCCAGAAGAGGTGGCAGATGCTTAAATATCGTTAAATTTTGTGTATCCCATTCCACCCACCATCACCTCGCTGGCAGACAGCAGTGGGGCTCTCGTTACTCTCCGAGTCCTTGTTGTCTCTACCGAAACATCGTCATTGTAATCAGTTGCTTGTGTGTTTCACATACACCTCCCCAGTAGATCACACTCTCTGGGGTTGCAGAATCATTGTTTTATTGCTTACTCCGGACCTCCCCAGCCTCCCTAAGGTTCATTAAGAACGAGAGGATGAAACCTTGGCGGAACAAGCCGAGGCCACCCTAGCTGCCCTAGGTTCATATCCATCCCCATTGGGCAAGCATGCTCTAAGGGAGAGTCGGAAAGCCAAGCCCGGGTAAAAGAAGAAGCTGGGCGGAAAATGCCTGACTAAAATTCAAACAAATGCAAAACAAGTCAGGGTGTTGGCATGATGTTCACAATCTGGGCAGCAGGTGGCGCACGAGACCTAAATTTCTTAGGCCATTCCCTAAGGAATGTCACTGACAGAAGGATGTAGGGGAACCAGCAACGTGGAGAATGTTCTTCTCTGGTGCGGGTCTCCAGGCAGACACTCGCTCCGTCCTCTGCCCCAGGGTGTGAGATCCTAGCCTCTGCCTTCCTCCTTTGCTCTCACCCTTTCCCGTTCGTCCGTGCTCCCTCTGAAACCACGCTTTTCCCGTGGAGCACCAGCGCTCTCATCCCACCAGTGTCCAGGGTATTCATAAAACTGATCAAAGGAGAAGAGGCTAGCCCAGGACTCAGTTTCATGTTGTGTGCTGGTTAGGCCCCTGCGCCCTTTGTCAAGCCAGGGTCATCTGAGGCGTGAGACGTTGCTCCCTTCTTAGACTGCTCGCCTGGCAGGCAGGAAAGCTGGGGCTGGCTCCGTTCCCATAAACTCACAAACCAGGCACGGTGGCTGTCTTCGTTGGCTTCCTGTTGCTGTGATTCGGACCATGGCCAAAAGCAGCTTGGGAAGGGAAGGTTGATTTGGCTTATACGTCCGCACCCTAGTTCATCTCTAAGGAAGTCGGGAATGGAATCTGAGCAGGAACTTGCAGGCAGGAAGCGAAGCAGAGGCCATGGAGAAGTGCTGCTTACTGCCTTGTTCTCCATGGCTTGCTCGGTCCACGGTCTTTCATAAGTCAGAGTCACCTGCCCAGGAGTGACATTTTGTACAGTGGCCTGGACACTTCCACATTAATCACTAATCAAGAAAACGCCACACAGACTTACCTGCGGGTCATTCTGATGGAAACATTTCTTTTTTCAACTGAAGTTCCCTCTTCCAAGATGACCCTGGCTTGTGTCAGGACAGTGACACTTACCTGTAATCCCACAACTTGGAGGTAGAAACAGGATGATTAAAAGTTCAAGGTCATTCTCAACTATATTGTGAGGTTTGAGGCTGGCCTGGACAACAAGAGACCCTGTCTAAAAAAAAATTAATAATAATCCAGTCCTTAGTGACTGGAACTGGAGCCATGCTGGGGAATGTGGGTCCAGTAACCGGCATAGAAGGGGGCGGGGTGGAAAAGAGAAGTAAGGAAGACTGCCAGCAGGGGAGGGGGCAGGAGAGGCGGAGTTCACCACGGAGGCTAAGCCATCGCGGGAGACTGAGGTTAGCAATGTGGAAAGCGGATAAGCATAAGGGAGGCCATACATCTGCTCCTCTAGTCTCCAGAGCGCGGGAGGAAGGGGACAGGCAGGGGAGGCTGCATGGGAGACATAGGCCTGGGGAGGTGGAGCTCAGAAGCTGTGGGGTAAGCAATTCCAGAGGGTGTGTGGTGAGGCTTAGAGGTGGCGTGTGTGTGTGTGTGTGTGTGTGTGTGTGTGTGTGTGTGTCAGGGTTTCCTGAAGAGGACAGACTGCAGGGGATGGACAGGCTCAGATGACTGATGTCTGAGTTCTTGGCTATTTTAAACAAGCCTGCGTAGCACGGAAGACTCTGCAGCTACTCTCCCTGTGAGAAGGGTGGGGATCAGGTCTAGTAGCTGCAGATGGGAAATCTGCTGTCCTCTGACGCTCTGGAACTAGCAAGCAAGACAGATGCACTGGGAACAGTCTTGGGGGCTGACAAGATGGCATGGCTGGTGAGGGTGCCTGCCCTGCAGGCCTGGTGATGCTGTACAGGCCCGAGGACGTGAGTTCAAACCCTGGATCCCACGGTGGAAGGATAGAACCAGCTCCTAAAAGCTGTCTGGGCCCATAGCCCCACAAATGTGCACAGTAACAGTAATTTAATTTAATTATTTTTGCCAAAAGAAGACTGTCTTAGAACTCTGAGCACACACTATCTAGGCTTGGGAAGGTCAGTCCTCGAAACTGAGTCCATCACAGAGAGCCATTCACGGCATTACATCTTTAGAAAGCGACAGTGGTCTCCCTACCCCCAGAATCAGAGTTGGGTTTGGTGGGTTTTTTTTTCCTACTTTGCCTGCCTTCCAGATTCTCACCGATTCCCAGTGTGCACACACACTTTGAGACTCTGCCTCACCCTCCTCTGCATAGCGCATCAAGTATTTTCCAAACTGTTCTGTCTTAATCACAGCTAACTTCAGTGGGTTATGAATACCTGCTGCTCTCTCTTGGAGGTCTCTTTCTTTTGCATGAATGTATGTCTAACCTTATGCATTCGCACATAGATATGCATGCCTGTCTGTGCCACGGATTAGCCTCAGACCTGTTGATCTCTTCTTAACCTTTTGCCTTAACAAGTAGAACAATTATTGGCAAGCTGGCTGAAACTCTACCCTTTTCTCACCCACTCAGGACAACAGGCAAGCAAGTGAAAATGGTGTTATTGTAAAATAATAATAATAATACTAACCTTGAATCTACTCCAATTCATAACAAAAGCGGCCCATTTGAAAACCCCGGTTTGGATACTGTTCAGAAAGCAAAAGGCACCCAGAAACACAGTTCAAGCCCAAGTGCGGCAGCCAGCGGACCCCAGTGCCGATGCTGGGGTCTGCAGGCTACCTGGGGAAGGCAGAGTCCTGAAGCAGTGTGGTGGGATCGTGGCTAAAGGGCACATATCTCAACAGGAAGTGGCATCTGTTTCTTGATGGAGGCTGTCACTCAAAGAAAGGAAAAAAGAAAATAAAAGGAGTCTATTTCAGATAGGACAAAGTGCCCGGCCCAGGACTTGGGGACTGATGCCTTCAGTGGTTTAAACTTGGTGCACAAAGTGCACATCCACAGATGCTGCTCGCGGAAGGAGTTCTCTCAAGGCGCTCTGAAAGGCTTGTTGACTGTTTGCACGTGTCTGGGAGCCAAGGAGGGGTTTGGAGCAGATGACATCATCTGAATATGCATTGGCTTGGAAGTTTCAGTAGGATGGGGGAAAGAGTAGAGAAACTGGAGGATGTGGTGGACACCAGGCAGGGAGGGTAGAGCTTTCTCCCCGTCTCCAGGCCGGTATGTATGTAGCTCGGTCACTCGGGTGACCACGCCCTTCCTGCAGCTTATGCCGTGTGTCATCATGGCACAAAATGTTACTCGGTGACTGAGAGCAGGGATACTGAGCCAACAGCTTTCCTAAAATGATGGGGTTGGGGAGGAAATTAAAATAAAAGAATATCACTTGCTGACAAGCCTGAGCCCCTGAGTAGGATCTGTGGGACTCTCCAAAGTTGTCCCCTGATCTCCACACCCTTATTCTGGCACAAAACCTTCCCCCAGCTAATACACTAAATAAATACACAAAACAAACAAACAATTGTATACTAAGGAAAATTCAGCCAAATCCATGTGAGGAACAGACTTCCCCAGACAACACTTTGCCACCTTGGCTGTATTGAATTAGTAGAGACTAAGCTCCCGTGTGTAAGGGCTCAGCTGATTACAGGATCCACTCAATTTTGTGACCCTGAGTGGAGTGGGGAGCATAGTTTATCTGGCCTCAGCTTCTTTATCTAGAAAATGGCATAATAATTTCTACCTCGGCCCCAGCGGTAAAGAGTCAATGGATAAAATGTGCGGTGGTCCTGATGAGGTCCCCCAGAGCATCCCTGCCTTCTCTTCATCCTGTGAGGTCCTTAAAGAGTTAACTCACAGGCACAAAAAAACCTGTGGGGTTTGGAAGAAGCTAGTGGGTGGACTTCCAGGCAGAAAGGGAAGCAGCATGAGATACTACCCATTAAGGCTGACTAATTCCCCCGGAATTAAGTGAAGGACAAAGGAGCTTAATTCAGTGGGATCTCAAAGAAACAGTGTGTGTGTGTGTGTGTGTGTGTGTGTGTGTGTGTGTGCTTGTGAGTCCTTTCCAAAGCCCACAGCCTCCTCAACAGGGCAGGGCCGCCGTGGGTGGGACTAAGGGCTTCAGAACAATGGCAGGGACTCTGATCTCTCAGAATGAGCAGGGTAGCTGGGAGCCAGAGTGGCGCTGGGGTGGGTAGACTTCCCTGTGACTCTCCAGCTCTGGGCTAAAGTGCTCAGGTTTGGGGAGGTTCCCAGGGTTCTTTGGCCATGCTGAATCAAGTGGCAGCCTAGACTGATTCACAGCTTGAGAAGCTGGCAGCTTACAGCAGACCAGCAGGCCGGCAGTCCAAGGGTGAGTTCATTAACCACAGTGGCCCCTAAGCTATGCCGCGTCGCCCAGGCTGCTTCAGTCTGTGAGGCAGAGAGGCTTCGTGCCTGAGTCAGGACTGCACCAGCTTCCAAAATCGCTGTCTGTGGAAGGGAGTTCCAAAGGCACTTGTCACTGAGTTCTTGGTGGTCCCAACATCCTGTCACATTTCCTGCAAAAGGCTAATGACAAGTGATGTCATCCTATCCGTCAGTGAGAAGAGCGCATGATTATATTCATGAAGTAGAGCCCCAGCCCTGGTCAGACACTGGGCCCCAATCTGAGGTTTTGAAAATATGGTTGTCGTTAGCAAGCCAGATGGAGACCTTCCTGTCTGTGGTACAAAAAGCCACAAGACACAGCTGGCCTGCCTGACCTCAAAAAGGACTTTGAGCTGGGCTGCCTGGCTTGAAGAGTGTCTGTCCCTGAGAGAGGCAGACAGAAAGACAGCCAGAAAACACTCATGCAAGGCCTTGGGCAATGGCACAAACCTGTACCTCAGCAGGACTTGGGAGACTGCGGCAAGGGGATCTGAAGTCCAAATCCAGCTCGTGTTGTGCTCTGAGGTACTGTCTCAAAAGATAAGAAGTATAAATGAAAGAGAAAAGGAAAGCATTCACGCACGCACACACACACACCCAGACAGACAGACATGCACACACACACACACACACACACACACACACACACACACACATATATATACATATACATATACATATACATATACATATACATATACATTCACATACATCATCTTTTTTTAAAAAAAAAAATCCAAAACCAAAACACATTTCTCCAAGGAAATCTGATGATTCATCTGATGACCAACTAGGTTACAGAACACCGGAGTTGGATGATGTCCCTTAAGGACAACCACGTACCAAGAAGGTGTCTCTTGGGTGTGGGTGACTTGAAATAATCACCATTTGCTGACTTTCTCTTTCAGAGAAGTGTGTCGGCCTCGGGTGAGCGAGTCTACCACTGGGTACACACTTCCTCAGAGAGGCGCCTGCTCTCAAGCATCTCTCCACGGCTCACAGTACTTTGATGAGTCACGTTGGTGAGCTGCCTCTGAAATAGAGGTTCCTCCCCAGAATCCTCTTCTAAAACACTTCCATTATGCTGTTATATTACTAGTCCTTCAGGAGTTCAAGAAAGCTGAATTCCGCATCTTGTGGGATGCCTTCTCCTTTCTTTTCC
The DNA here is from genome assembly GCA_964023405.1 of Apodemus agrarius. NCBI lineage: Eukaryota > Metazoa > Chordata > Mammalia > Rodentia > Muridae > Apodemus > Apodemus agrarius. The sequence goes on from OZ030005.1 coordinate 106,215,563, forward strand.
TTTCCTCTTCCTCTTTGTCCCTTCTCTCCTCTTACTGATTTATTTTTCTGATGAACACATGCTGTGTACCAGAGGGCAGGACGGAATGCTCTTGTGGGGGCTGTGAACTTGATCTAAGTCCTTTGTCGGCTTCCTTCGTGAGTCAGACATGGTGTAAGACCTGTCTTCCTTGCTAAGCTTGGTGCAGGCTAGTGACCTCAGCTACCTGGGAGACCGGGGCCCTTTGGGAATAGAGCTGAATGACAGCAGTTCTCCTCACTAAAGTCCCTCTTTATTTAGAAAACCCGTGCTTGGCTTTTACATTCTTAAGAAATATGGAGTTGGGGAAACTTTCTATTCCAATCTAGATAAAGCAAAATGTATGTGTGTTGTCCCGAGTTTGTGATCTTAGCACTCTGTTCTGAAGAGACTGGGATGCTCCACAAGGCAGGAAGAGCTTGGGTCTTTCTGGGTCAATGGCATTGCCTCTGATAGGATGTAAAGGGCAGTGAGGCCCTTTGACTGGTTGTCCCCTTTATACCCATGATTCCTGCCTTACTGTGATCAGAGTCTTGAGAATATGGAGGCACTCCTGTGACTGCAGAGATCACATCATAACCAGACCTTCACAAGCCCTGTGTGATGTCAAACACAAATCTTTGATGTGGGACCAGTCTTAGTTGAATTAAGATGTTTGTTGACATCCCACAGACTAAACCCTGGTGCTGATATGGGAGCTAAAGTGACCCCTTCCTGTTCCTAGACAAGGCCCAGATTTTCCTAGACCTTGGCTTTACCAAAAACCCACAGTCCAAGGTTAAGAGAAGAGATCAGAAAATTGGTAGCCACACGTGGTAGTGCATGCCTTTAATCCCAGCACTTGGGAGGCAGAAGCAGGTAGATCTTTGTGAATTTGAGGCCAGCCTGATCTACAGGGTGATTTCAGGTATTTCGGGTACAATTGGGGCTCTTTAAAGAGATCCCATTTCAAGAGAGGGGGTTGGGTGGGGAGAATTGAGGTAGCCAGATATAAGAGTCCACAGAGAGCCTGGGATCTGGTAGGCAGAGGTGAGAGAGAGAGGCCGAGGATGGCAGGCTGTTCTGAAGTTGTTCCCTCCAAGGTGAAGTGTTCCCTCCTGGAGAGAGGCAGGAAGGGGGAGGCTCCTCAGACCCCTGAGGTTAGGAAATATTCTAAAAGGCTCTGCAAGGTCAAGAGACTGAGCAGCCTCAGGAAGCTCAGGGAGTTACAGGCCTCACACCCCCTCTCTGGGTTATCTGACAGTAAACAATTACCAGCGAAAGGGGGACTCTGGAGAAGGTGCCTGTGTGCTACGCATGGCTCTCCAGGGACACAAGCTTTTCCAGGTTGTCATCCAAGCAGGGTGAGCCTTTAGTCACGGTGATCCCAGAGGTCAGCACGATAGCCTCACTGGCTCCCAAAGCTAGATTTGGGTGAAATGACTTCTTTTGTTGCTTTCTGGCGCCCTGCCTCAGGTGAACAGACATTTATTTGTTCATGTCTTCCCAGGGGCTAGGGCATGATGGAGCATATCACAAAGAAGACAGGGATCTAGGAAAATGATTCTGACTTTGGGAAGGGTGGAGCCGTTGTTGAAACAGCGAGCTCCTAGCGACAGCCCACAGTCCGCCTGCCGATCTCAGGACGCGGCTGGTTTATCTCCTCTCTCCTCCCCAAGTTGCCCCCTGGCATTTGCAGATCCGTTCCAGGTCACAGATTTCAGCCAGTTCCAAGCTATTGTCTCTGCATGGAGGGAAGTTTGCCCAGTCCCCGAGCTTCCAGAAAGGACGCGGCGCCTTCTATTCCCTCCCCATTGTTGAAGGCTCAAAATAACTTTTCTTCACGCAAAAGTGGCATCTCCCATGGAAACGTTGACTGACTTAGAGCCACTCTCGGGAAGTAGCTAGTCTTCAAATCTCAGCGCACACTGCGCCTTGGGACTGTTGCCTCAAACTCGAGCCAGGCCTGCTTGAAGGCCTCCACCCACATTTTCCTTCCTAAGGCAAAAAGTGTCTGATTAGTGTTTGTTTTCCTTCTCAGTCAAGGGCTTTGTGTTTTGCCTTTGGAAGGGAGGATTGTTATGATTCAGCTCAAGGGGATCTCAGCTATGAAAGAGTCAGGAGCCACTGGGCTAGGGACAAACAGGGAGAGCATGTCTCCTGTCTGGAGCCTCTTTAGATTTCCCCCGTCAAGAGTTCTGTTCTCTTTCCTGAAGACGCACAAGAGATACACAAAAGAAACGTAGGCAGCTTCTCTCCAGAGCATTCTTACTGCCTTTGCACTGCAATGTGCTGAACATCATTTGGGGGGAAATCTACACTGTCTTTTTATACTTGGAGAAAAATAAACAAAATTATGGAATGAAAATCAGAATCCCAGCTAAGCATCAGGCTCCTGGCCTGGGTGGTAGAGTGTCTGAGATCTGAATTCAGCCCCCCCCCTTGTCCCAGAAAGTGGTGAGCCAGGGAACTTCTCTCTCCCTAGACTTCAGCTGAATAGCATCTCAGAAGGGAGCCCTCAGACAAGGTACAAAGAGACACCAAAGCAGAAAGCAGCAGACAGAAACCAGCTCTTGCAGTGGTGGCCCCAAGCCTGGCTCTTGCCCAGGGCTGGGGTTCTGGCTGTATTCTTCCGGGAGACACGTAACCTTGGAGGAAGGGTGAGCAGACGGGCTCTGCTCTGACTCACACATAAAAGAGGGTTCGTTGTTTTCCCCTTGGCTGCGTAAGTGAACCGAGGACAGGCTCCAGTCGCCCAGCCTGCCGTGTCTGGGGCTCGAGTCTCACTCCACTACTTCCCAACCGTGCCGCACGTCAAGCCTGGCACTCTTCAACTGGAAAAGAGAGGCAGCAAAGTGCTGACTTAGCAAGTTGTTTCCAAGTTTAAACCAAATACCGTAGAGAACAGAGCCCTATGCCACCTTAAAGGGGCCATGTCGGTAATGCTGAATTCAGTTTGCAAAGCTCATGGCTGCTTTGCTTTTATTTTAATCTTACAGTTTCTAACTCCCGTATGAAGAGAGGATGGGGAACAACACACCACACACACACACACACACAGACACACACACACACACACACCACACACACAAACACATGCACATGTGGCCCCCTCCAGAAAGTCATTTCCTTCATATCATCAGTTTATCCCCACGGCTGGTTCACTCCTGTACCCTGAGCTCCAAGCTGAGAATTTCAAACCCCCCTGCCCAGGATGCAGCCGGCACACTTTACAGTTAAGGGCTTCAGTTTATGTCACTGAGCCTTTCTCAGCTGCCCCTGTCTCACGCAACAGGGGCTCTAAGGATAGGATGCGATCCTGCAGGTAAGATCTTCTCTGGGGGTCACCTCTTCCCGGGCGCCCTGCTTTGAGACTTGGCTGCAACCAGAACCCCAAGGTGTCCCTCCTTCTTATCAGAATTCTGACATAAGCCACCCTGGCCTTGGGGTGGAGGTGAACATCGAAGCATCTAGTAGCAGGATTACATTTTTTTTTTTTTTTGGATTTTTTGAGACAGGGTTTCTCTGTGTAGCTCTGGCTGTCCTGGAACTCACTCTGTAGACCAGGCTGGCCTTGAACTCAGAAATCCGCCTGCCTCTGCCTCCCAAGTGCTGGGATTAAAGGCGTGCGCCACCAACGCCCGGCGCAGGATTACATTTTTATTCACATCTTCTCCCTTCTGAGTTTCTACCAACACGTGAAAAGAAATGGTTTGGGGGTTTTGTTGCTATTGCTGTTTTTTGTTGTTTGTTTTGTTTGTTTGTTTGTTTTTTGTCTATTTGTTCTCTGCTGTCAAGTCTTAGCTGCACTGTCCTGGCTTCTGGGCTATGTTTGATTTAGTTGGTTTCTTACTGCAGAGCAGTGCGCCCACCCACAGCCACCTGTGGTAGTGTAGATGGGATGCATCTTCTTGTCAACAGGACCAAGGAAGTGCAAACTAAGGCAGCTCACTCCTTGGTCTGGGGACACCAGCGACTGAACAGAACCCGTCTGCTGGGCACTCCACTCAGGAGGCCAAGATGGGAAGGGTTACAGCAGGCTCCCAGGGCCCTGCGGGAGGACAGGGTGCCAGCTCCCTCAACTCAAGGAGGGATGCAGAGCAACTCCGACTCGTCCCCACGACTAGAAATCACAGGAGGAAGGGTATTCGCACGTGCACAGAGTGAGGTCCTTGTGGAGAGAAAAGCACATTTCTAACTAGATTTCCCAAAGCATTTAGGATTTAAGAAAAATGAAGACAAGGAATAGAGTCAGTTTTGAAGGAAGTAGTGATGTGTGAGCAATCAGGGAGTCACCTTTGATTCACCCGTTTTCTCTCTCTCCCCAAATCCACCTTAAAAATATCCTGGAATCCACCCTCGCTCACCATGCCTGTCGCTCCAGCCAGTCCTCTCTCCATCACAGCTGGAGTATCCCACACACACACCCCTTGTCCTTCCACTCTGATCTCACCCATAGAAATCAGCCTGAAACCTTTAAATTATCATAGATATGTGTATGTGTATATGTGTGTGTGTGTATGCACACGCTTGAGTGTATATGTGCGCATACATACATACACACACACATACATACACACATGCACATATACACTGACAGTAGTGTTAGGTTTTGCCTCAGATACTTTTCTATTGCTATAACAAAACACTATGACCAAAGTCACACGTATGAGAAAGCGTTTGATTGGGCTTTACAGTTTCAGAAGATTAGAGTCCAAGATGGTGGAGCACAGAAAGGCACAGCAGCGAGAGCAGCTACGATCTGGAGCCTCTAATAGAAGGCAGAGTGAGCTGGCGGGCACTGAGGACCGACCGCAGAGGTTTCTGGGACCTCAAGTCTCCCTGCAGCCCATGCGGGTCACTGTCATTCAGACCACCACAGGATTCAAACCGAAGACCTTGTACACACTGGCAAAGCATCCTGCTGCCCAGGCCCAGTTTGAGCCTTGTGGAGGAGAAGCAGATTTTACTCCTCTTCTGGAGACAGAGAAACAGCTTCCTGGCTCAGGCAGAAGAAACCCCAAAGGCCTTACACTGCTGCAATAAGCTGGCCCCACATTTGTTCCTTTTCTGGCCTGTCTACCCGGCTCTACCCTTCCCCAGACTCCTCCCCAGCCCGATTTACTCCCTGCTGTTTCTCAGACACTCCCCACAGATGTCTCAGGACACTCCATGCACAGCATTGCCTAGGGCTGCACCCTTGCTCCCCAAATGTCCTGCCCACTCTAGCTAAAACAGCCTCCCAGCCTTAATTTCCCCTAGACCTTTGTTTTCTTCTCATGTTTTTGCTCTTGAGGTGGGTTTATTTGTTTGTTTGGTCTTTGGTGTGGTGTACTTTGTTGTTGTCTTAAATTTTTTTAATCTGAAATTTAAGGTCCTACTATTTGTGTGTGTGTGTGTGTGTGTGTGTGTGTGTGTGTCCCACATGCATGCAGGTGCCTTCAGAGACCAAAGGGCATTGAATCTCCTGGAACTGGAGGTGTGAACCATGAGATGTAGGTGCTGGGAACTGAATGCTGGTTATTTGCAAAAGCAGCAAGTGTTCACAACCACTGAGACGTCTTTCCAGGCTTCTATGGCTCCCTGGCTGATCTTGTATTTACTGTGTAGCCCAAGCTGGTCTGGTATTTGTGGTACTCCTCCTGCCTCTGCTCCTAAGTGCTAGAATAACAGGCATCCAACACCATATCTTTTTCTACTGGCATTAAATTATGCACTTGTTGATTTGCAAGTTTTTGTGCATCCTACTCATGGAATACCGAGACCCAGCTCCTTGTTGTACCTGCAAATTCTAGAACAGTTCTTGGCTTATAGCAGCTGTTCAATGAACAGTTAGCAAATAGCTAATGGACCATGCATTAAATACAAATACAGACAGGTAATTAATGACAGTGTTATCTATACAATGCTCAGAAGTACATGGAAGAAAAAAAATCAGTGATTCTACTTTGGGAAGGTGAGGAGAGGGTTTGCTTACAGGGAAAGCTTGTGGGGGGTAGGAGGGGTACCATCCTCTATTACCTTATTAAAGCACTAGGCTGGGGAGGGGAGCTAAGGAGAAGGGGGAAGAAGGAGATAGTAATGTGTTGTGGGAAATAATAAAAAGCGGCAGCTACTGTCTAGCCCCAGGCAGCAACTGCCCATCTTGCAGTTTTCTTGCTGAGGATTTGGCTCCCCTTCCCAGCCATCCCCCCCGCCCCCCTGTGGTTGGCGGTCTCAAATCCCAGTAACCTGGTAAAATCAAAACTCTTGAGGCTTGTCATTTATAAGTCAGATTTATATCAGTAAATTCTCACCCCACAAAATGCCCACACAATGAACTCAGAGGCAATTGATACTGATATAAATTGCTAAGACAAATTGTCCTGTAATTATCCATCCCTTATAAGATATTCATAGCTACCTGTGGCTATTGAAAGCCACGAGGAATCTGGATTGTCTTTCTCTTTCTCCATCTTCCTCCCTTTCCCTCTGTCCTTTCTCCCAACTCTAAAGATCTCTGCCTGCCCTCCTTCTCCACTGCCCATTCACAGGCTTCTTGCTGTATTAATATTTAAATTAATTGGGGGGACAATTCTGCTACAGTAATGGGCTTTTAAAACAAAGCAAAGTCAAGGAGCACTAATTACCGTCTGCGGAAGCTGCAGACAGCTGAGTGGCTTCTAGAGAAGCACACGTGGAAGAAATCAGACCGAGCCAGGGAGCGAGATGGAACAGTAGTCAGGGAGCAGACAGCAGACTGCAGCTCGTCCTGTGGGAGACTCTGCATGTTGCCTGGGAAGTGATTAAAACTCAGGAAAGATTGTTCAGCAGCAAGGGGTGTGCTTAGAGAAGCTGTTCTCACGGAGGACCCAAGTTCACTTCCCATCACACATAACTACCTGTAACTCCAGCTTCAGTGGGACCTGCTGCCCTCTCTGGCCTCTATGAGCACCTGCAATCACATGCACATACCTACACATAGATACACACGCGTGCCTAATCTCAAAGAATAAAACCATTAAAAAGAAAAATTCCCAGCATGATCGCTCGCACTTACAATCCAAGTACTAAGGAGACTGAAGCCAGAGGATTATTATAAGTTTGAACCCAGTTTTGGATGCATCATGAGTTATAGACTCTTCTCCTACCCCACCCTCCAAAAAAGTGGTGGAGAGGGGAGGAGAGAAGAAAAAAGAAAAAAAGCATGCAAAGTTAAGATGTGACCATTAGATCAAAGACAATGCCCTAGGCAGAGAGCCAAACTGTGTGGTCGGGGTCAAACAGGCTAGAACTAATAAAAGGCAATCGAGATAAAAGTAAAGGAATAGAAGTAGGGAGACAGGACTCTGGGGCCCAGTGCTCATGCAAGGCAGAGCAAAGATGGCCAAAGGTTCAGTGAACTAACACCTTGCCCGGTCTCTCCAAGCCTTTTCTATGACTGTGGCAAGTATCACTAACTCTTGGCCCTCTTCCCTCCAAGGAACAGGGGTCCCGGAAGCGTTCAGGCAGTGGCCTAGGCTGCTGTTTCTAAGTAGCTGGCTATTGTGCATGCACAATGTTGGACTAGGTCCCAGGGCCTTGCATACGTCTGTCGGGTAGTCTGGTGATGCACTACACCCCTGGCTCAGCTGAATCATTTTGAGATTTTAATGTTCATCAGTACAGAAGGGAAGCTGCTGGAGTGAGTGGCGATGTGGTGTCTCATGAACTGAAACAGCCACCTAGCCAACCATGCTACTGCCTTGGCCTACAATGGTTGATGAGGAGCTGCAGGAAGTAGGAGAGTCGAGAGACAACACTACAGCAGTAAAGAAGAGGGCTTATGAGTCACTAACATCAATGGAGTCTTAAGAGTCCGCGAGCTTATTTTATGCCTCTCTCCTTGCATAGTCATTCAATAAACATCACCTGAACAGCTACAATGTGTGACACTGTTGTTGGTGCTAAGCAACAGGCAACAGTAGCAGTCCCAAGTTGGAGGCTGTTCAGTCTGTAGTGTTCCGGCTGAGCACTGTGCCTGCGGCTCGAGTTTCAGACAGAAAGACGCAGATGGGGCAAGCTTACAGACGGGAGCCCAACGGACAGCTGTGCCACCTGCTAGCTCTGTGGTCTTGAGCTAGCTTATAACCCCGGTTATAAAATGGATCTGATGAAACCCAGGATGCTGCTGTGATGTTTAACAAACCCCCAGGGTGCAAAACCAACGGCAGCCCTGGGGGCCTGTCCACCCGCCTGCTTTCCCCGGCACTTTGTTTCATTCCATAAATATTTATCCGGGGCTTTATCACTGTTGCTTCATCTAAACCAATCCTATCCTCCTCTGTCTACATTTTTCAACCTCTCTGAAGACAGGAAGGTGAATTCTCCAAGTCAGAATAACACCGTTTGCCAACTCGCCTAACTAGACATTCTACCTATTCTGCCAAATAGTTCTGCTCCACCACCACCCCCACCCCCCCACCACCACTCCCGCCACCCCCAGGAGAAAACCCATCTTGTCAAATCAAAGGGCACAATGCTCTCTCCCTCAGAAGACAGCCCTTCTGTGCCATCACCAATGGCAGCACAGACGTGGGTAGATGTGGGCAGTGCTTTTGTGACACAGAGGTAGATCTACGCAGGAGCACCAGCCCACTGAGATTGTACATCTAGGCAAGGCAGAACAAGCCATAGGGTGACAACGCGATGGCCCTTGATGAAGGGCTTCCCCCTACTCAGCTGCCTGTCCTCCTTATTCCCATGCAGGCCTTACAAATGGCCCACTGAATCTGTCTCACTGACACCCAAAGCTCAGGAACCCTCAGCTCTGTCCCGGCTTCAGAAAGAAAGATTGTTTAGGTGACAATCTGGTACACATATGCACAGCATAACCACATACTGCAATATGTACTTGCGTGCACACACACCTATATACATGCACATATACAGAGTCAGAGTCAGGATGGTTGTTCCTAAGCACAACCATTCTACAGAGAACTGTGAGTGGGTCCTGGCTGAATAAGCTCAGAAACCTTCTTTGTACAAGCAGAGCACTCGGATGTCTGCGGAGTGTTAGGTGATAGCTGCAGAAGCAAGATTCATCTGCTATGTGTGTGGGAAGTATAATATAAGAGGGAGAGAGGCTTAGTTGAAAGATGTAAGTAGGAACTACTTAAGGTATGTAGAAATTAACCTCAAATAGTGTTACAAGAGAGATATACAGTAGGTAGATAGATAAAGGCTAGGTAGATAGATGATTGATAAAAAATATAGTTGATAGCTGGATGGATAGATAGATAGATAGATAGATAGATACATAGATACATAGATACATAGATAGACAGATAATAGTTAATTAGTAGATAAACATATATAGAAATAATTGGTAGAAAGACAAGTGACTGATAGACAGATAAGCCATAGTCAGACAGTACAAGTACAGAAGGAGGTTTATAATTGTTAAATTCAAATCAAGCCTTTGTTAGCCTATTCTTAGAGTTCTGCTTTATTTGAAATTTTTTCATGAGGACTAGAAGTGAGGGCTGGAGAGGCTCAGAGGTTAAAAACGCTTACTGCTCTTTCATATGACCTGGGTTCAGTTCCCAGCATCCACATCAGGGTGGCTTACAACTTGCCTGGAACTCCAATTTCCAGGGACTTGATGCCTTCTTGCCTATGATTGCATTTGGTTGCGCGATGCATGTAAACTCACACAAGCACATACATATATTCACACAAATAGAAATTTTAAGACATAAGGAAAGATAGATCTTGTTTAAAAGCAAAAAGAAATAGAAGGGAAAAGAAAAAATGAAGAGCAATTAGTTACCGAGTGCTGCAGAGTCAAGCAGCCTACTGTGCTGTTCATCCCCTTGATCTGCACACAAGTAATTCGCATGTGTGGGGAGAGTGCAGAGAAATGAGGGGGAGGTGTGCAGATCAAGGGGGAGCAGCAGAGCCACAGGGAGATAATAAGATGACCATTGCTGGCGGGCTTCACTGCTCAGCTGCCTGTCCACCATTTTCCCACTTGGGCCTTACCACTGAATGAGGGTGTTACTAAGCTTCTACTTGTGTAATTAAATATATCTTAACTAATGGATGGAAGTCAGTGACCCAAAGTCATATGACATGCGTCTGACAGAACCTGGCTCAAAGCAGGGCTTCTGGTAACTGGCCTTGTGTTCTTTTCTGGGCAACGTGTGTCTTCATACGTGTTCTCATAGGAGCAGATCTTGAGACAAGGGTTCAAGTACAATAAATATTTCTGGGAGGCATAGGGACCAATCCTGGGAGAACAGGAAGTCCCTAGAGCAGAGGGACGCAGCCCAGCAGGGGCATGCAGTAAGCCAGCTCCCTCCGTGGGCAGCTCAAGCATAGTCCCCTGGGAAACAGTGTGATGTTCATGTCTCATAATTATCCTACCCAAAGGGCCCGAGAGCCGGGATGTTTATGCTCCAATTACTGAGAACCATTGATTGAACTGAACAATCGGTGGTTGCTCCCAGAAGCCTTCATCTCCCAGCAGTTTCTCACTGCCGCAGTTCTAGGGGGTGGGAAGTCTTCAGACCCAGAGACACAAATTGCAGGTTGACCCTAGGTACCCTGGCTCTGTGATGTCTGGCAGCTGTGACCAGCACACTGATAGCACAGCTCTGGGACCCACCTCTACGTTCTCCCTAGCCTAGCACAAGAAACAAGGGTCATATCAGAGTCCAAAACTATCCAGGGCCTCCATGATGACTTGGAAGACTTCTAGGCACCCTTTTGAGGCATGCACCCCTGTGCAGGTAGGACACACCTGTGGATCACATCCTCAGAACAGCAGGCATTCAACAGCTGTTTACTGGTATGAAAAAAAAAAAAAAACCAAAACCAAAAACAGATGAATGAGACTCCTCATACATTCAGATCACCCGACAATGGCACTCCGGGTCTGAAAGCAGCCTGGGTGTGGGCAGCAGCCTGCCGTGGGAATGGGGCCCGGTGGTGTGATCCAGCATCAAGCATCCTTTCCCCTCTCATTGTTCACGCCGCCTGCGGTGCCGTGAAGCATCAGCCGGATCCAGCAGAAAATAGTTGACAAATGGCAAAATACTGGGCAACAATGATTATTTGAAATCTGTTTTTAAAATCTTACAGCCATTAGAGCCCCAGTAGCAGAAGGAAAATATTTCGCCCACAAGTCTGCAGCCACTGATAAATCATGCAACTGTCATTTTTCCCTGTTTCCTTCCAGGGAAAAATAAGACTCTGGGGAAGTAAACAGTAAGACAGCACATGTTTAAAAGGGACAGGGTGAAGCAAGTCACCCAAAAGAGATGAGATATTTAAAAGTTTTTAGGGAAGAATTGGCCAGCCTTGGAATTTCAGTGAAGGAAAGTCTCAAAAGCAGACCTTGGCTGCCCTACTTAGTACCGGCTGAGGAAGACAGGAGCTTTAGTCAGCGGATTTTGAACATTTCCAGCTCTGTTTGGCAAGATCAGGCTGTCTTAGCTCAACTGGACTAGACACATAACTTCTCTAGCAGCTCCGTTTGGTTCTATGTTTGCCTGCAACCTTAGGACTCCTAGAAAATGTGCTGATACAAATGTGACAAGCCTTCCAGTCCTTCCACTGTGTCTAAGGTCTGTTGTAACAGTGTCTCAGGAGAAACTAGGAAAGAGAGAGAGAGAGTACACAGTGTGTGTGTGGGTGGGTGTGTGTGTGTGTGTGTGTGTGTGTGTGTGTGTGGTGGGTTTACATATATGGGGATGTACAACTGTATACACTTATGCAAAAGCTACAGATGCTAGAAAAGGGTGCTGGGTACCTTCCTCTATATCTCTTTGCCTTATTGCCTTGCTGTGGGGTCTCTCACCGAAAAGGAATCCCATTTTTTTTCCTCATAGACGATGGCTTTTGCATATGCTTTGGCTCCCTCTGCACCTTGCCTCTGGGGAAAGGAAGCATCATGGCACCAGGACAGACATCTGTTTTACATGCTATGTGCATGCATGTCTCTTATTAAGTCAATACATTGGCCCTCTTGTGTTTCCTCAGGGTCTTTGATTTTTTTTTTTAAATTAAAGATAGTCTCTCAAACCCTAGGGGTTGACAAAACTGAATTTCTAGGTCTTGAAATTGGAGATTCACATCTAGTAAGAAAAAACAAAGATACAGTTTCTGATGTAGCTCCCGCAGGACTGACTGGTGATGTGTGTGTTTCTCTGGGCAGTGTTTTGTCTTTAGCATGTTCGTTCTCATGAGTGCCACATATTCTTTGAGCACTTAGAAGCTATTGATTGAACACATATGTCAAAGTGCTTTTCAGACTCAGTCCCTGGCTGGAGAGATGGATCAGCGGTTGAGAGCACTGGGTGCTCTTCCAGAGGTCCTGAGTTTAATTCCCAGCAACCACATGGTGGCTCACAACCATCTATAAAGGGATCTGATGCCCTCTTCTGGAGTGTCTGAAGACAGCGACAGTGTACTCACATAAATAAATCCTTAAAAAAACAAAACACAACTCAGTCCCTTCTCAGCGTCTATATTAGGTAGGGTTCTCCAGAGCAGCAGTTCTCAACCTGTGGGTCGAGACCCCTTTGACAAATCTCCTCTCCAAAAATATTTACAGTGTGATTCATAACAATAGTAAAATTACAATTATAAACTGGCAACAAAAATGATTTTATGGTTGGGGGGGTCGCCACAACATGAGGAACTGTATTAAAGGGTTGAAGCATCATGAAGATTGAGAACCCCTGCTCTGGGGGAACAAAACTGATAGCATGGATGGATAGATAGATAGATAGATAGATAGATAGATAGATATAGATAAGTATATGTATACATGCTATTATATATACATATATACATATATACACATATACACATATACATATATACATATATATACACATGTATATATACATGCTATCAGATAGATAGATAGATAGATAGATAGATAGATAGATAGATATAGATATGTATATATACACGTATCCATATCTATCTATCTATCTATATCTTAAGAGGGATTCATTGGCTGGTTGGGTGGCAAACACAAGAGGGACTGGGGAGCTCTTGGTTGTCTGTACACTGGGGAGGTTGAGCACCCATCTAGTTAGTAGCTTCTCTGCTCTTGATACTAGATGCTTCGATGACCTCAACCCAGTGCTGGTGACCTGGGAGAGTCTTGAAAAGTTGCTAGTCTTCACTCTACAGTGGAAGCCAAAGAAGCAGAGTCTGATATCAGTGGAGACCAGTAATGGCCGTGGTGGCCTCCACAGACACTGCCTCAGAAAAAGCAAAGGGAAGCAGGGACACACTGAATTTTGCCTTGGATTTGTCCACATCTGAGTCACTTTTTAGAAGGAGCCACCCACTGAGAGAGAGAATGCCACCTCAGTTAATCACCTGTGGAAATACTATCACAGACATCCCTGTTGGTGTGATTCCACATGTTAGCATGTTGACATGAAGATTTACCACCACAATACCCATAGGGGATTGGTCCCAGGACCCTATGTGAGAGCCAAAAGTTGGAGTGTGGGTATAGCTCAATGATATAATACCTGCTTAATACCCCGTGTTCATCATGGGGTCCTGAGTTCAATGCCCATCACCACCAATAAAAAAGCCAAAGAATTTGTGTACAACCTATGCAAATTCTCTCAAATGCTTGAAACCTACTCTCAATGACTTACATCTAATATAACTCCCAAGTGCAGTAATTAAAAGCATGTGCCAGGGTATCTCTTTTAAACTACTTTCAGTCTCTGATAGGTGTAGCAAATTCTGCATTCAGATGGCTGATTGTATTATGTCATTGCATCCTAACAAGCCCACGTGAATAAATATCATCACCCACTCCCCACCCGCACTCCATGATAGCCAGTGTTCTTTAGAGGAACAAAATCTGTAAAATTAATTCATATTAAAGGGTCAGTGACTAGGTTGGCTTTCATGATATGGTCTAAAAAGTCCAACAAGGGCTATCTCACATCGGAAAGGCCCAGAAGCCGGCAGTGGCTCAGCCCATGGGGCTAGATGTCTCTGCAGTCCCCATCTCTCACTGATAGCCTGGAGGATTCCTGCAGAGCTGCTGCCATTCAGTTTATGCTGAAGCCAGAGAAAGCTGGTTCAGTGAAGGTACCAGGAACAGCGGGGTAGACGAGCTTGCTTGCTGATGAGAGCCTTTAAAGGCAAGCAGATAAAAAGCAAAGATTCCTTCCTCCACACTGCTTTCATCTGGGCCGCCTACGTAGCATACATATGCCCATTCCAAATAATAGAATCAAGAAAAGTTCTTCACAGGAGTGCCCGACAGGTTGTCTTTTAGTTGATTCCAGATTGAGTCAAGTCCACTAAGATCAACTATCATACCCTCTCTATTTCATAGATAAGAGGGGTTAAGTGATTGCTCTAAAATCACATCGCTGGTAAGCATGGAATAGCCACATACAATTGTATCATGTAAATATACCACAGGCTACCTAATTGTTAAGTTTTTTTTCTTCTTTTTGCTTTTTTTCTGATTGTCTATTATATAAGGTCTTGCTTGTTTAAGGTGTAGCCTAGGCTGGCCCAGAACTCACTATACAGCCCAAGCTAACCTTAAACTTAGAATCCTCTTCCAAAATGCTTGGGTTACTGGTGGTTCCATCACACCGAGCTAGCTTTTGATTCTTTAACTCTGTAAGGAACATTTTATTGCACATATCTTTATCTTTCTTTGTCATTAGCTCTTCTTGCTATATTTCCAGAAGACTGTGACCAAATTCAAGAGGACTGAGATTTTTGTGACTCACCAAATGAGTTCCCAAAAACCAGCAGAGACGGCCATTCTGAAGCTCCGTGCAAGGGATCCAGGGTGTTGATGACAACGGAAACCGAGCAACCAAATGGTGAGGGTGTTCCTCTACCCTGGGTTTTGCTGGCTGGTTTGCATTTTAATTGAATGTTCTCTGTCTAGCCCGAGAATACAGTTCAGCAGCAAGCCCTGTGTTGCTCTGTGTGTGCCCTCTGTCACCCAGATGCCCGCTCCTCTGTTCTCTTCTTCGTAACTGACACATTCTCACTTCCTATTGTGGCTTAAAGGCTCATAGTTGTCACATGGAAGATGGTCACACTAACCTATTAAGGTGTGCATTGTAACTTCTTGATATAGGATACTTGGGATGCATGTTAGGAACAGCAGAACAGACACTCGGAGTGGCGCAGAGGGACCCCAGGATGTGCATAGACAACAAACAGCCTTGGTGAAGCAACCCAATTGTTCAATAACACAGGGTTGTTACGTTACAATGAACTGGGCCATGGAATACCATAGGACGACAAAATTACGACAAAACAGAAACATCTCTTAGTTTGAAAGAGTCATACCACACCAGTAAGCTAACCAATTACAAAACACATAAGGGGACTATTTTGGAATCAGATGAACTGCATATGTGAATGCCTGCATGAAAGCATGTGTGTGATGTATGTACAGCATCAGTAAGATAAAAAGATCTGAAAGGATAGATACCCGAGTGTTTTCTTTAGGAAAATGTGTGTAAGGATGATTTTTTTCCCCTAAGCTTATTTTTTGATTTGCATACATTACTTACATCATCTTTTTTAAAAAAGATTGGGTGCATACGCCTCGGAGAGAATGAACAAGTCAGCGAGCATTTCCAACAGTGTGGCAGGTGGGTGGGAGAGAATGCGGGGACAAGGAGTGGTGCCATCAACCCTCTACCAACAGCAGATTGGGCTCCTTCCTCCTCTTCCCCACCCAGCCTCTCCGTGGTGTGTGCTGAAGGAGAAAGGGTCTCGGACTAGCTTGTCCCTTTGCAAATGGCTATAAAAAGCAAGTTGAGTTAAGGTTCCATGAACCCCTACCTACTCTAACATATGCTGAGCGATTCTTTTGTGTGCTTTTGTTAAAAATGCTTCTTAAATGAGCTGGTACCCATATGTCCCAGGAACTGGGAATGTGGCTAGGTAGGCTGGCACAAGCCCTGTTGCTATAATTCACTTCCGTGGGTTTCTAATGAGCTTGCTTAACCACAGCATGAGTTTTCCAGGCCAAATCATGATGTTGACCAAGAATGAGGAAACTTCTCTCCCTGAGATACCCCAGGGAGACAGGAAGAAAGCCTTCTCGGTTAACCTGTTAGGGGTGTGCGTGTGCATGTTTGTGTGTGTGCCTGTGTGCCTGTTCTAGAGTGTGACAGTCATATGCTGATTTTGGAGACGTGTTGCATAGCATAAAGAAGATGGAGCCAGGTGTAGTATGGTATGGTGGCTACAATCCCAGCACTCAAGAATCCGAAACAGGAAGAGGGTCTGTCAGTTAGAGCCCGGTTGAGCTATACAGCAAGGACCAGCCTGGCCAGAGCTACATAACAAGACCTTGTCTCAAAACAATAAAAACCCCAAGCTAAGTTGTGAGTGAGAGATGAGGCTGCAGATAGGCTGAGAGCAGGTTAGGATTCCTGTTCACCACTAGCTGGGTGACCTTGGACAGCGTCGAGACTTCCCTCTGTCCTGAATCCTCCTCTGTAAAATGTGAATGGCCATAATAAAGTGTGAGCCCTGAAGACAGTGGGTGGACGGGGAAGAGCAGCATCGCAAAGGCACCACAGTGCCCTGGCACGGGGCGTGCGCTCAGTATAGAAATGTCCATGTGTGTCCTCTAGTTAGTGGTGCCACAGAGAGAGGCAAGAAGACACAGAAAGATGGAAGTCACGGCAAGGGCAGGGCAGAGTTTTCTAAGATACACGAAGGCTCAGACTACAGACACAGGATAGTCAGGAGACACTACCAAAGAAACTAGACACGAGAGCTAGGGGACAGAGAATGGGTGTGAGAGGGATCTATGCAAGGAATGTGGTTGGGGGAGAAAAGGCATAGAGACATTCCCACATAGGGACATGGCTCTGAACTTACACTCACTGACATCCTTACAATATTACTATCAAGCAGATACTATGATTAGTTTTCTCTGGTATGGAAGAGAGGGAGGGGGAGAGAGAGCGAGAGAGAGAGAGAGAGAGAGAGAGAGAGAGAGAGAGAGAGAGAGAGATCCATTCATTTGTACAATGTCACACAAGTAGTAAAAATGGCTCCCAACGCATCCATGTGAGGAGACCCCAGCCCCTACGGTGGCCAATCACACTGTACTCATCACCCTAGAGCCTCTTACTCAACAGTTTTCTTCAATAAACAAGCAGAGACTAGGTTGTCCTCTGAAGACACAGAGAAAATTAAGATATGACAACTGTCTTCAGGGAGACCCACAGCCTGACAGAGGGAAGAAATTTAATAAGCCATATTGCTAGGCAGATTCTGACAAGCAATAAAAGAGAAATGAGGGAATCCATCCTGCATCTCAAGCCCTCTTGGACGCCTGTTCTGAAGCCCACTTGAGGAGAAGGAAGCTATTGCCAGTTGGAAAGTGTGGAGAGGGGTCTCTAGGATGGCTCCAGTGCCGACCGGAGACTGGGAGGAGAGAAGCTGTAAGAAGAGGCTGGAGACAGCAGGGACAAGTCACAGTGCCAGCTGAGGAGGTGGCACTCTGTTCTGAAGCTGATGTGGAGCCGCTAAAGATTTCTGGGGCGGAGAGGGGAGTTCAGTGGCAGAGCGCTTGCTGAGTGCATGTGAGGCTTTGGGTTCTAGCACCAGCACCACCAGCAAGACTTGTTTCCTTGATGTTGTTAAGAAAATGAGGGTTCTGACTTCTTCTGTATGCCAGAAAGCCTTGAAACAGGGCTTTGGGTAAGGATGGATCATGAAGCAGGTAGAGAAAGAAGGGCTCACCAAGGTACCATGTGTAGGAGTTGGGGATTCGACGCGGAGGTGAGAGAGGAGGGATTAAGGATGCTCTGAGTCTATTTTCTTTACCTCCATAGGATGCACCTGAACTCAGCTGCACTCTAGGGGTGGGTGTTTGGGAGGCTTTGGAGATCCTACTATGCAAACGAGGAATGGAGCCATGTCTATTAGGCACAGGAACAGGCGAGACTTAACAGAAGATAAATCTCTGTCTAATCTGTCAGCCATCTGTATCTATCAGCTTGTTCTATATATCATCTATGTATCTGTGTATTTATCAATCATCTATGTATCTATCATCTATGTATCTATTTACCTTTATTATCTATGGATCTATCTCTATGATCTATGTATCTATCACCTATGTATCTATCTATGTATCTGTCAATTCCTATCATCTATGTATCTATGTACCTATGTATCTATCTATGTATCTGTCTATGTATCTATCTATGTATCTATGTATTTATGTATGTATGTATCTATCTATCTATCTATATCTATTCATCATCTATGTATCTATGTATCTATCATCTATCATCTCTGTATCTCTGTATCTATCATCTATAAATTTATCTGTTTATCCGTCATCCATATATTCATCTAGCTAATCTATCACCTATCATTGAGCAATCAATCTACCATCTATGTCTCTCAGTTATCTACAGTCTTTCATCTGTACCAATCATTTATCTATAATCGTCCATTTATATCTCATCTGTCTGTCTGTCTATGACATGAGAGTAGAAGAAGAGCTGTAGGGAAGGAGGGAAGTACCCAGAGGGAAACCACACAGAAATTGGGATAAGAAAGACAATCTATAGCATTTCTTCTCTTCTGTGATCTAGCAACTCTAGATTTAACAACACATAGGCATATACAGGGGGAGAGAGATGGCATGCGTGTAGAAGCGAGGTTATTTCAGAGTGAAGAAAGGGGCCAATGAGAGGAAGGGAAGAAGGAGCTGGCAGTCAGGGTCCATGTGAGAAGATGCAATGGCAGCAAGTCTAAAGTATTATAATAAAAACATAAGCACAGGGCCGGAGAGACAGCTCAGCACTGGCTGAGCCAAGAGCACTGGCTTCTCTTGGAGAAGACACAAGTTCGGTTCCCAGCACACTCATGACGGCTCGCAACCATCTGTAACTCTAATTCCAAGGGATCTGACACCATCTTCTGGTCTCCTGGGGCACCAGGTAGATACATAGTATACACGGTATGTGCAGGCAAATGCTCTCACATAGAACAGAAATATATATTTTTAAGTAGGCATAAGATTCAGGGCCTTCCTGCCTCCCACCTAACTCCCTGCAACCTGGCTCTGTCATCTCAACTCCCTCTGTGCTTAGCTTTGTGGACGATGGAGTGGGTGGCCAGTGACTCACAATTACTATTTTCTGCTCCAAGAGCACTGCTTCCTCTGTATTCCAAGACAGTGGCAACTTTTCAATAAATATACTTTCATGGCTCGATTGATTGGACAATAGAGAAAAATTGCCAGAGTTGACCTCTGACCTCCACGTGAGCATGCATAAGGCTAGCACATCTAATAGAGCACCCCCACCTCTTTGGTTGGTAGGTGTGTGTGGGGGGGGACTAGCAAACAGCTTAATAAATTCTTATAGATTTGGGAGATTTCATAAATATTAACCCAGTAACATCCCACCATAGAAGCAAATATATTTTATCATTACAAAGGTCCAGGAATAATTAAGCACTGTGTTATACATCAGGTGGACTAGATACCACTTGACACAATAGGGCACTTTTAATGATTCGCCCAAGACCATAAAGAGCATCATGAGAAAATCGAAGATAATATCTCTAGTTTCCCACACCTTGTACCCTATGCAGATTAATCGTCTCCACCTCACATTTGGACACTAGGGAAGAAAGACGCCCTTGGGAAATGAAAATGCCACTAGTAGAGAAATCCATCATTACAGACACCCCTAGGTGTGTGTGTGTGTGTGTGTGTGTGTGTGTGTGCGCGCGTGCATGCTCAACTTTGAACAAGACTTTTGGTGAGCCTTAGATTTTCCTTCTGTAAATGCAAGATAACACATGCCCTTCCTGTGGGTGGGTAGATAAAGTGTTGTCTAGAAAGTGTCTACTGCACCTGCATGGCTGGCCACCAGAAGCTGAGTGTTTTGTCCTCCCCTGTGCCATGTGAGCTGACTTGTGTGTGGCAGGGAGGGGGTGTACTCACCCCTGAGTGTACCACTAGTGCCGTGTATCTTCCTTTATCACTGTCCACAGGGTTTTTGTTTTTGTTTTTTCTTTTTTAGACAAGGTCTCTGACTCAACCGGGACTTTGCCAATTTAGCGAGCTAGCTGCCCAGCAAGGCCCCAGAATCCATCCGTCTCGGCTCACCCCAGCACTGGGGTTACAGATATGAACCATTATGCTCTGTTTTACACGGGCCCTGGGGATGTGAACTCGGGCCCTCAAGCCTGTGTAAAAAGCGCTTTGGCCGCCGAGTGAGCTCCTCAGGCCCTAGTATTAGCATACCCTTAAATCACACAAACACTTAAAAATAGATGAAATGAAGAGATCTTTTAAAATATCTCCAAGTTGGAAAAAGAGCTTTTGTTCACTGAGGATTTAAATGATGCCTATATATACATATGTATGGGGACCCAGGGACATATAAAAGCTGACACTGACAAGCACAGAGCCTGTGGAAATGCCAGCCACTCCGCTGTAAATCTGCTCTGGGGGAGGACAGTGACATTACCAGGAGATTTTTCTCCGTTTGAAAATGTTACCATTCACCCAGGGAAAGCGGGAGGACGAGGACGGCACGGGGACAGTTGGAGCCAAGCGCTCTGACATTTCCCTGTGACAGACACTGTCAGTGAATTCAGAAGCTACACTGCTTTATACAGCATCGAGTCAGGAAAACGGCCTGTTACAAAGAGACCAGAGAAAGGCTGTCAACGCCTAGGTTTCTGCTACATTTCTTTTGTCAAAGACTGCCAGAACAAAGGGTATCTGTAGAAATGTCAGGGAGTAATCATGACACATCCATGAACTGTTTTAGGATAATAGGTTCAAAGCACTGAGTTCTGTGTGCCAGAACAGGACTGTGCACTCTACTTGGGAAGCATTATTGGATTCCCACAAAGTCCCTAAGAGAAGTATCGCCCCACTTTGCAGATGAGCAAACTGAGCTGCCAGGAGTAAAGCCACCCGTGGTCTCACTGAGCCTGGGAGTGACAGAGCAGGGCTCCAGTCCACAGGGTCAAGATGGCACCATCGGAAGGATGAGAGATGGGTTGGAAGTGGGCAGCAGCAGGAGAGACAACGGTGTGTGGTGTCCTCGGCAACAGGACTGTCAACCAGGAGGAAGCACGCTTTGCTCAAACACTTATCACCCTGTCTCTTAAAGTGCTCGCAAAATATTTTATACAAATGACGATCTGGTTCTCGCTTTCCAGGCACAGAAGCTAGTAATGCTGAGGCACTGACCTAGCACATAGTAGGTGCTCAATATGTCAGCGCTATCACCCACGCGCAATGCAACCCATGCACTGCGTGTCTCATAGTAGTCACTCCAGCAAGAACGCACCGCAGGCTCTCCTGAGGACTGCGGGCCATCTGCCGAAGGTTGCCTCGGCTGCACAGACTGCCTGCCCTAGTGTGTAAGATATTGTGACACGGACTGGACACTCCCTCTAGTGGCAGTGCTGGGTACCCTTCCTCAACTGCTTTGGATTTTTCCCCCCTTTAAAAAATATCTTATTTATTACGATTAGTATTGCAACCAGGACACAGCTGGAAAGGCCCAGGTAGACACCTCTTCGAGGGCTACCCTCACGGGGGGATCTGCTAGGCTCTCGGAGCCAAGCAGGCCGAGTTCCGCCTAGGCTCTGTGGGACTTCCCCGCGCCCTCTGGCCGTGCACCGAGGCAGTGGGCAGCAACCAGCTCACCGGCTCCTGGACCAGCAATAGCGGCAGGCCTCCGTATTGCAACCAGGACACAGCTGGAGAAGCCCAGGTAGACAGACTCCATCAGGGGCTACAATCGCATGGGTGGCAGCCAGCTTATGATCCCTTAAAGCAGCAGTCACACATATTCACCAGTAGAGAAACAACAGGTGAGCCCAGCCTCACAGGAGATTCAAACACCAGCCACTGACAACAAGGCCAACTAACACCAGAAATAACCAGATGGCAAAAGGAAAACGAAGGAACGTTACTAACAAAAATCAAGGCAACATGACAGCATCTGAACCCAGTTCTCCAACAACAGGAAGCCCTGGATACCCCAAAACACCAGAAAAACAAGACTTGGATATAAAATCACTGGTCAGGATGCTGGTAGCTGAACACATAGAAAAATCTCATAAAGAAATAGAGGAGAAAATGGATCAAAAGTTAGAAGCCTTTACGAGGCAAATACAAAAATCACTTCAAGAAATTCAGGAGAAGATGGATCAAAAAGAAGAAGACAATAAGGAAGAAAGACAAAAGTCACTTAAAGAACTACAGAAGAACGTGGGCCAACAAGTAGAAGCTATGAAAGAGGAAGCACAAAAATCTATTAAAGAAATACATGAAAACACAATCAAGCAAGCAAAAGATCTGAGCACATCCATCCAGATACTAAAAATAGAAGTCGAAACAACTAAGAAATCACAGAGGGAGACAACATTGGAGATAGAAAACCTTGGGAAGAAATCAGGGGCCATAGATGCAAGTATCAACAATAGAATACAAGAGATAGAAGACAGAATCTCAGAAGCCGAAGATACCATAGGAACCATTGATTCAACAGTCAAAGAAAATATTAAATGCAAAAAGGTGGTAACCCAAAACATCCAGGAAATCCAAGACACTATGAGAAGACCAAACCTAAGGATTATAGGTATAGACGAGAGTGGAGATTTACAAGTTAAAGGGCCAGCTAATATCTTCAATAAAATTATGGAAGAAAACTTCCCCAACCTAAAGAGAGAGATGCCCATGAATATACAAGAAGCCTATAGAACCCCAAACAGACTGGACCAGAACAGAAATACATCCCGTCACATAATAATCAAAACTCCAAATGTAATAAACAAAGAAAGAATACTAAAGGCAGCAAGAGAAAAAGGCCAAGTAACATATAAAGGAAGACCTATCAGAATAACACCAGACTTCTCACCCGAGACCATGAAAGCTAGAAGATCCTGGGCAGATATCATGCAAACTCTAAGAGAACACAAACTTCAGCCAAAACTACTTTACCCAGCAAAACTCTCAATTGCCATTGATGGAGACATCAAGGTATTCCATGACAAAACCAAATTTGCAAGATATCTTTCCACAAATCCAGCCCTACAAAGGATAATAGGGGGAAAACACCAAGACAAGGACGGAAACTACACCCAGGAAAAAGCAAGATAGAAACCTCCTCTCATCAAACCCAAAAGAAGATAACCTCTCAAATATAAATAAATAAATAAATAAATAAATAAAAATAAATAAATAAATAAATAAATAAAAATAATTTCAAAAATGTCTGGAGGAAATAATTACCATTCCTTAATATCTCTTAACATCAATGGACTCAATTCCCCAATAAAAAGACATAGATTAACAGACTGGATACAGAAACAGGACCCTACATTTTGCTGCATACAGGAAACACATCTCAGTGTTAAAGACAAACACTGCCTTAGAGTAAAAGGATGGAAGACAATTTTACAAGCAAATGGTCTCAGGAAACAAGCGGGGGTAGCCATTCTAATATCAGATAAAATAGACTTCCAACCTAAAGTCATCAAAAGAGACTCAGAAGGTCACTTCTTGCTTGTCAAAGGGAAAATCCACCAAGAAGAGCTCTCAATACTGAACATTTATGCTCCAAATACAAGGGCACCCTCCTTCGTAAAAGAAACCTTACTAAAGCTAAAAGCACACATTACACCTAACACAATAATTGTGGGGGACCTCAACACTCCACTCTCCTCAATGGACCGATCAGGAAAGCAGAAACTAAACAGGGACACAGTGAAACTAATTGAAACTTTGGACCAATTGGATTTAACAGATATATATAGAACATTTCATCCTAAAGCTAAAGTATATACCTTTTTCTCAGCACCGCATGGTACCTTCTCCAAAATTGATCATATAATTGGTCACAAGACAGATGTCAACAAATACAAGAAGATCGAGCTAATCCCATGCTTCCTATCAGACCACCACGGAGTAAGAGTGGTCTTCAATAACAACAAAAACAACAGAAAGCCCACATTCACATGGAAACTGAACAATACTCTACTCAATGACACCTTGGTCAAGGAAGAAATAAAAAAAGAAATCAAAGACTTTAGAATTCAATGAAAATGAAGGTACAACCTACCCAAATCTATGGGACACAATGAAAGCAGTGCTAAGAGGAAAACTCATAGCCCTAAGTGCATCCAAAAAGAAACTGGAGAGAGCATACACTAGCAACTTAACGGCACACCTAAAAGCCCTGGAAGAAAAAGAAGTTAATTCACCCAGGAGGAGTAGAAGACAAGAAATCACCAAACTCAGGGCTGAAATCAATCAAGTAGAAACAAAGAGAACCATACAAAGAATCAACAAGACTAGGAGCTGGTTCTTTGAGAAAATCAACAAGATAGATAAACCCTTAGCCAGACTAACCAAAGGACACAGAGACAGTATCCAAATTAACAAAATTAGAAATGAAAAGGGAGACATAACAACAGAAACCGAGGAAATTCAAAAGGTCATCAGATCCTACTACAAAGGTCTATCTATACTCAAAACAACTGGAGAATCTGGAGGAAATGGACAATTTCCTAGACAGATATCAAATACCAAAATTAAATCAGCATCAAGTAGATCAGCTAAATAGTCCCATAACCCCTAAAGAAATAGAAGGGGTTATAGAAAGCCTCCCAACCAAAAAAAGTACGGGACCAGATGGTTTTAGTGCAGAATTCTACCAGACCTTCAAAGAAGACTTAACACCAATACTTTTCAAACTATTCCACAAAATAGAGACAGAAGGGACACTGCCCAACTCATTCTTCGAAGCCACAATTACGCTAATACCTAAACCACAAAAAGATCCAACAAAGAAAGAGAACTACAGGCCAATTTCTCTGATGAATATAGATGCAAAAGTACTAAATAAAATTCTTGCTAACCGAATCCAAGAGCACATCAAAACGATCATCCACCATGATCAAGTAGGCTTCATCCCAGAGATGCAGGGATGGTTCAATATACGGAAATCCATCAATGTAATCCACTACATAAACAAACTGAAAGAAAAAAACCACATGGTCATCTCATTAGATGCTGAAAAAGCATTCAACAAAATTCAGCATCCTTTCATGCTAAAAGTCTTGGAAAGAGCAGGAATTCAAGGCCCATACCTAAACATAGTAAAAGCAATCTACAGCAAACCAGTAGCCAACATCAAAATAAATGGAGAGAAACTTGAAGCATTCCCACTAAAATCAGGGACTAGACAAGGCTGCCCTCTCTCTCCATATCTTTTCAATATAGTACTTGAAGTTCTAGCGAGAGCAATTAGACAACATAAGGAAGTCAAAGGGATACAAATTGGAAAGGAAGAAGTCAAACTATCATTATTTGCAGACGATATGATAGTTTACCTAAGCGACCCAAAAAACTCCACCAGAGAACTTCTACAGCTGATAAACAACTTCAGCAAAGTGGCAGGTTATAAAATTAACTCAAGCAAGTCAGTGGCCTTCTTGTACTCAAAGGACAAGCAGGCTGAGAAAGAAATTAGGGAAATAACACCCTTCACAATAGCCACAAACAACATAAAGTACCTTGGCGTAACTCTAACCAAGCGAGCAAAAGATCTGTACGACAGGAACTTCAAGTCCTTGAAGAAAGAAATCGAAGAAGACCTCAGAAGATGGAAAAATATTTCTTGCTCCTGGATTGGCAGGATCAATATAGTAAAAATGGCCATCTTGCCAAAAGCAATATACAGATTCAATGCGATCCCCATCAAAATCCCAACTCAATTCTTCATAGATCTAGAAAGAGCAATTCTCAAATTCATCTGGAGCAACAAAAAACCCAGGATAGCTAAAACTATTCTCAACAATAAAAGGACTTCTGGGGGAATCAATATCCCTGACCTCAAGCAGTACTACAGAGCAATTGTGTTAAAAACTGCATGGTATTGGTATAGCAACAGGCAAGCAGATCAATGGAACAGGATTGAAGACCCAGAAATTAACCCACAGACTTATGGTCACTTGATCTTTGATAAAGGAGCCACAACCATCCGGTGGAATAAAGATAGCCTTTTCAACAAATGGTGCTGGTTCAACTGGAGGTCAACATGCTGAAGAATGCGAATTGACCCACTCTTATCTCTTTGCACTAAGATCAACTCCAAGTGGATCAAGGACCTCCACATAAAACCAGACACACTGAAACTATTAGAAAAGAAACTTGGGAAGACCCTGGAGGACTTGGGCACAGGGGAAAAGTTCCTGAACAGAACACCAATAGCTTACACACTAAGATCAAGAATTGACAAATGGGACCTCATAAAATTACAAAGTTTCTGCAAAGCAAAGGACACTGTCAGAAGGACAAAACGGCAACCAACAAAGTGGGAAAAGATCTTCACCAACCCCACATCTGACAGAGGGCTAATATCCAATATATACAAAGAACTCAAGAAGTTAGACTGCAAAGAACCAAATAACCCTATCAAAAAATGGGGCACAGAGCTAAACAAAGAATTTTCACCAGAAGAAATTCGGATGGCCGAGAAACACCTTAAAAGATGTTCAACATCATTAGTCATCAGGGAAATGCAAATCAAAACAACCCTGAGATTCCACCTCACACCAGTCAGAATGGCTAAGATTAAAAACTCAAGAGACAACAAGTGCTGGCGAGGATGTGGAGAAAGAGGAACACTTCTCCACTGTTGGTGGGATTGCAAAATGGTAAAACCGCTCTGGAAATCAGTTTGGCGGTTTCTCAGAAAATTGGGCATGTCACTTCCAGAGGACCCTGGCATACCACTCCTGGGCATATACCCAGAGGATTCCCCTGCATGCAATAAAGACACATGCTCCACTATGTTTATAGCAGCCTTGTTTATAATAGCCAGAAATTGGAAGGAGCCCAAATATCCCTCAAAGGAGGAATGGATACAGAAAATGTGGTATATTTATACAATGGAATACTACTCAGCAATTAAAAATAATGAATTTATGCAATTTGTAGGTAAATGGTTAGACCTGGAAAATATCATCCTGAGTGAATTAACCCAACCACAAAAGAATGCACATGAAATGCAATCACTGATAAGTGGATATTAATGAGCCCAGAAGCCCTAAATACTCAAGACACAAATAGCAAGTCAAATGATACCCAAGAAGAAGAAAGGAGAGGACTCTGGGCCTGTAAAGATTGCATCCAGTTTAGTAAAGAAACCGAGGGGGGAGGGGGAATGACTGGGGAATAGTTGGGGGGGAGAGGAACTATGGGAAGTATGTTGGGTGGGAACTGGGAAAGGGGAAAGCCTTTGGAATGTAAACATAGAATATAGAAAATAAAAAAAATATCTTATTTATTACGATTAGTGTATGCCACGTGTGTCAGAATGTGTGCATCCCCGTGCCACAGTGTGCATGTGACACTCTTTCCACCATGGGCTCAAACTCCCAGCATCAGACTTGTGAGAGGAGGCACCTTTCCCTGCCAGCTCCTTGGTTCCATGAAAATGCAGTCTTCTACTTCAGAGGGCAGATCTCACTAACTGGTGAATAAGCCGTGTATGTTGTTGGTGCAGCAACGCCGGTCATCAGAATTGCTTTGGAGACACAGAAAGCAACCCAAGAAAGTGGCACGGTCACTGCTGATGACGGCTGAATGTTTCTGGGAGATTGCCGTGTGTGGGGGCACAACTTTAGCCAGCAAAACCTGCAAAACGCCACACCCGAGCTTGAATTAGACAGAAAGACTATCTCCCATTTTTTTGTTTGTTTGTTTGGATCCTTTTTAGTGGAAACAATGTATCTGGCTCTATACAAGGTCATACTCTCAGTTTAGCATACTCTGACCTGAACCCAGAGCCTGAGCCTTGGCTCTTTGTGCTCAAAGAACCCTAGGTCAGTCCAAGTATCTGGGGCGCAAGCCTGCTCCTTCCCTATGAACAAGGGATGACAAGCTCTGTGCTCTGAGCACCGCAGCTCCTTAGAGAAGTCGATGCTCACGTATCCCTCGGGTCCTGACACAAGCAAGGCTGATTTCCCACTAGGGAGACAGGAAACCAAGGTGCAGCCCAAAGAGGGCGGAAGGCAGAGTTAGAGTGATTTTCTCTGATCCCTTTTCCTTAAAATAAATACTATCATTTACTTAATTTATATCGAGGGGTTGTGAATACCATGAATTACCTTTGAAGAAGTCACTTTGGTATTTGGCTTATTTCTTGCACTTTGCTGAGGTGAGCGCTCTCTCTCTCTCTCTCTCTCTCTCTCTCTCTCTCTCTCTCTCTCTCTCTCTTGCTCTCCTTCTGTGCTTCTGACTAGCTGGCCCATGAGCTTCCAGATGATTCTTCTCCTGTCTCCTCTCTCACTGTAGGACCACTGTGTTTACAGATGTTCCACTTGGGGTTTGAGCATCCTAAACCCGCTCAGCCCTGGCCTGCCTTCTTTATCCACCCCACCCCCACCCCTGTTGCTCTGTCTGTCTAGTTCTTAAGAGGCTGTGTTAATAAAAACCTGTGCTTTTCTAAAGCAGGGAGAACTTTATACATTGACAGTCAGAAGAACAATTGGCCAACTTTGGATCTGCTTTCACAATAGATCATAGGTCAAAGAAAAGAAATGCAATATTAAAATATACATTAAGTATGTTACCCAGAGAGAGGAGGTCCTTTGCTTCATTGCATTAATAATATGTTACACAAGGGGCTGTAATCTTCATAAGCAACTCAACTCCATTAGCAATACTAACACAAATAAAAAACACCACTAATTTCAAAGTCCACATTATTCTCTAGAAGGATTCCAAAATACAGGTAAGCTCATGTGGCAGACAGTATGGGTTTGTCCAAATGTTCAGCATAAAATATGTTTAAAAACAAACATCCAAATATGTACAAAAGCCCCCATTCTTTATCCTTACTTTTATTTGTGTGTGGGGGTGGTAGGTGGGTGGATAAGTGTTCACATGTGGGTGTGGGTATGCTAGTGCCATGGCATGTGTTTATAAGTCAAAACACACCTTGCAGGAACCTATTGCCTCCTTCTAGTATTAGGGCCCTTGGACTTGAACTCAGGTCTTAAGGCTTGGTAGCAAGCCTCCTTATCCACTGAGCCATCCCATAGGCCCCATGATTTGTTTTTCTTTTAAGGTTTGAGTACTTCTTCATATATCATATGGTTTAATGATCTTTGGTGCAAATATTTTCTCTGTGTATTATTTGCCCTTTATCTTCACGTTGTTGTTTTACATTTTAAACTAGTTTAGCATTAATTATAGTCTCTAATTTTAAATGGTTTGTAATATCCCCCCTCTGCATCGGAACTGAGACTCTTGGCCTCAGGGAAGCGCTACCATTCTGTTTTGTTTCTGCTCCCTCTTGAGGTCCACTCCTTTTAGGCTGGATGCTGCTACCAGGTTCCACTCTGCCCCTGGGGAGTAAGTCCTTCTGTTCAGGGTGCATGCTGTGTGGGCCCATATCAGTCTCAGGGTGATGACGGGAGGGGCTGGGGTGGGGTCTGCGAACAGAGCTTTCCTATTGGAGCAATCAGCCCAAACTCCCACATCACTGACACCCAGCTCTTGGCGGCGGCCCTTTGCTCCACGGCTGTCTGGGACGCTCGCCTCACTGTGCTGTCTGGGACCGCTCTCCTCGCTGTGCTGTCCAGGGCAGCTCGCTTTACCATCTGGGAGCGTTCCTTTGTTCTACCAAAGAGGAGATACAGACGCGCTAGGATAGAACAGCCAAATGCCAAACCCAGTTTGGAAATTCCTTACTTTAGTCTGATGTCCAAGATGATCTCATTTTCAGTGAGTCAGGAAAGGGAGTGGCGCTTTATTAAACATCTCATTGCAAATCACACTTGGTGAAACGTACCAGAAACTCGGTAGCCAGTAAAAGAGGACTAGAGTATGCCTGTTTAGGAAGACAGGGCTGGCTTCTCTCTCTCTCTCTCTCTCTCTCTCTCTCTCTCTCTCTCTCTAATTACTTTCATATTTTCCTTCCTTCTTTCCTCTTCCTTCATTTATTTAGTTTTTTGATTTTGTTTGTGTTTGTGTTTCGAGACAGGTCTTACAAAGCAGCTGCTGACCTTTATCTTGCTATGTAGCTTGAAATGGACTTGAATTCTCAGCCTTACGGATTCCTCTTTCCAAGTGCCAGATTCATAGATTGTATGTGTCTGACTGCCCAGCCATATTCTAATTTTTTCCCAATAGATTTTTGTGTATATTTGTTCCTACAAAGAATATAAACTATTTTTCCTTCTCCTTTTGTGAAAAAAAGAGAGGGGGGACTTTGGAGAATTTATGTCTGGTCTCACACAGCATGGTCTCAGATCTAAGGAAAGGAAGAAAGGAGACTCCTGTCCCCGGCACTCTCCAGCTGTGAGCCGCGCCCTCCAGGTAGGCGGCAGCTTGAAGCGGATCATCATGGCTTCCTCCACATTGGCCACAACCAAGAGTTCAGGCCCTGGTTTCCAAGAGGCCGGGCTTGACTCATCTCCCAGCTGTGCTCCTAACGGGCAGGATGAGCATGCAGTAGTCAGGTGACCCTGTTCTGGCCCATCCGCAGCATGCTACTGCTCATGCATACTGAGCTTTGGCTCTCAGGAAGGTGTTCTGGCTGGTTTTGTGTGTCAACTAGACACAGGCTGGAGTTATCACAGAGAAAGGAGTTTCAGTTGGGGAAGTGTCTCTAGGAGATCCAGCTGTGGGGCATTTTCTCAATTAGTGATCAAGCAGGGAGGGCCCCTTGTGGGTGGTGCCGTCCTTGGGCTCTATAAGAAAGTCCTGGGTTCTGTAAGAAAGCTGGCTGAGCAAGGCAGAGGGAGCAAACCAGTCAGCAGCACTCCTCCATGGCTTCTGCATCAGCTCCTGATGCAGCTCCAAGTTCCTACCCTATCTGAGTTCCTGTCCTGACTTCCTTTGGTGATGAGCAGCAATGTGGAAGTGTAAGCTGAATAAACTCTTTGCTCCCCAACTTGCTTCTTGGTCATGATGTTTGGTGCAGGAATAGAAACCCTAACTAAGGCAGAAGAGGGTGAGAGGACATGGTAGAAATAATGCAGCAGAGAGCCTGAGGTGGCAAACCCTCAAAGCCTGTTGGCTGAAGATTGCACACTAGGCTGTGGCCTTAGAGCACTGAACCTACATTTGAACTAGGGTACCCAAATATTAGGTTGATTAGATAATGTATCAAATCATAGAAGCTTCTAGAGGTTTCCAAGGGCACATCCTCTGACTTCTGAGATGTTTTAGGCACCAAGAGTCATCTGTGACTCTCTGAGCAGGTGCCACGTGTCTTACTTGTCCTAGATGGAAACAGCCTTTGACATGAGAGGCAATGGTGGTCTCCTAGGCATGTGGAGAGTTTCCTGCTGGACAGCATATCCATTAGGCCTCGATCCAATTGTAGTCAGCTCGCTCTACAGTAACTGCGGCACACTGTGAGCCTCTCCCACGGGTGTTTTCTGCTTGTGTTACAATCACTCATGGCCCATGTGGATAACAGCATCGATGTTCTCACAGCTAGACCTGCCTGCGCAGAGCTAACCAGACAATTCCAGGGGCAAGCAAGGAGACCAGCTCTGAAAAGGGGCTCACGGCGTGTTCTCCAGAGCGTGGAGGCTCGCCACTGCCTTAAACGCCCCACAAACCCCAGAGAGTTAGCTAGGCTAGCCCTTACACAAGTGTTAAAATCTGTTTTTCCCAATTTTCTTGCTATCACTAAAGCCTCATTCTAAATAGTAGTCAAAGAATCGAGAACCAGGGCTGGTAAGATGGCTCAGTGGGTAAGAGCATGGACTGCTCTCCCGAAGGTCCTGAGTTCAAATCCCAGCAACCACATGGTGGCTCACAACCATCAGATCAGATGCCCTCTTCTGGTGTGTCCAATAGATAGCTACAGTGTACTTACCCGGAGCGTGCAGCGACAGCCGAAGCAAGGGGGCTTGACAGGGATGAGCAGGGGTCCTAAATTCAATTTCCAGCAACCACCTGAAGGCTCTCAACCATCTGTACAGCTACAGCGTACTCATATACATAAAAATAAATAAATATTTTAAAAAAGAATCGAGAACCTTCTGGAAGGTGGCACATAGTTTTGTATTTTGTTTAAATAGTGTTACCTTCATAAGAACTCCCTCGGGCCACGGGTCACCTCAAGCCACCTTGAATCTGAGCCCATCAATAATTGGTGACCTCTATCCTGTGTTCATCAAGCTTTCGACATTGCCGCTAAGTGCTGGATATGTGCGGTATCACTAATTCTCAAGACAAAACCTCTACAATGAAGGACTGCCATTACCCCAATACAGATGACAACGTGAGGCAGGCATGGGACTCAACATCCTCTTGCTTTAAAGCACACAGTTTTTTTTTCTTTTTTAAAAGTGTCTATACATTATTTTATTTGTTTTTATTAACCATTTTATTCCTTTACATTTCAAATGATATCCCCCTTCCCAGTTACCCCTCCACAAACCTTCATCTCATCCTCCCCTCCCCCTCCCCTTTGCCTCTATGAGAGTGCTCCTCCAGCCACTCACCCATGCCCACCTCACTGCTTTAGCGTCCCCTACGCTAGGGCATCAAGCCTCCACAGGACCAAGGGCTCGCCACCCATTTATGTCAGATAAGGCCATCCTCTTCTACAGATGTATCTGGAGTCCTGAATCCCTCCATGAAGTACACGGTTTTTTAAAAAAGAAAGTTCTTCTTAAAAATTTTATAATCACCTTCACCATCACCATCACCATCACCATCACCATCACCATCACCATCACCATCATCATCACCATCATCATCATCATCATCATCATCATCATCATCATCGTTTTGGCTTTTAGAGATATAGAAATCAGCCTGCCTCTGCCTCCCAAGAACTGGGATTAAAGGTATATGCCACTATGGCTATAGACCCGCTTTTTAAAATGTGTGTGTGTGTGTGAGTGTGTGTGTGTGTGTGTGTGTGTGTGTGTACATGTGGATTCAGGCACTTGTGGAAGCCAGAAGAAGGTGTCCTATCTCTCAGAGCTAGAGCTATGGGTGGTTGTGGACTGCCCAGCATGAGTTCTAGGAAGTGGTCTCAGGTCCCCTGCAGTATAAGCCAGTACCTTTAACCACTGAGCCATCTCTCTAACCCAAAGTACACACTCTTAAGCGATATAAAGGTGAAATTTGGATGGCTCCAACAGTCAGAGATCCCCAGCCCTTAGCACAACAGCCCTGCAGGATGAAGGGGCATTGGGCAGTCAGCAGGCTGAGAAGCTGGAATTGCTTACTCTGCTGCTCTAAGGACTGTCTTAGAATACCTGTTCCTCTCGCTTCCATCAAATCATTCAACTTAGTGTGCACACACACACACACACACACACACACACACACGCACACGCACACGCACACGCACACACACACACACGCACACGCGCACATACACACACACACACACACACACACACACACACACCACATCCAAGCTTGCCTATCATTGACTCCATACATGTAGTAGAGAAACACGGATCGTCAAGGCAAAGTCTTTGACCTTGTGTGTTATCGTCATTGCAGGTAAGCACAACATAGCACAGGAACCCAGGACCTGGGAGGAGGGGGTTAGTACCCCAGAGGCAAGTGACACTGTACAGTGTCTGGGAGAATGATGATTGAGCTGGGCTCTGATGAAAACAAGTTGGAAGAGAAAATAGTTCAGTCTGTCCTTCTGGGTAAGAAGCAAGGACTGAGAAGAAAGTGGGGAGGAGGCTGTCTTCAGGGGAAAGGGCTGTCTTCAGGGAAGGGGGCTGTCTTCAGGGGAGGGAGCTGTCTTTAGGGGAGAGGGCTGTCTTCAGGGGAAGGGGCTGTCTTCAGGGGAGGGGCTGTCTTCAGGGGAGGGGGCTGTCTTCAGGGGAGGGGGCTGTCTTCAGGGGAGGGGGCTGTCTTCAGGGGAGGAGGCTGTCTTCAGGGGAAGGGGAGAGGGCTGTCATCAAGGGAGGGGGCTGTCTTCAGGGGAGGGGGCTGTCTTTAGGGGAGGGGCTGTCTTTAGGGGAGGGGGCTGTCTTCATGGGAGGGGCTGTCTTCAGGGGAGAGGGCTGTCTTCAGGGGAGGGGGCCGTCTTCAGGGGAGGGGCTATCTTCAGGGGAGAGGGCTGTCTTCAGGGGAGGGGGCTGTCTTCAGGGGAGAGGGCTGTCTTCAGGGGAGGGGGCTGTCTTTAGGGGAGGGGCTGTCTTTAGGGGAGGGGGCTGTCTTCATGGGAGGGGCTGTCTTCAGGGGAGAGGGCTGTCTTCAGGGGAGGGGGCTGTCTTTAGGGGAGGGGCTGTCTTCAGGGGAGGGGGCTGTCTTCAGGGGAGGGGCTGTCTTCAGGGGAGGGGCTGTCTTTAGGGGAGGGGGCTGTCTTCAGGGGAGAGGGCTGTCTTCAGGGGAGGGGACTGTCTTCAGGGGAGGGGGCTGTCTTCAGGGGAGGGGGCTGTCTTCAGGGAAGGGGGCTGTCTTCCGGGGAGGGGCTAGGGGAGGGGGCTGTCTTCAGGGGAGAGGGCTGTCTTCAGGGGAGGGGGCTGTCTTCAGGGGAGGGGGCTGTCTTCAGGGGAGGGGGCTGTCTTTAGGGGAGGGGCTGTCTTTAGGGGAGGGGGCTGTCTTCATGGGAGGGGCTGTCTTCAGGGGAGAGGGCTGTCTTCAGGGGAGGGGGCTGTCTTTAGGGGAGGGGCTGTCTTCAGGGGAGGGGGCTGTCTTCAGGGGAGGGGCTGTCTTCAGGGGAGAGGGCTGTCATCAGGGGAGGGGCTGTCTTCGGGGGCAAGGGAGGGGGCTGTCATCAGGGGAGGGGGCTGTTTTCAGGGGAGAGGGCTGTCTTCAGGGGAGGGGGCTGTCTTTAGGGGAGGGGCTGTCTTTAGGGGAGGGGGCTGTCTTCAGGGGAGGGGCTGTCTTCAGGGGAGAGGGCTGTCTTCAGGGGAGGGGGCTGTTTTCAGGGGAGGGGGCTGTCTTCAGGGGAGGGGCTGTCTTCAGGGGAGGGGGCTGTCTTCAGGGGAGGGGGCTGTTTTCAGGGGAGGGGGCTGTCTTCAAGGGAGGGGAGAGGGCTGTCATCAAGGGAGGGGGCTGTCATCAGGGGAGGGGGCTGTCTTCAAGGGAGGGGGCTGTCATCAGGAGACGGGGCTGTCTGAAGACAGAGTTCAGGAGGTCTCAGCCCCAGTGCAGCCTCGATTCCTGGTGAGGAGTGAGCGAGTCCCTTATGGAGACCCAGGATCAGGGAAGGGTTTGAACTGGACAGTGAACTGTCACATCCTCCCTCCTAGGGAGCGTTGTCTAAGGACACCCTGGGAAAGGATGGGGGAGGGGTCAGAGCCTCCCCCCTCAGGAGCCTCTTCAAGAGGTACATGGGAAATAACAGAAATAAGCCAGTCTATGGAGGGAAAAGGTAGTGTGGACACTTTGACCCTGTGGCCTCCGCGCTTTGATTGTTGTAACAGTGATGGTATCAGTGTTCAGATTAATTGATGAGTTTCCTAAGTCTCCATGATAGGAAGCAAGCCTCTCTGACTAATCAAATAGTGGAATGTACTGTATTCTCTGGGGATAGATCTTAAAGTCCAGTTCATATGAGAATACTAAGTATTTCTTTCCCTGAGCTAGTCTGAGAAATACATTTACCATGGTGCCGAATAACGGAGGAGCAGAAGATGTAATGGCTCCTTTTATAGGCGACTCCTTTTCTTCTCTCTCTATGAGCTCAGAAAGATGTGACTTCAAGAGCTCTGACCCCAGATTTGAAATGTTATGGCAAGAGTTTAAAACCTGAATTTGGTAGGGTGTGGTCCAGTTCAGTAACCTTCTGGCAAGACTCTCTTCCTGAGGCCGTGTTCTCTGACTCATCCTCCTCCACAGAGGCCACGGGTGCGTTTAATTGACCAATGGAAAGCTTCATGCAGGCACTAGAAGGGGACAGCAGTGTTGATTCTCCACATTCTGAGAGTGAAAGCCACGGGATAGGAGGTACACAGCTGTATCGTACACAGGCACAGACACACAGACACACAGGAACACACAGACACATACACACAGACACACAGACACACACAGAGTCACATACAGACACACACACAGAAACACACATACAGAGACACACACAGACACAGACAGAGAGACACACAGACACAGACACACACACAGACATACAGACACACAAACACACACAGAGTCACAGACACACACATACAGAGACACACACAGACATACAGACACACAGACACACAGACACACACAGACACATACACAAGACACATACACAGAGACACACAGAGAGACACATAGACACAGACACACACAGACATACACACAAACACACACAGAGTCACACACACACACACACACACACACACACACACACACACTTATTGATGAGCACTCAGTAGACAAGCAAAGGAGTGAATTAGAGAAATGGGGAACCAGCATTAGTTCTCTTGTGTGTAGCCAAGTACACTTGAACTCATAGCCAGGCAATAGTGGTACATGACTTTAATCCCAGTATTCAGGAGGCAGAGGCAACCCGGTCTACAAAGTGAGGTTCAGGACAGCCAGAGTTACACAGAGAAGCCCTGTCATGAAACACAAAAATCTTGAACTCACTAGAACTGCATATGTCCATTCATACTGGTCTCTTCACATCAGAAACCCAAAGCAGCGAAGCCAACTCCTGTCTAGACTTCTCAGACAGAGACCCAGATATCAGCACTCTAAGCTCTAGTTCTGGAAACCTGCCTTGCAATGAGAATGCAACCCCCAAAGGGGGTGGAGATCTATAGCATGACCCAGCCCTGGAAATACAAACTCTCAACGCCTGTGCTCTTGCAATGAGGACACCTCACGGGAGCTATGGATGTTACTTTTAAAGATATTTGAATTGATGGCCATCATACATGTTTATAGGCCACACTGATCACACAACACAAATACACCATCACATCAAGGGGACCAGCATTTCTATTGTAACTTTGAGTGCTTGTGCTGGAGACATTTTAACTTTTTACTCTTTTTCTTCGTGTGTGTGTGTGTGTGTGTGTGTGTGTGTGAATCTTACAGAATCTCGGCATGATGGCATGATGGCTGGAAACACCCTACGCTTGCCTCAGCCAGTGAAAGGAAAAACCATGTTCACTGGGAGCTGCTGTGTGCCGTGACTGTGATAGGTTTGTTTTTGATGCCTTGTCTAATGCTGATTAACTTTATATAGAGGTCATTGTGTCTCATAGTCCTGGGCACCGAGAATCACAGAAGGGCAGTAGCACGCAACCAGAGAGCCAGAGAGCCAGAGCGCAGCAGAGCCTCATGACTAACCTCTGTGCCCCACTGGCTGGGTTTGGAATCACCTAGAACACTGGTACAGAATGGGGTCTAACACACACACACACACACACACACACACACACACACACACACACACAGAGACAGAGAGAGGAGAGACAGAGAGAGACACAGACAGAGACAGAGAGACAGAGAGAGAGAGAGAGAAAGGAGACTGTTTCTTCTTTCTCGCCCTCTCCCCTCCCCCCTTTCTGTCAGTAACAGAAAGCTCCTCTCCACCCTGCTCCTCTCCACCCTGCTCTCCCTGCTGTGACAGACTGAAACCACTAGCAAATATATGCTGTTCTGTCAAGTATGTGTGTGTGTCTATAAATCTGTCTCTGCCTGTCTATCTGTCTGTCTCTGTGTATCTGTGCATGTGTATAGGTAAACATGGACTGGCTAGCCTAAACAGGCTAGTCAGAAATCCCCGGGGATCCACCTGGGACTCTAAGTGTGCCCCACCATGCCCAGCTATCTACATGGGTGCCCGGACTCAGACTACAGGCTGAGCTCTCCCAGGCACCTCTCAAGTATTTTAGAAGAGTGATTAAAAAAAAAAAAAAACTAACAGATTCCACTTAGATTCAAAATCAGGCTGTTTATCGTCTTACTGTAAACTGTCTGGGATCCACCCCCCCAACCCACCCCACTACTCAGAAGCCACTGTAGAACTGGAGGCCCTGTGTGAGTGGACTCAGCTCAAGCCTGCAGCCTGGTCTCTGTGGACTCCTCCCACAAACAACTACCAGCACTGCAGGGATACTGGATTGTCCTAGGAACGCTTGGGACCACTGTTCCCTCGCATTCACACCCTTCCCTCTTCCTTCACGGGACACTTTATACTTCAGGATCTGACTCAAGTACCCCTTCCCTACATAAGTCTTTCTCATTACTGTCCAGTGAAAGAAACATCATCAGTGCCAAGCTGAAGAATCCGTGGCAGGGACTGCAAAGAAGGCTCAGTGTGTTCTGCTCCTGCTGAGGACATGGGTTCAATTCCCAGCACCTACACCAGGCACATAACTACTTATACTCCAGTTTGAAGGGATCTGATGATCTCTGGTCTCCAAGGGCACCTGCACACATACACACACACACACACACACACACACACACACACTCACATTTAAATTTAATTTTTAGAAAAGAATCTATTGCAGGCATGTCCTGTGCACTGCTATTCCTCCAGCCTTTATCATGGCTGGGCAGGTCCACACCCCCAGCGCACCCTGGTCTATAAGGACACACAGTGCTCCTTTCGATGAAACCAGGCAGTTATCTGAAGACAGCATCCTTCCTGAGTGGGATCCACCATCAGGTGAGCTTGGAGTCTCTGCCGAGCAATCTGTGAGGATGTGGGGACGTGTCTGGCTTAGCAGAAGGCAGCTTCTTTCATTTTTCCACTAAGTGGGATCTATGCAGTGCATGGGCTGTGGAACCTTGATGTTCAATTAACTGTCCCTGCTCCTCCTACTCCCCATCTATGAATAGCAGGTTGTACAGGCAGCAGGACAAGACAGGGAGATGGGTAATAGTTGTTCGGGAGGGTGATGGCTCTCAGTGGCTCTGGGATTGGGAATAGCTGGGGAGCAGGGCAGGGTCATGACCCACACCTAAGTGGGTACCTCACTTGTCTTCTGTTGATCTGGCTCTTTTGTTAGAATATGGTGGTGTGTTCTGCACCCTGACTGCGCTGGCCATGAGGATAATTACTGTGACTATGAATCCAGTCATGCTGAAGTGACCATGCCTCAGGTCATTTTGTATGCATCATCATGTTACCTTCACCAGGAACTTGCAAACGTAATAGATTTATGGTTAAAACACGGTTCTCAGCCAGGCATGGTGGTTCACATTTGTAATCTCAGTACTCAGGGTACTGAGGCAGGAGGATTGCTGCAAGTTTCAGGCCAGCTTGGGCAACAGAGTGAATGTCAAGCCAACCTGGGCTAGAGAGTGAGAACTCTATTAAAAAACAAAACAACAACAACAACAACAACAACAAACCACAAATAAACTAAAAAGACCAGGAACTTGCAGCAATCCTCCTGCCTCAGTCCCCTGAGTACTGGGATTACAAATGTGAACCCCCATGCCTGGCTGAGAACCATGTTTTAACCACTACAGGGTTAACGGTGCGTGCTGTACAAGCACGAAGAGCTGGTTTTGAACACTTAAAGTTCATAGAATAGCTTGCCATGGGCTCACAAGCTCCTGCAACTCCTCACTATACTGGCTAGAGACAGAAGGATTTCAGGGCCCCTGCTATTTGCTGGCCTAGCTCCAGGCTCAGTGAGTGGCCCCATTTCAAAGGAATAAGGCAGACATCGATGAGACAACACTCAGATCCTCTCCTATGTCCTCTGCTCAGTGGCAGAATGCTTGCCTAGCATGTGAGGCCCTGGGTTCACCCTCTCCTCCCTAAAATTTAACAAACTCCCACTAAAACTAGTTTTGCCATCAGACAGATGCAGGTTTGAATCCCGACTCTCTACTTCCTAGGGGTGTGACCCTAGGTAAGAGGTTGTGATATGCCCAACTAGGTTTAGAGTATATCTCTACCACTGGCCAAACTCTTAGGGTATAGTCTCCAAGATGCACGTGTCACGTTGGGTGGCATTTAAGGTAGCCAAAGAACATTTTTGCTCCTTTGACTTTAAACAGCTCCTCTGTCCTTAGAGTTGCAGAACACTAAGGCCCTTCCTTAAGGTGTTTGTTTGTTTGTTTGTTTGTTTGTTTGTTTGTTGGGCAGGGTCTCACATAGCTCAGCTGGCTTCAGGCTCCCTATATAGTCAAGGATGCCCCTGAACTCCTGATCCTCTGGCTTCTATCTCCTGAGTTCTGGTCTGACGGATGTGCACCTTCTCACTGCCCTTCCTCCTTTTCCTCAGAGACTGGTGCCCATGCAGGAATCTGGAGAGTTTGGGGATCAGCAAATGTCTCTCCCAGAATCTCAGAGGACTAGAGACACCCAGTGACCCAGCTCGTATGTGATTGCTGGAGGCCCTCTCAGCCACACCTTTCCCCAGATCCCGCATCACGAGGAGTGAGGAGTGGGACCACTGCCTAT
Organism: Apodemus agrarius; assembly: GCA_964023405.1. Taxonomy (NCBI): domain Eukaryota; kingdom Metazoa; phylum Chordata; class Mammalia; order Rodentia; family Muridae; genus Apodemus; species Apodemus agrarius. Next base: position 106,255,936 of record OZ030005.1, read on the forward strand.
TTATTCCTTCCTCCTGCATCCTGTCAAGGCTTGGTTCCAATGTCACGACCTTGGAGTTCTCAATGGTCATCCTTTAAAATTCTCAGCCCTCAGCTCTATTTCCACCTTTCCCTCATCCTGTCAGTGGCTTCTCCCCCAAAGACCACTAGTTCTTAGAGGGCAAAAATGTGTCTAGAGAATCAGACAGCTTCATATATGTGCTTGGTACAAAGTCTCTCCAAATAAAGGTTCTTAAAGTAGAGGTGGATACCAACGCTGCCTATAAGCCTGCAACATCCTAGTCTCTGGAGACACCTCACCGCTGTTGTTGGAGTTCAACGCAACACCTTTCATACAATCGCTACACATCCAACCAAGGCTCGTGATCGGCTCCGGATGCTTTCTAAGGGTCTGCCAAAATACACAGGCAGCTGTTCTCCCATCCAGACACAAACATAGCCCAGGTCATGGCTGGGCGTTTCAAAGGCATTGGGGAAGGCGGTGAGCTGTTTCCACAGCAGCACCTACTCTTTGTTCCTAAACACAGGAGAGGGAAGAAACTGGGAAAGACTAACCCAGCAGACAGGCATGGGCCCAAGCCCTGCCTTTCTAGGGTTTACTGTCCTTTCTACCTCAGTTTGCATTTCTGTAGGCAAGTTTCATAGTAATGCCAGTAGTACAAAGTCACCAAGAATGAGACAATACCTGTAAATTGCTTAGGGCCCAAAGTGTGAGAAATGTTCCCGAAACATCCACTGCTGGTGGCTCTAGCCTGACCATCCATCTCTTCAGGCTTCTCACAGTGCCGCCATGGTATGCCCTGCTGCACAGCTTTCCAGTGCACATTGTCTCCTGGCGATCACTCTCACTGATTTAGGACTTGGAATATGTTCACTCATTTAACAAGCGTTTGCCGTTTCCTCGCTGTGAACCTGGGCTAGGCCCTGTGGGTCAGAGTGCACAGATAGATGGAACGTGGACCCTGACCTTAAGGAATTTACAGTTTGGTGAGGAAGATAAGCCCCGTACAATAAAGAGCTATAACTTGTCAGGAACAGTTAGTGCCACTGGGAAGGTATAAGAGTCCAAAAGCAGGAAGAGCCTCCTTTGGCCAGGGTGATCCAGACAGGTGCAGGGAGTGCGGACCTCATAGAGAGGAGGGACAAGCAGCCATGTTACGAGCTGTTGGTCAACTGGGCACGAGTGTGGCAGAGAAGACGAGAAGCGTCTGTGGGAAGCTGGGGAGTCCAGTGTGACTTGGGTCTGAGGTTTGTGCAGGGAGGGAGTGGGAGATGAGGACGGAGGAGATCCTGGATGGAAGACTGAAGCTATGTGCTTAATTCCCACAGGTAGGGAGCAGCTGAGAGCATGGCCAAATCTTCCCTGCTCAAGATAGCTCAGATTCATGCAACCGGAAGGTCAATCCAGCGGGATGCAGGAAACGCATTGGTGAGAGACCATGGTAATGTTTCAGTGGTGGGAGGGAAGGGGAGGTGGGCTTAGGATAGCAGCTGTGAGGACAGAGAGGAAAACAGAGGTGGCCAGGACCCGAAGAACCTCTCTTATCAAACTCTCCTATGGGTTGGGGATGCTTGTGGAAGAGTGCTGGCCTAGCGTGCAAGAAACCCAGGATTGGTCATATAAACTGGGTGTGGTGGCGCACTCCAATAATCTCAGCACTTGGGACACAGAGGCAGGACGATCGGAAGTTCGATGCCATCTTCAGGTACTTGGAGAGTTCAGGGTCAACCTGGACTAAAGACTCTCTTTAGTCCAGAAGAAAAAGAGAGAGGGAAAAGAGAGGAAGGGGAAAGAGGGAAGGAGGGGGAAGGACTTAGGAAAGGAAGGAAAGAAAGGGAAAACCCTCCAATGGCTTCAATACACACTTAGGATTCGTCTCTGAGACTCTCCATTGCTCACACCACACAGTCTCTAGTCGTCTTATTTATTTGTCACCAACCTGTTGCTTACTGCGTTCCGGCCACCCGGCTCTTTGCAGTGCTTGAGTATGTTCCTACCCCCAGACCTTGCTATTCCCTCTGCTCAGTGTCCTGTCTAATTTCATTCTGGCCCTCAGAGAGAACTCCTCAGAGAGACCAACCCTAATGAGAACCGGCAGTGCTGCTCCAGCAGCACCTTGCAGGAGCTCCGTTTAAATTTATAGCACTCAGCAGTTGCTAGCTGACATTATAATACGTCGATGTGTTGACTCTTGGTCAGCTCTGCTACAATGGAAGCTCCATTAGATTGGGTCCTTTATATATATTAATAATAAATGGACGGTTAACTGGAGATATCAGGGAGAATCCAAAATTTAATTCTGGATAAGCAGGATACAAGTGAAGCCATCATTTCTTTTCTCTTTCGAGAAAGGTCTTACTGTGTAGTACATGCTGACTTCACTCTCCCATTGTTGCCCAGGCTAGCCTTGAACTCCCAGCTCTCTGTTGTGTACTTCAGAATTTTGGGATTATAGGCATGTACCACCATACCTGACTGTAGAGGGTTACTTTGGTAAAGGAACATAACGTCAGTTTCCAATATTTACATATGAGATGCCAGCTTGCTACCAAACAGGGGGTCCTAGTAGGTAGCTGTAAACGGTCTGAATCCAGAGGCCTTTAGTATTAAGGAACCCACTGTTGAGGCAGTAATTACTCAGTGGTGATATTGGGTGGCCAGATGAACCCAAAACCCCATCATGAAAATTGTCTAAATAAGGAAGCAGATGAGGGAACTGGTTTGTAACAGCTTCATTATTTCTAGGAGTAAATCCCCATGCCCTTCTAGTCCCACACAAGACCCTACATGTTCGCCCATGGTTTTGCCTTGCTCCATCCCCACCTCAATTCACAGTTCTCCAGCTTCACTGGCCACTTTCATTTCCTTGGCCACAAGGAGTTTCAGGGACGTTTTCCCTTCTCACCCAGCTAACACAGATTGATTTTGCAGATCTCAGCTTAACTCTTACTTCTTCAAATTGTCTTGACTTCCCTTCCCCATTTTCCTCTCTGTTAACAGCTTGTACAAAGCTGTAAACATGAAAAGATACACAGTAGGTAGCTGATAGAGTGCATGTGGTTATTTGATGTCTGTCCTATTGGACCATAGGCTCAGAGCCCAGTGGGCTGGTAACGGTGCCTGTGTAGTACACAGCAATATTGCCAGCACTTGATACTCTCCTGGTACACAGTATATACTCAGTGAACACTTGTTGAGTGAATGAGGCAAATAGTAGCAAGATGGTCAAAAGGAAAATAGAACATGTATCGTGACGCAAAGGGAAGGCAAGTGTCCCAAGCAGAAGGGTGCTGGCCACTCCCCAGTCATACAGTGGGTGTGGCAGACTATAGATAGGGGAACATCTTGGAATCTGGGATGAAATGACTATGGCCTTAGGAATTGTTATGGAAAGAATTTCCTCTAAGATTTAAACATTTCATCCTGCAGAGAAGCCCTTTAAGCAAGAAGGCAAACATCTCAAAAGAGCTTCAGGCAGTTCCTGAAACTGATCAGAATCACTAGGCTCCTCCCCCACAGAGTAAGCAATCACAAAAACAAAACAGAACAAAACAACAACAACAACAAAAACCCAAAAACCTGAAAGCCCCCTCATACTGAAGGATTCTTGACATCAGACTAGCTGCCTGGAAAAACCAGAAATTTATGTAAGTGTTACAGCTCTGAGCAGAAAGGAAGCCTGGCCGTTGCGACCCAAGGAATACCACACTGCACAATACAGGTTTACTGGAGAAAAATGCAAAGGTGTGGCTGCCTCAGCTCAGGAGAGATGCAGCAGAGAACTGAGTGGGAGGTGGGCTTATCTAGGGTTTCGTGGGGACAGTTTTCTGGGATGGGGATTGGTCAGATTTTAAGTTCTGAGCCTGAAGAGAGCCACTGGATTGGTGGGTTTTCAAATTCAGGGATTGGTAGGATTTCATGCCCTAGTATTGTGCTCCTGCTTTTTACCCTACAGTTTAGACCAGCTGAGTCTCTTGGAAAGGACGCAAGTTGAGCTGCCTGCAGGCTCTGTAGTGTGCTCTAGGTTCCCAGCCTTGTGAGCTGCCACCCACACTGGGATGGGCTCTGGTGACGCAGCGGTCTTGGAGTCATTTCTCCTTCTGTGGGTGTCCCCAATAAAGCACAATGGTTCACCAACTTGGACTTTGATGGTATCCACATTTTGGTCTGTTGTGGGTTCCCTATCCGGGGTGAGTGGATGTGTGTGTTGCATCTCTCCAGGCAAAGTTTTGTCACACAATAGGAATTCACTTGAATGTAGTCATGAGAGAGGGAGAAGAGGTACTGAGGCCTGAAGGCCAATGGCAAGGCAGAGCAAGAGATGACCAGCATTGGCCAGCGTGGACCACTCCATTAAGGGATTTGGCAGGAAGACTAAGACAGGAACATGTTGGCATGGTAACGAAAGTCCCTTTTCTTGGTAGTTCTTAGAATGGAGGGCTTCTCCTTTTGTAAATCAAGGGAAAGCAGCCAAACTAAAAACTAGTTATTCATAAACAAAAAGAAGGATCAAGAGGTCAAGGTCATCCTGAGCTACACAGCTAAAGGCAGCTGGACTACATGAGAGTCAGAAAGATAGGGAGGGGAGTAAGGAGAATGGAGGAGAGGAGAAGATAAGGAATGGGGAGGAGGGAAAAGAGGGGAAGGGGAGGGAAAGGAAAAAGGGAAGGGGAGAGAAAGAAAGAGAAGGGAGGGAGGGAAGGGACACCAAGCAGCTTTGAAATTCATGCTTCTCCTGCTTCCCCATCAGAGGACTGGGATCCTAGGCATATGTCACCATGCCTAATGGCAGAAAAGCTTTCAACCAATTAGATAACAAAGATTAACTTCAGGGATAACACCCTGTCATGGCTTTAGATGCTCCTAAGCACTGTGGGAGGGAGTGTGAATGAGTCTACTTTTTTAGAAGACAGTTAGACTGAAACTATCAAAATACCAGACAGCAACCATTTGAGCCACTGACTCCACAGTTAGGAATCTTTCCCAGAGAAGTAACCACCAAGTATCCAAAGGAATCTATGTGAAATTCTAAAAAAATAAGAGCTACCTGAATAGCCATTCAGAAAGGAATTTTTCAAACCTTAGCACATGTGCTTTAGCAGACCAGTTATTAGCCAGTGGGAAATTGAAGTTGCAGCTGGCCATGGTGGCCCAGCCTGTAATCCCAGCACTAGGGGGCTGGGGCAGGAAGTTCTAGGTCAGCCTGGGCTATCGATTGAGACTGTCTCTCAAAAATGAAAGCAGGACTAGTGACATGGCTCAGTGGGTAAAGACACCTGCCACCAAACCTGACAACCTGCATTTCGTCCCTAAGGCCCACACAGCGGGAAGAGAGCCGACTCCCACGAGCTATTTTCTGACTTCCACATGCTCACTGTGGCTTCTACACACATGTGCATGTGTACACACACACACACACAAATAAGTGAATACATGTGTTAATATTTTTCAAAAACAAATCAATAAGGCAGAAGTAGGTGGGCCTCTTCGAGTTCAAGGCTAGCCTGGTCTACAGGGGGAGTTCCAGGATAGCCGGAGCTACATAGAAAGACCCTGTCTCAGAACAACAACAAGCAACCAAATTATTTGAACAAGCAAAAGTCAAAGTTTCAAAAGATAAGCAAGAGCTAGTAACTGGAAAAGGAGTTACTCTTCAGTATTGTCACATTTCCTGGATTGGGTCGTTTATTGCTTTACTTTCTGAGAGTTTGTGACTCTGTAATTTAAAAGCAAAGGTTCCGTGTATGTCTGAAAATGTGCAGAGGAGCTCCTGGTTGGTGTTCTGAAGGTGGGAAGAGAGATTATGCTTCTTCCTTGCATGCCTCTGGGATGTGTGCTTTGATTTCCTAGAGTATTTTCCCTTCTTTAGAACACACACACACACACACACACACACACACACACACACACACCCTAGAGAATGTGGAAGAAAATTCAAGTACTTTAGGAGCTCAGAAGTTAATAGTCTGGAGAAAGTGTTAGGGAAGAATGTGTATAAAGAGGGGCTGCAAGGTAGACCAGAAGGTGCTAAATGCACATGACAGTTGGTGGCATTCTCTGGCCTAGAGTGGCACTTGGAAGGAAGCTTGGAACACCTCTCTGCATCTATAAAAATGCATAGTGGCATCATGGCACCAACGAGGCAAGAAACATTCCCAACTTCATGAGAATCAATTTCCCCATTTTCTGTAAGGAATGTTGATTTAAAGGGGTGCATCCACTCACAGCTTGGGAAATTGGCTCAGCGGGTAAAGCACTTGCTGAGTAAGGGAGAGGACCTGAGCTCCGATCTCCTGAACTGGGTGCTGTGGCAGGCATGCACAATCGAGCTCTGCTAGCCTAAGATGGGAGTGGAGATAGATGAATCCCCCAGGGTCTATAGGTCAGCACGCCTGCTCCGTGTATAGGTGAAAACCAAGAGAGACCTGTCTCACACAAGGTGGAGCATTTGACTTCCACATGTGTGCCGTGTCACACACGTGAGCACACATTTTTGCACACACAAGATTTTGTGTAGTTATAAGGACTGAGAAGATTGTTCAGTGGTTATGAGTATGTACTGCTCTTGCAGAGGACCCAGGTTCCTTTCGGGTGAATCACAACCACATGTAACTCTCGTTTTAAGAGATCAGATGTCCTCTTCCACCCTCTGAAGGCATGTGTGTATGCTCACACACGCATGCGCTTACACACACATATTTCTAAAAAGTTAAGTTTAGACTTCATAGTGCAAAACAAACCCCAGGTGAGTCCTGATCCTTCCACTGTTTTCAGGACAATGGGAGAGGCAGACAAAAGGGCTAACTTACATTAAATCATGTGTGGTGTCTCTGAACAGTCGCATCTACACCGCAGCTTGGAGGACGACCTAGCACCAACATGATGAGGAGTTAGAAAGAAGGGCAGAGGCCTTCTGGGAGGACGACCTAGCACCGACCTGATGAGGAGTTAGAAAGAAGGGCAGAGGCCTTCTGGGCAGGGAGAGGAACATGTTACAGGGCTAAAAGGAATGCAGCTGTTTTCCAGAATGCTGCTCAAAATTGACCAAGGCTCTCTATAAACCACCTAGCCCTGCAGGGGACCTGAGGGTCACCTCTTGTACACACTTGCTAACTAACAGGCTTGATGTAACTTGTGGTAGTTAACATGATTGCACACTCAGTACTACCCTAAGCTGGGTGGTGGGGATGGAGAGGGAGAGGGAGAAGAAGAGAGAAAGAGAGGGAGGGAGGCAGGCAGGGAGGGAGGGAGGAGGGGAGAGAGGGAGGGAGGGGCTCTATTCTGAGTTTAAATGCAGATATCGGTTCACCCTGAGACTGTTATCCTCTTAAAATTGAGTAAGTCTTTGTGATGCACGCTGAACACCCCTAAAGCCACACTGGCATGTACAAGGAGGATAGCACCCAGACTGCCATGTCACAATTCCCTAAAAAACGTGTATCCACTCTGAATAGAACAGAGAAGACCCTCCCTCCTGCCATCCAATGCTGTAAGCTTTTCTAAAGTCCAATATGCAGTAACTGCAGGTCCTTCCTGGGGAGCTTCAAGCTCCCCCGCCCTAAGACTGATCATATAAACTGGTCCTGCACAAGGCAAGTACTGGTTGTCAGATGGGCTGACAGAGCTCAGTGGGGAGACATGAATCCAGTGACGAGTGGGAAGTGCAAAAGCATCATGGCCCTGCCTGGGCACGAGTGCAGCGTCCTAGGCCCACAGGATATCCCTGCAGGTTGAAAGGACAGAGTGAAGGAAAGATGCAGAGCCTGAAACAGCCAGTGCCTCCGGGAAGCAGCGGGCCCATGTGGTTAGTGGTCCGTGGCATCGCTGGTGCTGAGGTTGAGGGCCTATCCGTGTCTAGGACTGCAGGACAGCCTGGCCTAGAAGTAACTCTGGGGTTTCTCAAAGGGAGGGTAGGTACCCTTAAAGGACTCTGAGAGGAGAGGGGTGAGCATACCTGAGTTTCAGAAGATCCTTCTGCTGCTGGGTGAAACAGCCGAAACTAGGCAACATTCTTATTTGGGACCTTCTGTAGATCCCGCCAGATCTCCCTCCCAACCCCTAACTAGGCCCCTTATACCTGTGAGTTTGACATCAATGGCCTTAGATCAATGCAGCAGAGAAAGCAGAGCGGTCCACCGCTGTTCACCCCCACTGTCCAGTGGACCTGCTATTTCTCCAGGGATGAGAATCTGGGTAGTGTGTCCCCAAGCCCTGCCGAGGAGAAGCCTTCAGCTAAGACAGAGCTGAGACTTGGCTTCAGAGTGCTTCCCAGAGAAGCCACCAAAAAAAAAAGCTGACCTCTCACCTGCCCGGGAGACCATCCACTCCCAACTGAGCTATTTCCTAAGCTGTGCTTTCTTGCTGACTTAATATTTCAGCTTAGGAAAGCCTCTGTCATTCAGAAGCTATTTTTCTAGCCACAGATCAACAGTGGCAAACACGGACCCCGGGAACAGGCACAGAGTTCCCAAATGATTAATGCACTGTGCTTCAAGATGTCAAAATTCAGGGACAGCCAGAACTCGTAGAAAGCCAGACAGCACGGTAAGATGACAGGCCAGTCTCTCGAGACTTTTGGGGAGAAAGATGCCGTAAGTCCACCCACTCACTCGCTCAAGAAGTCAGTGAATTTGAACCCCTTACAACTCTGAAAACAAGCATGGATCTCCATTTCCAGGGACTGTCCCAAGTTCTCATGCCCCCTGCTGTCTGCTGCCCAGATGCTGCTCTGGGAAGTCCTGTCCCGCCTAGGTCGGCTGACCCTCTCCTCCCTCCCAGATAGGGCGAGTATCTGTCACTTATCAGCTGCTTTGTTTATCTAATTGTCGGCCTGTTTTGGAAACACTCTCCTAGACTCCTGTGTGAGTCATAGGTTAAGGGGCATGAGTAATTCCTCCGGCTCGCCTGGAACAGGAGGGGAGCCTTCCCATTCCATTTCCGGTCCTAAAAAAAGACAAGCTAGTTCACCCAGAAGGCTAATGGGTTTTGACAGTGAGGGTGGCCTAGCTGGCCTGGAAAGCCACCTTTTGTGCTATAGGGGTTTGATAAACAGTAGTGCCTCCTCTGTTTTTATTTGGAATTATAAAAGGACACCTGCATATCATTTTGCCGGGATGGGCTGTGCCTCTGAGTCCATCTGCTGACACTCCGTGAGCCATGACACCCAAGGGGCAGATTTGTCTCCTTTGCTGAGTTGTTGGGGGGGGGCGTTGGCCCTCCTCCTATTGGGTTTATTATTGCTGGCAGGGGTGGGGTTTTGCCGCCTGCTTACTGAGCATTGATGATGTGTCCACTCCCAATGGGTGTGGCTCCCTTTGTAGCCAGCACCTACTTCCTGGAGTGTGATAGAAGAAAGTGGCCCCATCTGCCCTGATTCTGAGTGAACTTCAGAGAGGACCAGCTGCTTCATGGATGGAGAAACTACAAAGACAAGCTACAGTGAACTCCAGGGGCCAAATAATGAGGAATGTTCATCGTCTATCTGACATAATTTTGTACAGTTTTAATTTCCCCCAATGGGTATGGTCAGAGGGGAAGACACACTCATAACTATCGGTGTTATTGGGAATCTTTGTGTGCCTCTTATTTACTGATCGCTTCCTGGGGGCTGCACGGCTTGGGACAAGTCCGTTCACCTTCTCTTTCCTTCCCTGTGAGGGAGAGCTGCCGACAGAGTGGCTGAGCGTGAGAGCTCCCAAGCTTCGCTCACGGCTGTCCCGAGGCCTTGCCGGGTGTTGGCGACACTCACTGCCCTTTAGCGATGCCTGAGATTCCCCTGAAGCATGCTGTGGAGTGATCTAGGCTGGAACCTTCATTCTTTTGACTAACAGGAAGAATACTGGTCCTGATGAGGAAGGCATGCCATCAGGAAGGTACTGGCAGACGATGGTGAATTCACTGGGTTCTCAGGTGTCTCTCCAATCTGTTCTCCAGAAAGCACTGAGAAGATCTCTGGGTTCTCCATACGTTCTATAAGAGCAGAATAAATGGACGTACCTCACTGAGTCTTTCTGAAGGTCTGCAGAACACTCTGGGTGGAGTCCGACTCCTCCCATGCCCTTTGGGTCCCTTACCACTTACCCTGCCTGGTTCTCTCCTGGTCCCTCCACTTTCCCACCAGCTGTGCAAGCCCTGGCCACCTGTATCGCTTTGCATGGCCTTCTCCCCCCCAACCGCTGGTATATCCGATCATCACAGGTTCTACTTAAGGTTGCCTCCTCATAGGACTTCCTGGAAGTCCCTCTGATGTTGTCTGCAAGGCCCCTGTTCTGATTCGGATGTAAAATATCCCCTAAAACAGTGGTTCTCAACCTTCCTAATGCTGCGACCCTTTAATACAGCTCCTCATATTATAGTGACCCTCAACTATAAAATTATTTTCATTACTACTTCGTAACTGTAATTTGGCTAATGTTATGAATTGTTATATATAAATATCTGTACTTTCTAATGCTCTTAGGCGACTCCTGCGAAAGGGTCGTTTGATATGCCACCACACACACACACACACACAAAGGGGTCATGACCCATAGGTTGTAAACCACTGCCCTAAAGCCTTAGGAACCTGAACCCTTGGTCCCCAGCTGACTGCTGCTTTGGAAGATGGGGGCCTAGCTGGCGGAAGTGAGCCATGGGTGAGGAAGTCCCTGGGGCTTATGGTCCAGCTCTGCTTCCCACCCCATCTCTGCTTCATGTCCCACTGAGCTGGGAAGAGCAAAGTGTCCCCGCAGCGGGCTCTGGCGGCCTCGCAGCGATCCTGCTATGCCTTCCTTTCCACGTTGGGCTGAGTCTCAAACCAGGAGGCAAAAGAACTCCTTCTCCCCTTAAGCTGCTTTCTTAAGTATTTGGTTATATCAGGAGAAAAATAGCACGGCTGGGTTTGATCGTGTTTCATGGCATTAGACAGATGTGCTAACTAGTGTATCTTCTTGCTCACTAGTGTATCTGCTGGCCCCCCACTAGACTGAAGTTTCTAGGGAGGCAAGAGCCAGCAGCATATGCTAAGTACTCAATAATAACCCATGGCAAGGAGGAAGGAGGGATGGAGAAAAGGAAAGGAAGCAAGAGGGGGCCCGGGAGACAGACAGGGAGGTGGACTCGTCCTAGGATGAAATGCGTATTCCACATGATGGTGTCGGGTCATTCACTGAGCGGTGGTGGCATTACATGCCTCACGGCACTGCCAGCAGGTGACAGAGGCCACTTAGCACAGCGTCTCGCCAATTAAAATTAATGAAGAAATGTGTAGACATGACAGTGAGAACTAAGGCAAAGCTGTGAAGTCAGTGAAGCTTCTCTCCCTCCAGGTTTCCGCTCGCACCGACCCTTGCTGGCTGCCGCCAGTGCTCCAGGCTGGCACTGAGCAGAGGCAAAAACAGGAAAGGCTTTGGAGGCACAGGGCCCTGAGTGCAGGGTGCCTGCCTGCCACATGCCTCTGGGACTAGTCCCTCTCTCAGCCTAGCATGACAACATTGCCTCTCAGGTCACCGTGAGGATTCTGGGACATCGCTGGAAAGACTGTGGCATACAGTGTTTGAGGATTGTTGGTTCTTCCTGCCCTGGCCACTGACTCTTGTTCCCTCCTATACTTTTTTTGGTTTTTCGAGACAGGGTTTCTCTGTGTAGCCCTGGCTGTCCTGGAACTCACTCTGTAGACCAGGCTGGCCTCGAACTCAGAAATCTGCCTGCCTCTGCCTCCCAAGTGCTGGGATTAAAGGTGTGTGCTGCCGCCGCCACCACCACCCGGAGTTCCCTCCTATTCTTAACTGGAAACCAGAGGAGGGACATTTGCCCTTCTAAGGATACTGGTGTGTAAACCTTACTAAATGCGTGTGAAATGCATTTGTAATCAATTCCCTCACTATTTCCAGAAAAATATATTATCTCAACTCTTAGAGCTTGTTTAGTGGGGGGTAAAGAGAGGGCTCGCTGGTTGAGGCGGTGCCACTCTTAGCCCAGTTCTCTACCTGGGTTTGACTGTCAGCACCCACATGGCAGCTCACATCCATCTGTAATTCCAATCCAAGAGATCTGAAGTCTTCTGGCCTCTTCAGGCTCTGCACACATGTACGACCTGAACACACACACACTCATACATATAGAATAAAAATAAATAAATGGTTTAAAAATCCATTTGGCCAGGCTTGCTAGCACATGCATTAAATCCAGCATTAGGGAGGCAGACATAGACGGATCTCTGTGAGATCTAGGCCAGCCTGGTCTACACAGTAAGTTCCAGGCCACCCCAGGCTACATAGTGAGATCCTGTCTCAAAACCATAATCTGCTTAACAAAGATTATTTCACTCATATAAAATAAAAGTTTGGGATAGTCTGAGTCCTGAATACATTTCTTAAATTAGGGAGGGCCTGTAGACACCTGGGTCCTGCCCTGACCCTGAAAAGCCCCAATACCCTTCTAGCCCCTGATGTGGGGTGAAGGACTCTTCCAATCTGTTCCTCCTTAATAGTGGAGGCCTTTCCTGAAAGGGCTGAGCTGCTGGGGACGAGGCAGCCTGGTGGGTAGGCTGTGTCTGTAACTATGTGTTGAACACTCACTATGAGTTAATTCTGGGAGAGCTGTGGGGGAGCAGAGGGGGGCTCAGAACATACATCCTGCTTCCACGCCTCCCTTCTGTACTGTTGTCAGGAGATAGCTTACAGGAGAGGTTCCTGGACTCTAGTAGGGTCAGAATTCCTCAGAGCACACATTTAAAATATGCAGTTAGGCACACTCACAGTTTCTGACTCCGCAAATGTGAGGCAGGATCTAGGAACTTGCATTTCCAAGTTCCCAGGAGGGTTACTTTGTGGTTCGAGGCTGATACTTGGAGAATCAACGGAACTTAATACTAGAAGAGGGAGGGGAGAGAGTTTTGTTGTTTTTGTTCATTTTGTTGTTTTTTGTTTGGGTTTTGTTTGCCTTTTGAGGAAGTGTCTCTGTGACAGTGCTATCAACTTGAGAGAATGTAGAACCTCCTAGGAAGGATTATCTGGATTAAATTAGTCTCCGAGAATGTTTTGAGAGATTATCTTAAGTCCATTAATTGATGTGGAAAGACCCATCCTAACTGTGGGTGGGCCTACTCCCTGGGCAGGAAATCCTGAACCATACTAAGTGGAGAAATTGAGCTGAGTGCAAGCAAGCAAGCAAGCAAGCAAGCAAGCAAGCAAGCAAGCAAGCAAGCATCACCCCCCCTCCCTGTTTCCTGTTTGTGGATGAGATGTGACCAGCTGCTTCAAGCTCCTGCCACCTTCCTCAACTTCCCCACCACGATGGACTGTACCTGGCCTTGTGCTAAAATAAGCCCTGTCACACTTAAATTGCTTTTTGTAGCATGGTCTTATCACAGCAACTAAAAAAGAAATCAAGGCAGGGTTTCTGTCTTCAGGCTATCCTGAAACTGTTGATCCTCCTGCCTCCACATCCCCTGTGCTTTCATTTGAGGTAAGCTATGAATAGAGCAGCGAATGAGGAGAAGCTGCACCTCTTGGCTCTAAGATGTGTTGCCTTCTTTGAATGGGGAGAGGTTACTGTAGTTCATTGCAGATATGGGAAGGGTAGAGGGTCTGGAGGCTTAGCGATGTGCTAGTTATCTTTCCAAAGAAGCAATCAAGGGAGAAAGGGCTTATTTTGGCTCCTGGTTTTGTGGAATACAGTCCGTCATGGTAAGGAAGGCCTTGTGGTGGGATTGGCTTACAGTGTGGCAGATGGAGCTTGCCCACACATTATCAAATCAGACAGGGAGGGAACTGGAAATGGGTGTGGGCCTCTAAAACCAGACTTGCTGCCCAGCAACCCATTTCCTCTAGCTAGGCCCCACCTCCCAAGGTCCTACAACATCCCTAAACAGTGCCAAGAGCCAGATACTAAATATTTCAACATATGAACATGTGGGGGACCAGACCAGACCGCACATGCTGGGACCCAGGATCCCAATTCATCTCTTCTCTCCTTTCCTTCAACTCTTGATTCCAATCAAAGCTGTTCTTTCCCTTCTGCAGAGAGAGTTCACCTATTCTTTCCCCCATAGAGCTTCAAGCATTTCTTTATTATGATAGCTGTCTCCCTGGACTATTAATGTGTGTATTGACCCATATTCCCCACTGGATCATGAATTCTTTCATCAGTAGGTCTGTACTCTGTCTCACTTAAGACTTAAATGTTTATTGACTGGCAGAATAACTGATTGGATAAGTGAGTGTGCTTCGTGAATATTAAAATATGTGGTGTAGGGAAGAACTATTAAAATTGATGTTGTGTATATGGTTGCCACCAAGTGCTTTCTTGTCTGATAAAGAAGAGCTAGTTTCTCTGTTCTACATTAGCTATGTAATCTTGAATAAATAACTCCTATAATTCTTCTGCATTATGTGCAGTAAATACTTAGACATACAATGTAACTTTTAAAATAGGTATCATTGTTTGCAGGCAAGTATGTTTACCAGGTGTGTGCAGTACCAACAAAGACCAGACGAGGGCGTAGGATCCCTGGAGTTGGACTTAATAGTTTCCCTATCACAGTAAATGAAAGATAACAATTGATTTCTTTTCCTTTTCAGAACTGAGGACCAAATTCATACATGGCTATGCAAACACTGTACCACAGAGTTATACCTCCAGCTCAAGAACAATCTCTGCACCTATGTGAGGATTAAATGAAATTATAAGTATAAAACATTTAACATTATACCCACCACTAGAAAAAAATGTTAAATGAAATGAAATTAGATATGTGCTAGAGTAAAGGAAAAAGAAGAATTGGGAAATGGAAATTGATTGGGCTGGGTAAATTAAACACCGTCAATTAAAGCCATTTACAATGCTTGTTTAATATTTATGGTCTATGACTAAGCAGCAAATCTTATTTGCTGATCACTTAATACACGTCAAATTAATTTTGATGGTTATATCACCGACATTAAGCTCACTGCTGCTCCCAAGTCAAGGAGACTGAGCACTAAGGAAAAGCCAGCCGATTGGCGTTAGCGGTACTCGGCTGGCTTTTCAAATACTCGCTTCAGGAAAATGGGTGCCTAAGGATAAGGGTTTCAGGGTCCATAGCATGAGACCACAATGACAGACACCATTTTATTTTTTTGAGAATCGTGCTGAAAAAATAATAGCATCAACCTCACTAATGAATATATCTATTTAAAAATTGTTTCCATCCAGGTTGCCATTATTTACCAGATTTAAAATGATCTTAGTGCAGAATAGCAGGTATTTTTTTTTTTAAGAAATTGTTTTCACTGTTTGGTTTCTGTTGTCGTTGCTACTTGTTTGTTCGCTTGAGACAAGGTTTAGCCTGTGACATTGCTGGCCTAGACCTTGCAGACCGTCTTCTGCCTCTCAGGCGTGTACCACCAGGTGTTCTTACGGAGACAGCTGTCTCCGATCTCGGCATTCTGTGGGTGGCACCGTTGGGGTGGGGCCCCAAGTGCTCCATCTCTCTTTTATTCCTCCCTTTGAAAATTCCAAGTGCTTTCTTTCAAAGATCACACACAATGTTTCTATTTTAAAATCGAAGCTGTTTTAAAGGACAAATATTTTAAAGCAGGCAACACCCTTGTGCGAGGGGGGAAGGACTATTAATAAATCAAGTTCTAATGACCGGGGCAGGACAGAGCAGGCATGACTCGTATGTGCTGAATTGGTCTCAAAAACAGGAACACACAGGAAACAGGATGACAGCAAATTTCAAAGCACAGCAAAGTCGTCACTAATGCTGAGCATGACAAAACCACACTTTAGCTTCAAATGTGCTGAAGCAGAAATAATAATTAATATAACAACAACAACAACAACAACAGAAGGCCCTCTGGGTCCTCGTCTTTAGAGAAAAATGTGAGTGATGTGCTGCACCCAGGCCTTCCGTGACAATCTGGGTGGACTGATTTTTAAGGAAGCCTAATCTTCAGATCCCGTCTCAAGATGAACTCTTCTGCGCAGGCGCAGGCTCCTCACAGTGCATTCAAGTCTGCACCAAAGACTCGTAGATGGGGACTTGGAATCATCCGAAGCTTCTAGCTGAGGGTAAAAGCTTCTGTGTTGCAGTTAGAAGAAGGGTTAGAAAGTAAGCAAGAAAAAGAACCGTGGTGCAATCTATGATTTGCTTTTGTTTTTGTTTGTTAAGAGAAAATGCATTTTTAGGCTCAGCCAATCCTGGCAACTCCTTTTCCTCCTTCCATCAGAAGAAATGCAATGGAATGTTTGTCTACATTTTCAAAAAGACCGTGACTTCAGTTTCAAACCAGATCCTTTTCTATTTCTATTTTATTTTATTTTTTACATGATTTATGTTTAGTCACATTTGTGTTTGTGTATGTGTGTGTGTGGGGGGGTGTCCATAAGTGTGGGTGCCTGTGGAGGTTAGAGGTATCAGAGCCCCAGGAACCAGAGTTACAGTGGTTGAGAGACACCTGTCTGTGGGTGCTCATAATTGACCTTGGGTCCTCTAGAAGACTATGTTTTCTTAACAGCTGAGTCATTTCTCCAGCCCCTATTCTATTTTATTTTGGGGATGTGTGTGTGTGTGTGTGTGTGTGTGTGTGTGTGTGTAGTGTATGTGTTCACACATACAGGTGCACAGGCCAGATATTGAGTGTTCCCTCCCATCATTCTAAGTCTACTACCTTGGGAAAGGGTCTCTCATTGAACCAGGAGCTTACCATTTGGGCTACGGTGCCCAGCCAGTGAGCTTTGGGATCAGCCTAGCTCTGCTCAGGAATGCTTGGCTTGTGGTCAGGTACAGTGTGCCATGCTTTTTATGTGAGTGTTGGCAATTTGAACTCAAGTCTTCATTCTTGCCGAGCAAGCACCCCTACCCCACTGAGCCAACCTCCCCAGGCCCTCTTTCTTTTCTTCTCCCCCCTTTTCTCTAAGATGGGGTCTCAGGTATTCCAGGTTGGCCCCAAACTCACTATGTGGTGGGCCTTGAACTCCTGACCTCCTGCCTCTATCTCCAATGTCTGTGCCTGTCTATCTGTCTCTGTCTCTCTGTCTTTCTCCTTTTCTTTTGTTGAGTTTTGAGGCATGGTCTGGCTGTGTCTCCTAGGCTGGCCCCAAACACATGATACTCCCACTTAGCTTCCCTAGTGTTCTTCCATTTTCTTTCTTTCTTTCTTTCTTTCTTTTTTTTTTTTTTTTTTTTTTTGGTTTTTCGAGACAGGGTTTCTCTGTGTGGTCCTGGCTGTCCTGGAACTCACTCAGTAGACCAGGCTGGCCTCGAACTCAGAAATCTGCCTGCCTCTGCCTCCCAGGTGCTGGGATTAAAGGCGTGCGCCACCACACCCGGCTAGATCCTATTTTCTAATTGTGATTATCTATAACTTTCCAATGCAACACACGGTAAACAGCCGTCAGTAAGATGACGTTTTGGAAGCTTAAAAACATGTTCCGATAAGGAAAGATCATTCTTTTAAGTTGCTGCTTTTTGCTTGTAGGAGGAAAGTAAGTAGGAGTAATATTCATAGGAGCTGGCAGGAATTAAATTAGCAGAGATAAAATGTTTTTTATGAATTGGAATTAGTAGCACTTTAAAAACAACTTCATTTTAAAATCATGCGTGTATGTGTGTGAGTGCATGTATGCGTGTGCAGGCACAACTGGAGCCAAGAAGAGGTCATCAGGCCCCAAGCGGGCTGAGATTACAAGCGGTTGTGAGTTGCCTGGCGTGTGTGCTGGGAGCTGAGTTCATGTGCTCTGCCAGAGCCGCAAGTGCTCTTAACTGCTGAGCTGTTTCCCCAGCCCCTCTGTGGCTCTTCTTACACAGCGATACCCAACTGTCCTCAATTTGAAACAGAGCTAGCTAACCACACAGACGGATAATAGACAGAGAGCAGACCTGGTGTATCTATCCATTCAGTCCGTAGCCGTTCAACACTAGATATCGAAGAGAAATTTCAGTGGCGTACATGAGAACATGGAGGAAATGAGAGGATCTCCAGTCTGGCCCAAACCACAGCTTCGCACACACTCTCCTCTTGGCTTAGGGAGAATGTCAAGTGTTGCCCATTTTTCACTAGAAGGAAAACAAGCTACAAGTCTCCGCAGCCAGACATAGAAAGCATTGTTTTGAGGAAATGAAAGGGAGAGCTCAGACATGCCGGGGCAGGAGTATTCTTCCACGGCTTTTTAATTACAATTACCATACTAAAAATAGTTGCATTATCCTTCGTTCACAGAGCATTGCTCAATAGCCCCACTGGTGGAATATGAAAATATTTGATGCCTTGCAAATGAAGACAGTTGGAAGCTTAAAACCCAGTCTGAAAGTACTCAGCACAGCGAGGATCGTAATGCGTTCTTTCCCCCTGGTAAAATCAAATGGTTGTCCATCAACTATGTTTTTATTCCTGGGTTTAAGCAGGGCAGGGGAAAGAAATTTTCCTTTAACGCAGAAGTTGCAACTCTTTAAATTTCATCTTCTTACTTAAAGCCAGTGCTTAAATTCTATGCTGAACAGAAGGCAAGGCCAGTCTTCCGCAGTGACAACAAGGCCCTCTGTGTAAGGGAAAGGAGCAGACATGGGACTGAGGTAGGCCTGCGGGAGAAGAGCTAGTCTATGCTCAGCCTTCGGAACCTGCTGCCTCAAGAAGCCTGAAGGCATTGAGACGCTGGCTTCAAGGGGTGATGCAGTCTTCTTCTTTGATCCAGGCTGGGGCCCTGGTGAGGAGAGAGTGCTCTGCTGGTGTAGAGCGTGCTTAGCTCTGGATGCCCCCAGGCAGCAGGGGTCTTCGAGCTAAGGAATGGCTGCTAAACACGGGACCAGCGCCGAGCTCCGCAGACTGTGGGTCACCTCGAACTTATCTTGGACTTCGAAATCCCTAAAGAAGTTATTCGTGTTTTTCACGCAGTCCACTGAGGGAAAAGGGACTCTGAGGCTTAGAGCAGCTCTTCTTGGAATTTTCCAGGGAACGCAGCCACAGCAGGGCAAGTCATCTCAGAGCTGGCCAGCCCGAGGGTGGATAACTGGTGACTTTAAAGAGAGAAAAACCAGAATAACACGAAGTGGTGCCAGAAAACACAAGGGGTGCTCTGGGACACTTGGCTCTCTTTGTTTCCTTTTATGATTATTTTTATTATTATAAACAACTGTGCAGAAGGCTTATCCCATAACCTTTTCCATAAAATGCCATTATGAGATATCCTCAGAGATTCTCACAGATTTCTCCTTGCATTTTCCTTACAAGGTTGTAAGTCTGTCTATGACAGGAACCTTACTTTCTCATAACATTTATTATTATGTTGTTTTCTGTGTTTATTTCTATTTATTTATGCATATCATCATCATCATCATTATATTTTTTTATTTTTTTCTGTAGCTATGTGGCTCTGGCTGTCCTAGAACTCACTCTGTAGACCAGGCTGAAATCCACCTGCCTCTGCCTCCCAAATGCTGGGATTAAAGGCGTGTACTACTACCCTCAGGTATATATATTTTTCCATTTATTTTATTTATTTCTGGGGATAGGGCGGAGGTGGGTGTGTGTGGGGGTGTGGGGGGTGTGGGTGAGTGCCCTCAGAGGCCAGAAGAAGGCACTGGATCTGCAGGCCATCTTGCCAATCCCATGGTTAAGATTTTAAAGGATGGCACAATGTTTTATCCATCTGACACAGAGATTTTGATTCTCCAAAAAGAGAGGATAGCAAGGCAAGTTGAAATGATAGGGCAGCCATTTTAGCAGGGGAAATCCCAGAAGTCTCCTCTGCTGAGGGGGAATGGGGTGCCTGCTTGAGTTCTGTCTGTATCCGTACAATGTACTGCAGCTTGCTCCTATGCCTTCTAACATTTTTTTAAATCGGTACATTCAAACAATATTGACTTTTGTGCATGTGCTATATTTTGGTTACTATGGGAGTACAGATTGACCCATTCCTGTGTGGTCAGTACTGGCTTCCCAAAATATGAAGACAAGAGCTGACAAATGCAGCTGGCGGTGTTTAGAAAGAGGAAGTGCAAGGCGCTAAGGGGTGGACTTTTACAAGATGAGGTCAGGGCTTCACTGAGCAAGTGACTTCTGGGCAGGAAGGCAGGCGCGGGCCCACAAAGGCGCGTGGGGGTGGACATAGATTTTAAGCAGAGGGGTTTGGTAAGCAACATGGCATTTGCTAATTAGACTTTACCAACTAGTCTGTCTTCCGAGGCCAAGAACGGGTTATCTGGTGATTGGTTGTTGTTGTTGTTGTTGTTGTTGTTTGTGCATCTCTGGCAGTTGCACAAATACATGACAACAATATTCAAGTAAAGCGAAAGGCCCAGCCAGGGGTTAATAACAGCAATCATATAAGCACATCAGGGCGGTTGAGCTCACACTCTCCAGCTGGAGATCTGTGCCCACACTCAGTTTCGCTGCCTGTCATTCTC
This sequence comes from Apodemus agrarius, assembly GCA_964023405.1. Lineage (NCBI taxonomy): Eukaryota > Metazoa > Chordata > Mammalia > Rodentia > Muridae > Apodemus > Apodemus agrarius. Next base: position 106,276,304 of record OZ030005.1, read on the forward strand.
CTAGCAGGAGTATTCTTTAGCACACAGACTTGGGGTCACAAAGTCCCCAAGGATCACTTACCAAACCTTGTCAATATTAATTTTACATTCCATGAAAATGCATTTAATTTTTTTTGCTTCTAAAATACGACAAGGAGGGGGAGGGGAAGGGAGAGAGGGGAGAGGAGAGAGGGGAGAAAGAGGGGTTTCATCTCCATGTTTGAAAATCGATTCTCTGACCCTGAGGCTAGTAAGGGTGTGGGATAGGAAAGCTGGGGCCAGTTCTAGCAGCCAAACCATAGAGAGCAAACCCAGAGGTTCAAACATTCCAAGCACTGTTCTTTTTACTGTTTATATGGGGGCTAGAGAGATGCTTCAGAGCTTAAGAACATTTACTGCTTCTCCCGGAGGACCTGAGTTCAGTTCCAAGTACCTACTTCAGGTAGCTCACAACTGACTGTTACTCCAGCCTCAAGAGATTCAGTATGAGCCGGGCGGTGGTGGCACACGCCTGTAATCCCAGCACTCTGGGAGGCAGAAGCAGGCAGATTTCTGAGTTCGAGGCCAGCCTGGCCTACAGAGTGAGTTCCAAGACAGCCAGGGCTACACAGAGAAACCCTGTCTCCAAAAAAACAACAACAAAAAATTCAGTATGTTTTCCTGGCCTCTGTAGGCACGCAAAGAGACATACATACACATACATTTAAAAAAAAAAAACTTGCACAAGTATGCTGTGGCACATGTACCAAATACAGGCATGCACACACAGTGGTTTAAAGAACAGTTTATCATAAAGACAAAATGGAAACACTTAAATATTTTCATGCTTGTAATTTCCCTATATAGTAAACTTTACTGCAGACACTAGATACCATGTTGCAGAAGGGGGCTCAAAGTCATGGGGAATGGTCACAAAAAAATTAAGATTTAAAACTAAGTTTTTATTATAGAAGTTTATTATAAGGTTTTATTATATAAAACCAGGCTGATAGTCTATACCTATAGTCCCAACACACCAGAGACTCAGGCAGAAGGGTCCTGCAAGCTTGAAGCTAGCCTGAGCTACACAGGAAGACTATCTAAAAAAATATTAATTTTTAAAGATCAGGGTACAAGTAAAATGTCAGCGTAATAAAATTAGGTCAAAATACATAATTACAAAAGAAACTTGGCAATGAATATTTTTCCACATTAGTGTACCACACTCCTAAATAACTTGGGTTATAGGCCTGTGCCATCATACCTGGCTAATTACCACTCCTATATATTTTGTTCTGAGAGTGTGCCAGGTAAGATACTCCCAACCTATTTTTTTTTTCAAAAACACAATTTTATGTTCTTCAGTTACTGCAAACAGTTCTTATGTGGCTAAACACCTGGCTTTGCCGTGCTGGTAGTCTTTCCTTCTTTCCTGTTGTAGAGAGAGCAGTTCAGGGCTGTGCATCCTAGCAAAGCAGGAGCGAGAGTTGGCTCTTGTTCTAGACAGTGTCTGCTGTGTGGAGCGTCTGTGCCGGGAGGTGGCTGAGGGTACTTCACCTTCTTCCGGGCACATGGCAGAGCCCCTTCTCACACTGCAGCACTGAGAGCCGGAGAATCTTGGCCCTGTCTGCAAGAAAGATCTGATCTTCAGCCCCATTACACAGTGTAGGACACATTCCAAATGAGGTATTGCTGCTCTCCAGCTCTGAGCTGCTGCTGGGTCATTCCATTCAAAAAGCAGCCAGGGAAGGCCTCCCGGGAAGCCTCTGAGAGAGCTGCCAAGACCTGTTAACCTGTGAGTGCCTGCGTTTAAAACCTCATGTTTCAGGCTGGGCCGGGTGGCATCTACCTTTAAATCCAAACACCTGGGAGGCAGAGCCAGGCTTCTGTGAGTTCAAGGCCAGTCTCATTCACTATGTAGTGAATTCCAGACCAGCCAGGGCTACATGTGAAACCTGTCTTCAAACAAATAAACAACTAAACCCAAACCCAAACCAAATCAAATAAAACCCAAAACTTATTTTTGTATATTCAGATGTCAATTTCGATTTTAAGATGTAATCCATTCTCTCTCCCTCCTTCCCTCCCTTTGTGCGTCCCTCCCTCCTTCTCTCTCAGTTTCTGACATACACACTCATACCACACTTTGAACCTGGTCATCAGAGAAAAGGTAACTATTTCTTTTCTATAGTCCCCTTAAATAATAAATGTCTCCACACCATGGCATCCGCCTGCTCTTCCTGGGGCAGTACTGTCTGTCCTCCCCCTGCACACCATGGCATCTGCCTGCTCTTCCTGGGGCAGTACTGTCTGTCCTCCCCCTGAGTCTCATCTCCAGTTTAAGTAAAATCAGCTTTCCGAAGGTAAGCTTGGTGCCTTTTAGAGCCAACCAAACGCCCTTTCTCCAGGCTCACATTCTCTTTCACCACGCTAAGCTGTTTATTGAGATTTTTTTTTTCCCTGCAGTTTCCCATTCCCAGCCACTTTGCCTTCTGGCTTCTTCTTTCTCTCTTATCACTGTTTTCTCCTGTTCCAATTCTTCTTATGCTTCCTTTGACATTCTGGGAGCACGGCTCAGCCTGGGCTCCCTATTGGAGGACTGCCTAGGCTCAGTCTGGCTGTGGCGGGTGTACATTCATGAAAGCTCTGCTCAGCAGGGTGGAGGGTGAGGCTCGGAGAACAGAGGAGCAGCTCTGGTCTCTAAGGGACTTGCTGTGCCTCGCTGCAGGATTCCACAAGCTACCACACCCTGGAGCCTTCCCTGCTGCACGTCTCTCCTAGGCGAGCAGACATCCCACTCCTGAGACCTCATCCCAGGTATTCTCCTTTGCTCTTCCACACTTGACTGGAGATGGTGACTTATGACACCAGCTGTAAGTTGGTGGCTCCTTGATCTACACTGTCTCTCTCTGGATGATCATTGTCAACGTTAAATGTAAAGATGCAATTTAGTAAAGTCGAATTTGAACTTTGAGATGGGTTGTCTAAAGAGCCTGTGTTTTGGGGACCTGTCTGCATCTGTAAGATGGGAATAGAGGGCCTGCTGTGGGGCGTGCTGTGAGACTTGGTGGAGGCGATACACACAGGACTTCTAGAATAACACTGGACTCATTCTCCAACCCCAGTAACTATGGATGCAGCCCAATCCTATTCAGTCTCCCCAAGACAAACTTTACACGCTCATCTCAAGACTCTCCAGCTTTCATGCTTAGATGACTTCTGGGTCTTGACATGGTCTTCTGCAGGCAACCAGCAGAAGTGGGATTTGAGTTTGGGTGTGTAACTTCAGAATTCAACCTTCCATTATACAAGCAGTTTTCCAACGTCGCTGCATCTCAGATCCCCAAGATGTTGGATTAGATTCTTCTAGATGGAGCCTCAGTATTATGTATTTTTACGAAACTGCTCCCCAGCAATTTGAATGGCTCAGGCCACTGCAGTAGAGGCCATTTGTAGAGCACACTACTCATCTTCCCTGACTTCACCAATCGAACCAGAACAGCACCTACATACTTTGACTCTTTGGCTATACTGAAAGAGTTGGCAAATTCGGTGTTCTGGAAGACAAAGAATAAAGGGCAGAGGAGGTGCCTGTAGAAGATAAATGTGTTTGAGTTTTTAACTGAGAGAAACACTATGGAGAATATAACTGACCATGAAAAAACAGGTCTGCACAAGGAGAAGCCATCTCTTTGTCTACTAACGGTAGGAAAAAGCAAGACAATAACTCTTAAAAGAAGACAATCAAAGCCCATGGAGGGCTTAAAACATGCCCCTCACTTGGCCAGCTGATCCTTGGGTGAACCCTCTTTGTGATAGGATAACGTACCATAAAGGCAAAGGCAGTTATAGTTACTATAAAATTCTCTTTGTTGATCCCAGTAAGTTTCCACCCACATGCTCTTTCCTTCCCATCCCTTCCAGGCCCCAAAGAGTAAGTCTAATTTCTCTTCTATTTGACAGCTCTTCAAATATGTGAAGAAAGTTACCTTGTACTCCCTGGGGCAAAAACTTCTGTTTCCTTTCATCTTTCCTCGTGTGACATAGTTTCTAGTCTCATTACATCCTGATCTCTCTCTCCTTGTACACAGGGATAATTTTTGATGGCCAAGTCTTAGTCACAGACTCCATGTGGATCCTGACCAAGGCAGCAGGTCCACAGATGCCCACGTTGCTTTCTCTTAGACGTTCAGTGGTTGTCCTGAGACGGCATTCTCTCTCTCTGGGCAGCCACAAGTCTCTGTGGACTCAGACGGAGTTGTGTGTGACGTAGGGTTCCCATCTTGCTCTTTTATGCGTGTGTCCAGACTCCTCTGCCCTACCCTGTCTGTGAACAGCAAGCTTCCCAAGACGGGACCCCACCCTTGCTCCACCACGGAGCCCATTCTTCCCTTCCGAGTTTGACTGCTGTAATGTAGTGTCTCTCCGTCTCTTGGCTTTCTATCACCTGGAAAATGAATGCAAATCTCCTAGTTTTTCTTTCAGGACATGGGTAAAAATCCTGAGCCTGGGCCTAGTTGGGAGCCTTGTACCACGTTTTTGGTAACTGGCCTGATGTGAGCCTTTAGAGTGGAAACCAAAGAAAAACACATTTAAAACAAGACTGACACTTCACCTGTAGAATGGGATAAGACCTGCTCTCTGCACAGGGTGGTTGTCAGGATACAGGGATTGAAAAAAGGAGGGGAAGCTTTTTAACACATGCCTGGCACACAACCCAGTAGAGAGATATCGTGGGATGTATCAGCCAGCATCTTCAGGTTACTGGTACCTAGCTAGCTATTAGTCCATTTAATTAGGTCAGCATCCAGCCAACATTCCTATCTTGTAAGTAATATATTTTCTAATGCTGTATTTAAGTTCCATCTACACAGAGAGATCCCTTCACAAAACAGGACAGAGAAAGAATAAATCTGCTTTGAAACTCAGGCAAAGTGGGAAGTTACCCACGAAATTCTTTGGTCTTGAAGCCACTTCACACTTCGACAAAGGCTGTGTGCCTTGCAAGGGCTGGACATGGGTCATGGCTTTACAAGCACTGAAATGCTGTCTTGTGTCCCAGGAACATGCCTGTCTAGAATTCATCCTATAATCACACGAGCTGGTCCACTTCACAGAACTGAGTCAAGCGACTTGATCCCATTTGCTCATGGATCCAGCCCACATTTGCAGAGCACTTTCTGGGTGTCAACCCCATCCACAGCACTCCACCCAGGCCCCTCCAGCAGATGTTAAAGGGGAGGAAGCATGCATGGGCCAAAAAGGAGGCAGTGGCCTTGCTAGCAGGAGTTCAACATTTAGAAGGTTTGCCAGTTGTTTGAAGGTAGAAACAAAACAACCTCTCTCCCTCTCCCTCCCTTCTCTTCTCTCCCCCCTCTCTCTTCTTTTTAAAAATCTCTGAGCACAGGGATGGTGCCTCAGGAGGCAGAGGCAGGCAGACCTCGGTAAGTTGGATAAGTTGGATTCGAAGCCAGCCTGAAGATCTACAGAAAGAGTTCCAGGACAGCTAGGGCTACAACAGAGTAACTAACCACCCAAACAAACAACTTTGCAACTTTTTTCTTTCCTGTTCCTTTGATACTTTTGCAAAGTAGATTTGCTAGAACCATGTCCGTAACATGTAACAGAATCTTGCTCAGGTCTCACCCGGTGGCACCGGCTAGGTCAGTACTCGAGATTATCCCCCTGCCTCAGCTTCTTGAGGGTTGGAATTATGGACTACGCCACCACCCCTGGGAGACTTCTCTTTCGAATGGGAATGACAGCTCCACCGGACGCTTGGAGGTCAAGACAAACAAAAAAAGAACGCGAGATCCGGTTAGTCGTCGGAAGGGACAGTCTTCTAAATACGTTAGCTATTAGCGCTGTGGTTCCGACTAAGACAAGCCAAGAGTTTCAGGAAGGTTCTGTCACTGTGTTCCTAAAATGTGGTTTCCTAGATGGAGCTGAAGAGGGATGGGCGAGGAGATGCGGCGTTTTCTCAGCGTTCTGCGAGCCAGGCAGGGGACAGAGGAGGAGGGAGAGCTGGGAGGCAGGCACTAGCCAGGGACGCGACTGAGGAACGGGGGACAACGGCGAGCTCGCAGAGTCCGCGCAGCAGTGGCCTCAGCGAGCTTTAGACCTGAGGGGAAAAAACCGAGGGCTGGGACAAGAAATACACAGAGCGCGCCAATTGGTTCACTCCTCGAGGCGTGTGCTTCTGTGGGCCAAATGATTGGTGAAGGGAAAGTAGCAGGTAACCCAGCCCTGCCATCTTGCCATTGGTCAGCGGCTTTCCTATCGGTCACTCGATTGGTTAGCCTAACGCGGAGCCGACCGCGAATTGGTTTGGGTTGTCCGCCAAGACAACTCCGTTCGCGCGCTCTGATTGGCTAGCGGGAAGAGGCAGGTATCCGGGCTCCGCGGCTCCTCCATTGGTGGGCGGGGAAGGGGGGTTGGGCACAGCGATTGGTGGGCGGGGGGCCGGGCCTGGGCCGGCGGGGAGCGGATTGGTCGGAAAGTAGGTTAGTGGTGCGACATTTAGGGAAGGCAGAAAGTAGGTCAGGGACGGAGGTGCCTGTTTACCCGCGCCGGACTTGCCGCCGCCGCCGCCGCGGGATCCGAGTGCGGGTGCGGGCGCGGGCGCTCGCGGCGAGCCACGGTGAGTGTTGGCACGGCTGCGGGCAGCGGCCGTCTCGGGGCGTCCCGTCGGGGGTCGCGAGTTCCCGGGCGGGCGCACCGCTCCCGCCCCCGCCCGCGGCGCAGCCGGGCCGCCGGGAGCCCTGCCCGACGTGCCCGCTGCCGGCCTTAAAGGGCCCGTGCGGCTCCCAGCCCCCATCCAGCCTCGGGGAGGCTGCGCCCCTTAAAGGCGCCGCTCCCGCGCACCCCCATCTTCCCCTCCTGGGCTGCACAGCAGGCGGGGGAGGACTGGGGGGACCCTGGAAAGCTGTCAGCGGGCGCGCCCACCTTCCCCGCGCGGGCATCACCACCTGGCTCGGGAGGGGGCGGCCGGCGGCCTCTTAAAGAGACAGCAGTACCGGGTGGCAGCAATGACCCCAGCCTGGGAAGAGCTCCGGGATGCATCCCCGGGAGCTTCTGGATCCCTGAGGAGATGGCCAAGACGCGGGCAGAACGATGCTATGCGGCGCTTGCCTGGTCAACCCTTCTACACTTCCCCCTCGGGAGCCGGGTGGGGGCGGGGAGGGCGTCTCCGTCCAGTCGGGGCGTCCGTACTGGTACGTCCCTATGTCCTGTCTTGGGGCTGGCGCGGACCCTGGGAATCCCCTGGCTGGCTTGAACCAGGCCCACGGACAGCCGTCGGGCCTCCGCTGTCCCGTACCTGGGTGGTCCTGGAGGATGTGTCTTCCCTGTTGGGTGTGAGAGTAGGTACCCGATGGCGTGGGGACTGTGCCTTGCGCCCGGTGGGCGTCCGAGAGACCCGAGGCGTGCGCGGCGAGGCTTCGCTCAGATGCGGGTTTGACAGATAATCGGGGAAGACGAAGGTTTCCACTGGAAATTGCCCCAGTGTGGACAGCTTGGGATGCTCGGGCTGGCTGGGAGAAGTCAAAGGTAGAATTTTATGCAGACGCGGGGCGCACATGGCAGCCATTCCTGCAGGTCGCGTAGCGGGTTGTGTTCAGCGCTGGGGAAAGAAGGACTGCGTTTTTACTGCGTTTGACACGGGTGTGTGTCTGCTGTCAAGTTGCGCTGGCCAAGCTGACAGGATTGCCTGTTCCGGGTGCATCTTCTCCAGTTCCTTCCTGATATTTAGCCTAGTTTTCCACTTTGACCCCTTGAGATGGGTCTTCTCTCCTGTCTTAAGTTGTTACTTTTAAGCAAGAAATCATTAATCAAGTTTTCTCACCCAACTTCCAAATATCGGATACTTGTAATCACGACCAACTACTTTTTGACAGAACCAGTAGTGTCAAGATCTTCGTTGTGGGTTTTTGTTGTTGTTGTTTGTTTGTTTGTTTTTGGCTTTTTTTTTTTGGTTCGGAAAACTGATCATTAAATGTTTCCCCCTACTGCTCTTGCTTGTCATTTGTCCTTTTCCTGTTTGCTGCTGTGTCCTCTTTCACTCTATTTTTACTTAACAACTATTATTTTTATTCTTAAGTTCCCATTGATACCAGGATCTGTCAATTTGGGTTGGTGGATTTTCTAATTAATGTGCTAGTTGAATCATGAGCTTAAAATAATCATTGCTGCTCTTGAGGAGCAGTTTTGAATAATCTCGGGCTCCCTGTGCTTGCAAGAAACGAGGGGGGGGGATCGCTGCTGTGACATTTGATTCCCATACCAGTGAAGTTCCAATATATATATATTTTTAAAATACAAAATGTAATCTTTAATATCATTCTTTGTTCCTGGGGTTCTATTATCGCTACATCTTTAAAAATGGGTTGTTGAACATATTTAGAAAGGTTGGAAATTTTCTAGGCAGATTTGCAATTGGGTGTATTAGCGGAAGCTGGATCTGTAGCAGCACTTTGGTTCTATCTTAGATGTTGCCAGTGAATAATGATGATGTTAAAACAGTAGTTAAATTTGTACTTTGTTCCAATCTCTGCTGCTTAAAATGGGAGAGGCTCCGATAAGGTGTGGAAGAGTGGTAACCTAGGAGTTAGGAGGCGTGAAACTAGGTTCTAGCCCCGACTGGAATTCTGGTGGCTTTGCTACTTGGAGCAAGTTACCACACCTTTCCAGGTTATGATCTGATGGAAGGTCAGACAGTTTATCTAAGGGATGTCAAAGATTTCTACCACTCTTAGGTTCTGTATGCCTCTCGGTGTTGAATAAATTTGAATCAGGGTCTGATTTACCTCCTGGAGCTGTCAGAACAATTGAGTGAAAGTCTTTTCTTCATGGGACAGCCAAGCAGATCAACAGATGGTGTTTAAAGGGATCCATTTCAAATGATTTATAATTGATGACGATTCACCCGTATCTCTGCTATTTGCAGAAGAGGTTTACATGCCACGGGGCAGGAAAGGGAAGTGGCTGTGTTTTCAGATTTATTCCTTCACATCCCCAGGCTCACTGGGATTCATGTGTGCATAAGTGCCACAGAAAGACCTGGCCACCTTAACAGCGCTGCTTATGAGCGTGCGGAATGCATGCTTTTACCTAACTGTGGTGGGCAGCCTGTTTTCTATCTCCGAGCTTTTTCTTTCTATGATTCCATCATCGCCCCACTGCGGCAGGAGAATGTGAAGATTAAAGAGCTCATGTCCCTGACAGCATGGCAGTTTCAGATGGTGACTTCGGTGTGATGCTAAATGCCTGAAATAGGCATTTGCAGGGAAATTAGAAAAGGCAAAGCCCTCTCTAGACTTTTGAGCTCGGGGACACAAGCGCGCTCTTTTCTGCCAGTCTTTTGTCACTTCATCCCAGGACTCAGATTGACCCTAAGCCTTTCTCCTTCCCTCCACCCACTCTGGATGGATGACCCAAGCCCCTCCTCCCCTCCTCCTGCTATGACTTTTGCTCCTCAGCATCTTTTCCCCATGCAGATCACCCTGTTCAGTTTCCCCTCTGTGCCCTCTCCTCTTCTCAGGTGAGAGAAAACACTGCTTTTCCCACTGAGCTCTGGAGTAGGCAGGAGCCCCTCCCTGGGTTCTGGTGGAGGAAGGAGCTGGTATTTGGGTTGGAGCCCTGTGGCTCTGGACAAGTGCCTGACCTCTTTGACCTCCCTGCTGCTCCTTGGGTGCAGTGACAGCGCCTGCCTCTTGGAGGATGACAGGACATGATGCATGTCAAATGCCTAGCACACAGGAAGCCTCTGCTCAGTGCCAGATGCCACTCCCTCCCACCTCTGCCAGGCTCCTGTCACCAGAACATCCTTTGTACTCTTTGCCCTCGGAAACCCCACCAGTCTCAGTGGAACCTTTGTCTTGATTTGGGAATAGGAAGAAACAGATCTATTGTGAGCCTCCTGTACACTGGGCAGTTTCCATACTAGGTGCCCCTGAGTCTGGATGTCTCTCCGCTAGGTGCCAGACTCCCCGAGAGCTGAAAATTCTCCCTGCTTTCCTTTTGTATATTTCTTAAGACTAGTAAGAACTTTTTAAGTCTTGAACTCCAGGTTGTTTCGGTCCCTGATCTTGTTTGTCTTTTTTTTTCCTCTGGAAGTCCCCTCTCCCTTCACCTTCAGGTCATGTTGCTGTCTCGACTCTTTCTATTGCTGCTGAAGGTCAGCATCTACCTTCTGCTCACGCTGCCTCCTCAGCCTCCACCTCTGGCCCCAGAGTCCCATCTCTAGTCATGCCCCATTCCCTCCTGCTTTAGCTATGGCAGGTCTAGTAGTGTCCTGTGGGGTTACAGGCTTGCAGCCTGTCTTCAAGCACTGTTCCCCAGAATCAGCACACCATCCTGGCACCTAGAGCTCTTCGTGCCCCTGTCTCCCAGCTGTTCAACTAGGCACTTTTGTTGAGTGGTTAGAGCCCCAGTACTTTCATATCCCAGCTTTGGCTTGCATCCTTCATCACCAATGGCCAACTTGTTTTTTCTCTGTATCATGGTGTTCTCCTGATGGGATCTACCTCTGGCTCTGGAGTTGCAGTGTGGACCGAGTGAGTTAAGATACTGGATGTGTATGTCAAGATCTTCACCCCACACTTAGCAGTGGCTCAGTGTACTCCTCAGTGCTCTTTTCCTCGCTGTGTTGTGGGGGATTCTCTATTTCCAGCCCACATGCTGGCCTGCATTTGCTGTGTGCACAGGACTGTCCAGCCAAGCCAAAGGGTGGCCCTTCCCGTGCAGCAGCCCTAGCCTGGTCCTCCCTACCTTCAGGTCCTCACGCACCCACTTTTCTGTTCAAACTCTGGCACTTGGACCTTCGGGAACAATCTTTGTCTTGACACCTGGCCATAGTGTCCCCAGCCCTTGACCCTTCTGTAATCCCTGTCAGTTCTGCTGTATTCTATATCATGTTGGGTTCTCTCTAGGACCCTGGCCTAGTTGTCCAGACTGAGTGAGCTCTTTGGGTAGCATTCATTTTGATTCCTGCCAAAAATAGGCACAGGAGGCCTTTGGGACATATTTGCCTGTGCCCATCCCAGTTGGAGACTGGAAGGGGGAGGGATACACACTGCAGAGAGGTCCTGGGGACAAAGGTGAGGAGGTTAGTAGGGTCATGGGTGTACATGGCCTTGAGTGGTGAGGTCGCATGGAAAGAGTGTGAGTTGGATAGGGAGATGGCATGTCCTTGCTTCAGGGGAATGCTCGGTGCTGAGCGAGTGCAGGAATATAAAAGCAAATGACTTTTACTTGGGTACATGCTGTCCTTTTAAATTTCGTACACTCCTATGTGTCCACCCTGAGTAAAGATGGGTCTTTAATTTAATATTCTGGCTAATATTGTTGTGGATGTAGACTGAGTAAAACATTTATATGTATTTATCCCTTTCACTACTGCTTCAATTGTGTGACCGGGGCAAATTAGTGGGCATCTTTGAGTGTGGTTTGCTTCAAATGAAAGAGAGGAATAAATAATTATGGCAGTCGTAGCTAGCATTTTGGGGCCACTTCCTGTGTGCCGGTAGATATTTTGCTTCCCTTAGACTTGTTAATTTCATGCACTCTTCAACATTATCTTGTGAGGTCAGCACCACTGTCCATATCCTACAGATGAGGAGGGCTTTGCATACTGCCCAAGATTACCCAATTGCTAAGGGATGGGTCAGGATTTATTTATCTGGTGGACTCTAGAGCCTGCTGGGAGGGCAGGGTGTTAGATGTCATGTGCCAGACATCATGTTACGAGCCCTCTGGGCTTGTAGAGATCGGAAACTAGTCTCCATTGGCAAATCATGGTACATACTGTCCTTCAGGCAGGGCTGGTGTCCTCGCTATGGTACTAGAGGACCACACGTTCGGATGTTAGTTACCCTGGGGGCAGTTACAAGGGCTTGTGAGCACCTCCTACATCCTGACATGTGTGTCTGCTGTGTCTTGCTTTCTCCCACATCCCTGAGGTCTTGCTCTGAGGCAAACCCCTGATCTTCAGTCTCCTCCAGGATCCCACACGGAAGACGAGCTTCCTGAAGAAACTCACTGGCACTGGTCCCATCACAGACACTGAAGAACTCTGCCCGGGGAGGAGACTTCAGAAGTCTCTCGGCTTTGTCATCCTTATCCCAAAGACCCCCAAACCCACCTCACCGCTCCCAACCGCACTGTCAAGCCACTGCCATACCCCAGCCTTGGTGGAGAGATATATGTTTAATGCCAGTAATTATTTCCTCTGAATACATTTAGATAGCAAAGGGAACATTGTTTTATGTGAAGAACCTGTTACATAAAAATGAGTTATATAATGTTCAAATATATACCCGACCAAAGGTAATAATCACCAGCTCTATGGAACAGAATTAGCCTCAGATTGACAAGTGTGAAAAGTGACACTCGACCCTCAGCATGTCCCTTTGAACCCTGCCATCCTTGTTGGGGTTCTGGAGCAGGCTGAGTGGGGATGGGCCTGGATCCGCCCTGGGGTGCTGCTGGGAGGTGGGCAGGAAGTTGCCTTTGGGGCGAGGAGACGCAGTGATGTCTTGGTGACTTTTGTCTCCCTCACGTCTCAGCTGCTTACTTCTTCACACTTGGACCACCAGCATCGCCTCTGTCCACCTCTCTGCTCTGTTGTCCGCGGCCTTGGGTTTTCCCCATACAGAATAAGCAGGGAGTGCCTTCTGGGAACAAATGCTCCGTGTCTAGGCCATCGCTGCCCCTGTCTCTAATTCACATTACCAGACCCGGTGCCTACGCTCCCATGCTGCTTCTGTTGAATGTCCTAGCTCATGATTTCTCGACCTTTCTCGCTCCCTCCCTTCTCCTGTCTACTTTCTTAGTAAAACCTCCTCCTCTGAAGCCCTCCACCCACCTCTCCCCACCCCTTCTTTTGCTTGTCAGTCATGTATTCCAAAGCAATGATATTCACATTAGGCCATCTCCTGCCTAATCGGGACGGTCAGTTCCCTCAGTTTTCAGTTGTTTGATAATCTGTCTTGCCCTCACTCCCTGCTCTATCTCCAGTCACCCATTCATTCAGTGGGATTTCCTGGAGGCTCTCAAGTGCATAGCACAGTTTTGAGCTCAGAAGTGACCAAAATGGGTCTCATGGGGGGAGAGCAGTAAACAATGAGACACAAGAAGGAACAGATGGAGCGAGACAACAGGGATTGGATGGAGAATACTGTCAGGGAAGATGACTTAGCTGGTGCTCAGGGAAGACCCCACTGAGAAGGTGACTGGAACTCAACTTCCTAAAGATGCAGGAACACTTTCCCAGCAAGAGACCAGGCTGGTACGATGAAGGTCATGATGTTAGAGGCAGTTTGATTGCCAAGGAAAGCAAAAGCTAGTGTAAGGTTGTGAGTCATGGCCAGGCACCAGCTTTCTTCTTTCTCTTCTGGGGAACCTTGAGCCTAGAGTCAAAGGTCTGCAAATATGATTTAAAATATCCACTCTTAGTTGTGTGCCATGTAACTAGCTGTTCACCGTTCCCTGCTTCGAAGGCGGTGTGTGAAACCCGAGGCATTTGTTATATGCTGTGTCACATGCAAGCAAATTAAGGGTTTGAACGGTCCCCTCATAAATGAACTGCTGACAGGTGTCACCAGCCACTAACCATTTTAAATTGTATTTACTGTAGACTTCTGTATACTGTTGGACATGCAGGCTCTTCTTAAAAGCAGGGCTTTTTTTTTTTAAGTTTATTTGTAATGCAGTTGATGGAAGCTTGATATAATTTGTATATATTAAAACAAAACAAACAAACAAAAAACACAACCAAACTAACTAATGGTTTACTTCTTCATCAAGCTCAGGAAAGCCACTTAGGGACAGCTGTAGCCCAAACCGTATCGCTCTCTCTCTAAAGCACTGTTAGCGTTAATTACGCTGCCGTGCACGAGGCCCTGGTCTGTGCCGCATTCCAGTTCCTTACTGCCGGCGTTGGCTGTTTATCTTAGTCACGTCTACTATTTTTCCAGCCTTTCAGAGAGCTTTATGGGAGGAATTTTGTTTTTTAACCTTTGCGTCTCTAAGAGTTGGTGTGTTGTTTTATGAATGAGACAGTAGAACTCAGAGAGAAAGGGGTTGTGGGCCCGTGTGGTGATGTGCTGAGTCTCTTAAGAATGATTATTCCTCTTGGAACTTTGCCTTCTCAGGGTCTTCTCGGTTATAAAATCCCGCGTTTTCCAAGAGTAATGGGAGAATGGCACATGGCCTTCATTGTGTAAACCTGCAGGAAATGGCCCCCTCCAGATCTTCCGGTACATGTCAGTGGCTTGGGGACTTAGAAGCCCCCTTAGCCAGTGTGTAGTACTTTTTACTTCCATCCCCCTCCCCCACCCCGATTTATCTGTCTTTCTAGATGAGTTGGAAGAAATTTTTTTTTTTCCTAGAACTTTTGGTCCAGATAAGAATTGTGTGTTCTCGGTCATCTAATCTCCCATAGCATTATGTAAATCACCTTTTCTTTGGACTCCTAGGGATAAACATGGTGACTGGTTTGTTTGCTTGTGAAATACACTTGTGAGAACCCTGGGACTGGGATGAGTTTGCAAGAGAGAACAGAGCTAAAAGAGTGTGGGATCCAAAACAGCTTTAAATGTTAAATGCAAATCTATTTTCAGTATCCTGCTGGAGGGGAGGGAGGAGCCCAAGGCTGGGGTGGTGGAAGCAAGCAAGCGGGTTCTGCTTCCAAGGAGGAGGAAGGAGTCTTGCCACCGCCTTGGGGGGGGGCGGAGAATCACCCAAGCGCCACCCCTCCCTTCCCACCTCTGAATCCAGTTTTTGGCATCTTGGGTCACTGTGCCATTTGAGACATTTGATATTTAAGTGACGTTAGTGGCTGAGATCAGCTGGCAACCTTGAGAAAAATGACCGATGTGAGCACGCTGTACTGTCTGTCCTCAGTGCCCTCTGGAGGGAAGGGCTGCCGCGCTGGAGTGGCAGGGCGCTTCTAGCGCTGCCCCTGTCTGGTCAGTTATGAGCAGTATGTTTATCTCCACCCCTCACTTGAAGGCCTAGAAGGAGTTTGTGCAAGGAGACGCTGTGCTGGAAACTTCACTGTGGAGCTGGAGGTTGCATGGTGCCCTCATCTTCCTTGGGTGCAGGGCAGTGCCATCTGCTCAGTTCCTGCTGTGTCCCAGAACCAACAACAGACTTAGTGTCTGTACAGAACAACTGGCCTATAAATACCTGCTTATTTATTCAACAGGTGAATTGAGCTTTGTGAAAGCCCCAAATGTTCCTGCCCTCCCACAGGACACATGGAAGATTTGCTCTTGTGTGTGTTTGGAAGAAGTCTAGGCTGCCATCCCCTTTGGGCATGTTTCCCTGTTC
Source organism: Apodemus agrarius (assembly GCA_964023405.1). Lineage (NCBI taxonomy): Eukaryota > Metazoa > Chordata > Mammalia > Rodentia > Muridae > Apodemus > Apodemus agrarius. Next base: position 106,291,592 of record OZ030005.1, read on the forward strand.
TGTGTGTTGGCAGAGATCCGAGCCTTTTACTGATGAAGAGTTAACTCTTCAGCTGACCTTCATCTCTGCCTTGTCTTTTTTTTTTTAAGATTTATTTATTTTATTATATGTAAGCACACTGTAGCTGTCTTCAGACCCTCCAGAAGAGGGCATCAGATCTCGTTTCCGATGGTTGTGAGCCACCATGTGGTTGCTGGGATTTGAACTCAGGACCTTCGGAAGAGCAGTCAGTCCTCTTAACCACTGAGCCATCCCTCCAGCCCCCTGCCTTGTCTTTACTTGGCTCCAGAACACAGCCTAGCAGTGGCTGAGCCACATCAACTCAAAGGGAACTTACTGCATGTTTATTTGGGCATAATGACACATTTATTATTTGTCAACAGATGTCTGAAGGGCTGTATGCCAAACACCAGGCTAGACCCAGGGGCAGAGCTGATTCATTTTTGTGACCCAGGAAAGAGCCTGTAGTTTTATTTCCTTAAAGAGCATTCCATGGGCTGGGGAAATGGTTCATTTGTAAAGTGTACGATGAGCAAGTATAAGGTCCTTAGTTCAGATGCCAGCTCCTTATCTAGGATGTAGACTTACAGAGGAGGGTGGACTCATCTTTCAGAGGTGGATGTGTAAGAATAAGGATAAAGCATAGGCCAGAGGTGGGAGTGACAAGATCACATGCAGAGATGGGCTAACCTAGGATGGAAGGTTCTGAAGTGGCCGTGTTAACCCACGTTTTGATGGGAAAAAAGAGACATCAATGGCAAGTCAGAGTTTACCCAGTGACCATTTAGATCCAGCTAGAGTCATTAGAAAGGAGAATCTCTGTTGATGGATTGCTGAGATCACATTGGCTTATGGCTGTGTCTGTGAGGGATTGTCTGCATTGACTGATCTTGGGGAACTATCCCTACACATAAGAGAGCTGAAACATGATTTCGTGCACATCAGTCCATGGCTTCTGCCTGCAGGCTCCTGCCCTGAGCTCCTGCCCAGGCTTCTTTCAATGACAGATTATGAGCTAGAAGTGTAAGATGAGGTAAACCCTTTCCTTCCCTGGTTGCTTTTGGTCAGAGGGGTTTATCATAGCAATAGGACAAAACTAGAAACACCTAGTGGGGTGGTTGATATAGATTGTCAGCTGGGAAGGACCGAAAATCTCCTAGGAGACAGGGGATTTTAGGAGACAGGCACACTTGTGCGGGGTTATCAGCATCTGGGAGGAAGGCGCACTCACAGAGGGTGGGACCATTCTGTGGGCTGGCATTCCCCATGGAATGCAGGGTAGAAAGGATGCTGAAGATAAGTATTCATCTCCCTCTGCTTCTGACTGTAGATGCCATGTAACCAGGTGCCTCTCAAGCTCCCTGTCATGATGGACTGCCTGCCCTGGAATTTCAAGCCGGAATAACCCCTTTCTCCTTTCAATTGCTTTTGTCAGAATACCCAACAGCATCATCACCACCATTATCATAAGCCGTGTGTTTGCTTGCACGTGCCATGGCGCACATGTAGAAGAGGACAACTTTGCAGAATCAGGTCTCTCTACTTCCACCTTTAAAGGGGTCCCAGGATTGAACTTAGGTGACCAAGGTTTTGCTATTGGCCAGCAAGTGCTTTTTCCCATGGAGCCATCTCACTGCACCCCCCTGAGGGTTCTCCCCCCTCTTAAATCAGCAACAGGAAACGTAATGAGACACCTACCTATCAACGTGGTAGAGACGGGGTGGGGGCAGTGGAGATCCCCTGAAATTGCTGGGTTAGGACATGGTCATACTCCCTGTGTACTCACACGAGCCCTGTGTGAATGTTGCAGTTAGGCTGGAGCATAGAGGGCTAAGTGCAGCAGAGCTCTGACGGGAAGGAACTGGATGGGCCAGATGGAGAGAGATATGGAGCTACAAGTCCAAGATAATTGACAGCTGTGTCGGTCGGCATGACTGTTATCAGTTGCTCTTTGGAGTTCTGGATCGCGCAAACATCTACCAGTGCAAATGGCTTTTAAGTGTGTGAATCTACCCTGTACTGTAGCCAGATATCTCCGTCATGAGTTCTCCAGAGGCAATGCGTCCTGTTGGAAGACAAGTGTTAAAAAACAAAGGTGTTTTGTTGATGAGGAGCACTGGATTAGAAACGGAATAACCCACAGTCTGGGCTGCTCCCGCTACTTACTGCCCGCCACCCCTTCAGCATATCACTGATGTCTCATTTGATTGTTCAGCTGGTAAAACAATTCTCACCCAACCCTTCACAGAGTGGGTGGATCTGATGCTTGAGAGAGACAACGGAAGAAACAGGCCTTGGAGCTGTAAAAGGGCAGTTTTCCTGGTGGGCTTGGCTGGCCCTTACAGGTGTCCTAGAAGAGCAAGGGCCCCCTCTTGAGCAGGCTGGATGATGCGGCGCTGTCCACCACGTGGGTGCTGACTCATACGACTTTGCTGGCTAGAAACATTTTTGTTGTCGTTTTATTTTTTGTTCTGAGACAGGGTCTCGTGTGCGTGGGATGACTTCGGGTTTTCTGTGTAGCCGAGGATGACCTTGGACTCCTGGTCCTCCTGCTTTCAGCTTCCAAGTGCTGAGATTACAGGCTTGTGCCCGCACCCTGTTTATGGAGTGCTGAGGATTGAACCAAGGGTTTTGTGCATGCCAACTGACCCCCCTCCCCAGCCCTGGGGCCATGCTTTAAAGACAGCCACTCATTTTGTACCCAGAGATGGAGCGCCTCATACCGGACATGGAAAAGTCAGATACAGATCGTCATGCGGATGTCCTCTTCTCTGAGAATATCTCTCAGCATAATGATGAGCAGCTCTGAACCAGAAAAACAAGTGCCCGAATCTAGCCAACTGGCTGTCCAGGCACTCTTGGATGGTTTGCCTATCCTCAGGCATTAGGCAGAGAACCAGAAGAACCTCTATTAGCCTGGGATTAATAAATGAGCCAGCAACACTGTCCAGGTAATAGCCAGTTGCAAAAGCCCATAGCTGCTATGGCGGAGCAGAACCTTGCTTGAGATCTGCGAGCTCTCAGCTCCATCAGTATTTTATATCCATTAAGAGTAGTGTCTAGCCTGTAATCCCAGCACGTGGGAGGCAGAAGCAGGTGGATTTCTGAGTCTGGTCTACAGAGTGAGTTCCAGGACAGCCAGGGCTATACAGAGAAACCCTGTCTTGAAAAACAAAAAACAAACAACAACAACAACAACAACAAAACAACAACAACAAAAAAGAGTAGTGCCTAACCTCTGCCTGTTGACATATGCTAAGTATCATGCTAAGTGGTGATTTGCCTTTTCCATGTATGGAGTAGGTAACATAGGTCTCATTTTCTTGTTAGGAAGTCCGAAACTCAAGGAGTACCTCAGATGATGTGTGCTATGTGGAAAGGCTGGGATCAAAACCACAATATCAAGTGCCTGATTTAAAAAACAAATAAACAGACAAACAAACGGCATTTTTCTTATTTCTTGCACTGCAGAATGCTTCCTCTCTTAGACTGAGGGCTTCTCACAGCACCATAGGGCCTGCACGCTCTCTTTTTGGTTGACAGCCGTCTCACCATGCAGTGGCCCCAGCTCACTGCAGCTCTCTTTTCCTCAGAGCCCACGACGGATGCCCAGCTAGCTGCTCAGGGACTGGTGAGCAAATGCATGTCAGTTATGAACTTGGCGGAGACTGACTCTGGCCAGCTATGCCCCCTAGTCCATAAGGAGCGATCGGATGAGATTTCTCTAGGTCTCATAGACAGCATCTCGTCTGCTAGGGCTTCTGGGTGGGTGAGCATCAGCATCTTTTCTAGAAGTGCCGTCTCACATTCCCAACCCGTTTGCTAAGCTGTTCTTATAGGCAGTGCCTTGTTTGGTGTCTGTCATGAGCCTGGGAGACAGGTGTTAGGAATCTGCATGTGCAGACTGGGAATTAGTCTGGGGGTGTGAGTCACTGCCCAGGGCCCACAGCTGGTCGGTGGCAGAGCCAGGCTTCCAAGCTGCAGCTAGCATTACCCAGGTTTCTCCTTCCCTGCTTTGCTAAAGCTGTTCTTAAGTGTTCTGTATACTGTATTTAGAAGCCTTTGAGACCCGCAGGAATGATTAATTTAATGTGTTTTGTGCTCCATACTGTTTCTGAACCAGTAAATAAAAGATCACACAACAGCTCCTTGTCTTGGATTAAGCCAATACATACCTCCCCCAGATGATATAAACTATGTGTATGTCCTGGGCCACCAGCAGCCCTCTTATCTGGAAAACAACAACAACAACAACAACAACAACAACAACAACAACAACACACAAGGCTTTTACAGCTGACAAATCACGAAGTTTACATAATTTCTCCTAAAAGTTGACCATTGAGTTCTTGGTCAGGAACACAGCTCCTGTGATAGCTGTTTCCATGGAGACAGTAGCCTTGGCCCTCAGTTGGGCTTGCAGTGCCTTTGCTGGGAGTGGAGAGGGCTGCTGTAGGAGAGCAAGGACTGGCTGCAGGCCTCGCCTCTCTTGAGATCGCCTACTATGTCTGAAGGAAGCTGATTTCCTTTTGGGGGGGTCCCTCAGTTTTCTTCTGACCAAATAGAATTTCCCTTTGAGGTCCAGGTGGTGTCCTTTATTCACAATTTTTCCATGAGATAATAACATGGAGTGAACACTTTCATACACAGATCTACACCCCCCCTTTAAGTGTTTAATAGCTTTACTGAGGGTGTGTGGGACTGATTTCATTCACGCTGATTGGGGGAGTTCTATTAAGGAGTCTCACCGACCTCACACTCACACAATAGCTGAGTTCACTTGGAGGGTGGCTTCTTATGTGCCAGTCCAGAGTGAAGGGGTCCAGGCCTGGTGCCATCAACAAGTGATGTACACTCGGTGGCCAGAGGTACAAACTTCATTTCACCTTCCACAGGGGGAAGAGCCAGAGTACAAGGTCATACCACTCTGTGGGGAAGATCTTGAATCAGTAATTCTTCCCCCCCCCCACCCCCCCTGCCCCCGAGGTCAGATCTTAGTGCTGTGAACACCTATAGCTGCAAAGGAGACTAGGAAATATCTTTAATTGGGAAGCCATGTGTCCAGCAAGGTGGTGGTGGGGAGGAAATGGGACACTGGGGAAGATGGCAGCCAGCCACTGTGGTGCCAGTGACAAATGGTTAGAGCTAGAGTGAATGAGAACCAGGATAGTGCCTAAATCAGGAACCAGAAACCCAGCAACCACTGAAGCCAGCGCAGGTATATCTAGAGCCATCTAAAGATCAGAGCACTTCACTGCTCACAGTCAGCAGCCAGCAGGTACCCAGGCATCAGAAAGGACTCTTAATCAAAAAAGTCTTAGGTTGTCAGCAAGAAGAAGCAAGTCTACCGGTGTGATTGGCACAGTAGAATAAAAGCCCTTGTTGAGGAGTCAGAGACCTGTGTTTGAAACTTGCCTTTTGCCTATGACCTGAGTAGAACATTCTAGTAAATATTATATCATCGATAAAAGAGGGATAGCTGTGATTGATGGCCTTCACTGCTGGAGCAGTGCAAGGCTAGCGGATGAGGACCCTCATCATCTGCATCTCCATGGCAACGGGTGGAGCATCTGTCTGTTCACTGTTGTATCCTAGTACTCCACCTAGAGCCTGGCAGAGGTCCATTCCTGATTGGAGTGTGGATATCACAAAAGGTGGCAAGGGGCATATGAAAGGAGCTCTCTGCCCTGCAGTCCTCTCTCCATGACAAAGGGTTCAAGACTCTGCTGGCCAAGCACTGGAACCCATGTAGAAAACCCAGTAGCCATCAAGTATCAGGGCAGATATTCAAGCATCTCCCAATTGGATAGCACAAGTCTCACTGTGTGGGTGACCAGATACAACATACTGAAGATAGAGTCATGGGTGTGAGCCAACCTTTAAAATGACTTGGCTAACCCACTGACCTTCCAAAGGCCACCCAGACTTGATTTCCTGCTTTAAAATGATCAGATGCAGTCTGATTATTATAAAATTCCTTCTATTTGAAAAACGTGGCTTATTCAGACTATTGCCTTGAAGAGATGATCTAGACAGGAAAATGTAAAAACAGGCTTCATGTTTTTATGTGATGAGAACTTTCATCCTAGATTTAGTGGTGTTTTTTTTTCTGCTGGTAAAGAAATTGGGGTTCATTAGATTAATTCATTTTGTTGCCTTTTTTTTTTCAAACTTTGTTCTTGTATTTATTTTATTGTTTGTTTATTCACTACGGGTGAGCACCTTGCTGGGAACTGTGTGGAGTGGTTGTAGATGGGGTTTATTGCAAGAAAATGTGTCACTGAAATTTCTTCACAGTATGGACCCATCTCTTTTAAATTCTCATTAAGGAAAGGAGGGAAGAGCAGCAGAATATTAACAGTGCTTTTCATCTGTGGGATTATAGGTGATTTTACTCCCGTTCTTATTATGTGGTTTCTTTGGCTCAACCCTGTGTGTATCACTTTCTTGATTATAAGAGGGCAAATAATAATAATGATAATGATAATAATAATAGTCCTATAAATAAGTTCATACTCAAAGCCAAAACTGAGATTGGTTGATTGATTGATTGATTGATTGATTGATTGATTGATTGATTTTGGTACCTGTCCTGGGCTATGAACTTTCAAATGTTCACAGACTGATCCAGACTCCTTCCTGACCAAAGGCAATAAGGAACATGTATGGTGACAGGTGTTCTTCCCACTTTAGGAAGGACGTCCAGCAACACCCCTGTGACGTGGTCAGGTTTTATCACAGTATGTATGTATGTATTTATGATTTTTTTTGAGACAGGGTTTCACTGTGTTGTGTAACCCCTTCTATCCAGTGTTAAGGGCTGGGCGCCCCTGGCTCTCCCAGGCTCCTTGTATACCTAATTTCTCTCTTCATGCTCAGGTTTGATTTTTCTGATGGTGGCTTCTCAAGAGAACCCACTGTGGTCCTCACCTCCCTACAGTTTCCCTCTTTGTTGTCGCTCAGGTGGGTGAGCCGAGCTGTGCTGGCTTAGAGGAGATTTGGAGGCACTGACCACAGGTGCTGAGGTCGCCTCGGACCTTCAAGAGGACACTGGGCTGCCCATCCTTCTGGGATTTGCTCATATGCAGCATGGCAGGCTCTCCTGTGGCTCTAAGAGGTGTCTGAAGCCAGAGAGGTCCCAAGCTGTCATTCATCTACTGAGAGCCTGTAGAGTGGCAGCCTCTGTCTCATATGGCAGCCAAGGTACTGACCTCGCCCTAACTGCGAGGAGCTTTGGGGAGAGAGAGGAAGCTAACTAGGAGCTCAAGGAAGAAGATAATCACAGGCTGTGCGACTGGCCCCAGAGGAGGTAAAATGGGTCTGTAAATAGTGGCACTGGAGGGCCAGAGTTTGCATGGGAATCCAGGACTTTAATCCCAAGGCCTGGCTCCTCCCATTTCCGCTGGGCTTGTTGGTATGGAGCAGTGAGTCTCCACCTTCCTAACGCTGCCACCCTTTAATACAGCTCCTCATGCTGTGGCCACCCACAACCATAAAAATTATTTTCATAATTGTAAATGTTCTACTGTTGTGAATTGTGATGTAAACATGTGATATACAGGATATCTGATGTGTGACCCCTGGGAAAGGGTCATATGACCACCCCGGGGTGGGGGGCTCCTGACTGGTTGAGAACTGCTGGTGTAGAAACCAAAAGACCTCTCAGGTGGACTAAGGTGCTTCAACACCCTGGCCAGGCCAGGCCCTGCAGGTGCAGGATGAGCTGAAGGCACAGAAGCTAGTTTGGCCTTTCCAAGTGACTCTCTCTGAGCTGCCCTAGGTAAGTAGCCAGCTTTTCTGAAGACCGAGGATAAGCCAGCCTTGATGTTAAGAGTCCAGAGTAACGCGTGCAGAAGCGTTGTCTGAGGCGGGCTTGCGTATTGTCTCCCATTATTTTTAGCATCTAAGGTTCAGCGAGGATTTTGGCTGGTACCTTCGGGAACTATTTTTAATGAACTCCTCTGCACTTCCTCATTATCCCCAATTCCTCTCCTTGTAGCTCAGACTCAGGTCTTCAAAGAGACTGAGAAAATACTATTTTTATTTTTGTTTCGGAAATTCTGGTCACCGGTGTTCAGAGATCACTGTGTACAGAGCTGTGGGTGAGTGATCTAGACATGCTTATGTGGCGGGCGCAGATGAGTGACCACACACGGAGTGTCCTCATGAGACCCTCTAGACCTTCCTGACAAATCTTGGGGTTCGGCCCTTTGCCCTGCTCTTTGGATTTGCTTTTCTTAGAAAACTCTTGAGCCCTTAGCTTTATGGAGATACAACAGTCTTCCTCCCAGAGACTCAGTGATAGTTCTTTACTGGCCAAATAAAAGGCCTTTGAAACTTGTCTCATTTCTGTTTGATGCGGCGAGGGACATTTCAAGTTATTTATCTCTTAAAGAGGTCCAAGGAGGAATCGCCTAACCATCTAAACTTCCTTACCGCCTCCCACCTGCCTACTGTGACTTCTAGCTAGAAGTCATTCCTGCAGGGATGCTTTAATCCCCTGTTCGTCTGGAAGTCTCAGCAACTGAACACAAGTTGACTTTCTTGGTGAAGAAGGGGTCTTGTTGCCACTTCTTTTTAGCCATCCCCATCTCCTGGTAAAGGGCATCTGCATTCCCCGTGTATGTGGAAAAGAGGCCCATAGAAGACCTAGGGGAAGGAACGATCCATCAACAAATGGACTTTTTTCTCCTCAAATGTTCACTAGCCCAGATGTGTTAGCCCAGATGTGTTAGGTTTTGTTTCAGATTGTCTTCCATAGATTCTTCTGGTTCTCAGGATGACTTTGGGGCTCAACTTGCAGACTTGTCAAGGAAGCCTTTTGCTTCCTGCTTCCTCCTGCCTGGGGCCTTGGGACCCATTTTTGTCATTGTGAGAATACTGCCTGGTTTGGGGACATAGGTCTTACTTAGCTTCCGGGCATCCTTGCTCCCATTGGAAGGGCCCATTCACATTCTTTATAGCCCAGGCACACCTCCAGACCTCCCTTTATGGGGTCAGCATGTGACAAAATGAATCCAGTTTGCTCCAAGATAAGCCCGAGCCTCTGTCTCTCTGTCTCTCACTGTCTCTTTCTGTCTCTCTCAATGTGTGTCTCTCTGTATGTGGGTGTATGTGTGTGTGGTTGGGTCCCTGTGAAGGCTAGAAGTGGGGTTCAGGTCTCCTGGACCTGAAGTTATAGAGAATTGTGAGTTGCCCTATATGGATGCTGGGAACTGAACTTGGGTCCTTTGGAAGAGCAGTAACCAGTCTTCCTGCTGACCCATCTTTCTAGCTCCCAGACAAGAGTGGGGCAGGGGAACAGGCTCAGGGCAGGCACTGTGGCCCGGAGTAATGACACTGGACCCAGATGAAGAAAGCGAAGCTCGGAAACAGTTTAGCTTCTTGCCCAAATCCTCTGGCCTGGCAGGATTGGGATGTACACAGAAGAGCATTCTAGGAGGATGAGAAGCACTGTCCATGGAACAGGAGCGTGGCAGTGAAGGCTGGGGGAGTCTCTCCCACTGCCACACCAGGACCCACCAGACTGCCTGCTGTTGCCTCTCGAGCCGCGTGTGCTAAGATTTCCCCCCAACTCTCATTTTTCTTGAGTTTTGCAGGAACTGTCCTGTCTCCTGCACTCTCGTCATTGTATCTTCAGTTTCCCCCCATGCTTGTTAAAGATGGCTGCATACTATTCTGTCCATCCAGGGAATGTCTTCCGTGAGCTGGGAGTGTGTAACGGAGCAGGTTTTAGATTGCTTCTCATTTTTCGCTCTTCCAGCTAATGCTGCATTAAGCCTTCTTTGTGTATTACAGAATCATTTCATTAAGTCGGCATTTATCTAGCTAATGGCAACGGCCCAAGAGTCGACAGAGAGTCAGATTTTCTTTCTTCAGAAAGAATGCTGTGATAACGTATTAAAAATGTACTTCATGCTGGAGACAGCCTTTGTTGTATTTTTCACGAGTGAAGAAGCCGGCTAACTAATGAGAAAGGAGGTCTAAGCAAAAGGTAGCCATAATTTATCTGCCTGTGTATGGAGGTGAATCAATAAATCCTCTTAAGGAGCCATCAGCCTGTGAAAATCGAGGACGTTTGTCTGCCAACACCCAATGCTTTGATTAAAATAATCATGAAATAAAACCTGGATTCCCTTAAGGGTGCTGTAAGAAATGCCCCAAGACAAAGAAGTAAACGGAGAATTCTTGATGTTGGCCTTGTGATCCTCCTGCATCTGCATCCCCAGGGCTGGGATTGCAGCTGTGCAACTCCATGCCCAGCTGCACACAGCACCTCAGGGGGAAGGAAGGACTGCCCCAGCGAGCCGGCCGTGGGAGGCAGTGCACATGCGCAGAGACTTTGACTTGGGCTTTCTGTTGGCCATCAGGAAGTGACTAGGGTGGAACCAACAAGCGGGCACCATGACTTGGCCCCCAGTACTGGGCTGAGTCTGAGGTCAGCACTGGCTTTGGGGGTACTGGGGAGAGTCCAACATCTGCTGCATGGCTGAGTTTGTTAAGATTTGGGTTTTTTTTTTCTTCCAGTACTGAGTTTGGAACCCATGGCCTCAAACATGCCACACACCCCCAGCCACTTGTTTCTGTTTCTGTTTCTGTGGACCCTGGCTCTAGGCATCACGTTTCGTTTTAATCCAGCAAATGTTTACTAAGTCTACATATGTCTAAGGTTACAGGGAGTAAACACCGAGGAAGAGAGATCCCAGAACCCCTTGTTTCTGAGAAGTGTGTGACCCGGGAGTGGGACATACACAGCAGATTTCAAGCTGATGCTTAATCAAGAGATTAAAGGGTGGGCCCACCTCTTAGGACAGGAGAGCTTCCGTCACGAGGAGTGGAGGAAAGCTGGTGAAGGCGGCTGACTTATCAACACCTTGGAGAGCAGGCTAAAGTGCAGGGTGAGCATTTCCAGTAGATGGAAAAGGCCCAGGTGGAGAAGGCGGTATAAGGACAAGAGCTGTGTCACGGTTCTGTTGAAGTACTGGGCTCACAGCTCACACTTTGGGGTGACTCTTGGATGCAGCTGGTTCTCAGCATGATTGTGGAGCTTTAACTGAACTGGCCCATTTACTCCACACTGGGTCTCAAATGAGCCATGTCTGCGTCCCTACTTCACAAGGGAGGAAGCTAAGACTTGTAGCCATGAGTTAACTATCCAGAATCACACAGTTCTATCAGAGGAGATCGCGCCCATACACCCAGAGGCTCTGTGTTACTAACCACTAAGCTGCCCTGCTCTGATGCAGGGATGGGGAGGTGGGGAGGAGTAGACACAAAAGCTGGAAAGAGGCAGATGCTGAGAGGTCCAGGAGTGATGCAACCATAGTCTGGACAGAAGGGAGAAGAAGGCCTCTGGGTGGGTGTGGGGGATGGTGAGCAGGGTCCTTCTGTACTGTGCACGTTTGGAGCAGAGCTGCTGGCCTGCGCTGTCCCATCTTGATATCTGTAGAAAGCAAGGAGTAGGACAAGGGGACAGCAGAGAGCCAGCCCCGCTCGTTTGGCAGACCCAGGAGCTGTTCGGCAGCCTCATTACATTCATCTGAGAGCTGTTTTCGCGCTGAGACCCAAGTGTGACTCCTCCCCCACCCCAAATGCTGTGGCAATCGCTGTTTTTTCCTCGAAAATTGGGCCCATGTGGGTTCTGTGCGGTTCCATTTTTATAGCCTTATTACCTTGTCCAGACGATGTAAGAAGCTTCTTTCGCTCTCTTTAATCTTTGCTGTGAAAATTGGCCCTCGGAAGGCACAGAGCGTCTCATCGCCTGGCTGGTGCCACTGTGGCAGTGCTGTCTTGCAGCCACCCGCCTTCTCTGCCACCACTTGGGTCTCTGACCTCTGGCAATTTACTGAGAGCCCTAGGTAACTCTCAGATCCCACTAAATGCTGGCTTATTGCTCCCAGGAGAGTTTGTGCTTGTAAATACGCAGTCAGCTCTTTCCCTTCTGACACCACTCTCCCAATGACCTCTGAGTGTCTGAAGCCCACGCTGGGGCTCTGGCCTGGAGCTGCTAACAAGAGCAGCTAGCGTTTGGGGAGCCTGAGCTGTTTCCCAGGAACGGATTTCTGCTCCACTTAGCTAGTCCCAGGCCACCTGAGTAGGTGCTGGGGCTTCTCTTCTTTTGCAGAGAAATCGAGTCGTAAAAGAATAGAGAAGGCCAGGGAGCTGGCTCCCGAGGTAAAGCGCTTGAACTGCTGAGTTAGAACCCCAGAGCCTGTGTAGAAAAGGCAGTCAACGGTGGCTTATAGCTCTAATCTTAGTGCTTCAGAGTTGGAGACAGGCAGTTCCTTGAGGCTGGTGGGCTGGCCAGTTTAGCTTAATTGGTAAGTTGATCCTGCCTCAAGACATAAGATGCACGAGAAACAGAAGAACGGCAACCAGGATTGTCATTCTCTGGCTTCCATAAACCTGTGTAGACATGCACTTGCACATATTGGGCTCTTGCATACACAAACATACAAACACAGCTGCACACACGGTGTCTTAGGGTTTTATTACTGTGAAGAGACACCATGACCAAGGACACTCTTATAAAGGAAAACTTTAATGGAGGCTGCCTTACAGTTTCAGAGGTTCGGTCCATTGTTAACGTGGTGGGGAGCATGGTGGCATGCAGGTTGACATGATGCTGGAGAAGGAGCTGAGGGTTCTACAGCCTGATTCAAAGGCAGAGAGGAGACTGTGCCACACTGGGCAGAGCTTGAGCATAGGAGATTTCAAAGCCCGCCCCCACAGTGACATCCTTCCTCTAACAAGGCCACACCTCCTAATAGTACCACTCTCTGTGGGCCAGGCATTCAAACAAGTGGGTCTGTGGGAGCTATACCTACTCAAATTGCCACCCAAGGCTAGACAGCCTTGCCTGAGATCACATAGCAACAGTTGGTCTACACCAGTCTTTCTGTCCTGGAGCCAATGTACTTGCTTCATTCACTTAATACATGATTAAGTAAGTACAGCCTTCTAGGAACTGTTCTTGACCTAAAGAGTACGGCAAAGGAAGAAAAGGGGAGGGAGGCAAAATCCCACTTCTAGCACAGGTGTAGTGGGAGCTTACTGGGTCCATAGTTGGGGAAATGGGTGTGGGAGTTCACGGAAGAAGCTCAACTCTGAGTGGGGCCCATGCTGCCTGCGGCTCCTCTGGCTCCTGTTCCCTGCTGCTCTGTCGGCACCTGGGGATGAGCTGCCCCTTTCTGAGGACACAGCCACTGGCAGCCTCAGTTTACAACTTGAGTGTGTGTATGGGTTCCTTCCTCTGCATCTGGCCATCAGTTCTAGAACAAGGCTCTGATTAGCTTAGTTTAGAGGACTCCTGGGACCCTAGCTATGGCTCCTGAGTGATCACAGTTGAATTTTACCTCTAGTTATGGTACCAGGAGGTGGAAGAGGAGATGGGTGTGGGTATACAAAAAAGTAAACAAGACTTAGTGACTAGCCAGAGGCTAAACAAAGAGAGGGTTAAGAAGGGTTTGCGTCCCCTGGGGTCAGGAGAGTAAGGATTCATGCTCCGGAAGACGAGCATGTTTGCTGAGAGTCTGTAAGTGCTGACTGACTACTTATCTCATGCTTCTTGAGGCTGTGACTTATGCACTTATTTTTGACAATAACTTTTTGTTCTTCTTCATTGCTCTGTTTTTGTTTTTCTTTTGCTTGTTCAACAAGATTATGAATTTTCAGAGAGCAATGTTTTTCATAGCAAGAATTCAATAATCACCTATTTGAAAGGAAAAAGAAATGTAGTAGGTCTTTTTTAATTGATTATTTGGGAATTATCATGCACCACATCATGCTCACCTCCCAGGCCACCTATGTCCACTTCTCCCCCCAAAAAAGAAGAAAAAGAAGAGAAAGAAAAGGAGGAGGAGGAAGAAGAGAAGAGGAAGAAGTAGAAGAAGGAGGAGGAGAGGAAGAGGAGGAAGAAGAAGAGGAGGAAGAAGAGGAAGAGGAAGAAGAAGGGGAAGGGGAAGAGGAAGAAGAAGAAGAAGAAGAAGAAGAAGAAGAAGAAGAAGAAGAAGAAGAAGAAGAAGAAGAAAAAGGAGGAAAACAAGACCATTTTGTGTTGTCTACATACTCATTGGAGTATGGTCAAATTCCTAGTGGCTTGTCCCCTTGAGGGGATGTTGAGTATTTCTCCTCCTGCACCCACACCAGAAGCCATCAACTGAGGAGAGCCTTGTGGAGGGCCAGCTCTCCTTCACCCAGGGACATCAACATGGTTTCATGCAGCAGTACAGACCTTGGACATCTGCATGGACTTTTACAGAAACACAGGCCTCAGACACCAACACATCCCTTGGCCTTATCAGGACCACCAACCCACTCATGGCCCCCAGTGGCTACACAGACCCCACTATGGCAAACTCCCCAGCTCTCCTAGGCAGTAAAGTGCCATCCAGGATCTCACCTAAGGGAATCAGTCAGCAGCACAGATCACATACATTGTCATGAATCTCAGGCTTGATTGAAACCTGGGGCTATAGTATGGATGACAGACACCAGCATGGCCTCTGGTGGCATCACAAACCAGGTGGCCTTCAAGGAGGTCCAGTCTAGAAAGTGAACTTTTCTCCTGCCTGTCATTGCCCAGAGCCAGGTCCACCAACCCACTGCAGCATATTCAGAGTCTGCATCTGCACAAGCTCCAGGCTGCACACCATCCCACTGACCCTACTGGGCCATGACAATGTGTTGACCCCATCCGTCTTTCTCACTGTCACTGCCATCACATCTCCAGCTACACTTCTTCACAGTGCACACGCTGCTCCATTGTTTGTTGTTGTTGTTGTTGTTGTTGTTGTTGTTTGTTCATCATAGTGGCGTCAGCCAGCTGCTCTGTGTTGTGAGGCAGGGGTAGCCTGGGTGTCTTCCTCTTCCTTTGCTGACTTCTTATTAGTACCATAGCTGGAACGAGACACTGACTGTCTGTCTCTCACTCCCTTCAAAATATTCCCTTTCTTCAAGAAGGCAGAGAATGAGAGCATCAGCACTGCCAGGCAGAACAGGGATGATAGATTGGTGGGGGTGGGGAGAGGGGGGTGGTGCTGGCCTAGAAACCCTGCTTGCCCTGCCACCTGCTCTGTAGATTTAGAAATGCCTGACCCTCTGGCATCCTGGCCAGGGAGCCTGAAGGATTCAAGCAAAGTTACCTGATATGACTCATGTAGAAACAGACTTCTTCCTCTAATGAGAACCAGCTGTGGCTAGAGGTGCGAACGGTCCTGCGGTTAGAAGTAAGGACCCTATTAGGAAGCGGTTGTAACAGTCTAGAACGGTGACAGCAGAGGAGGCGATGAGAAATGGCCATGTTAATACTACGTGGACGTGAGAAGAAGCTTGGGTGAGCGTCGGATGTGGAGGGAAAGGAAGGGCCTGACAATGCAGCTGGACAAGGTGCCTTACACTGCAGCACTGACACTGCCAGGAGCGAGCCTTGGGAAGATGGAGTCTGTGTTAGGTGGGCCGAGCTTTAAACCCCACCTAGTCAACATAGAGCAGTGTGCACGTGCCTCTGACTTGACCCCAGCAATTGACTGTTGGTCAAAGGAGAGACCCAGGCTGGGGAAAAAAAAATCTGAGTGCACATCAGGTGTGGAGGTGATATTGAATCAGATTAAATAGACCACCAGGGAGTGACAGCAGAGAGAGAAGTAGGTCCTGTGGCCTCTGGTAGAAGATAAGGAAAAAAGAAACAGAGCGAAGGAGCCAGTGAGGTGAATGGAAAACCAAGAAGGCATGCTAGCCTCGGCAGGAGAGCGGCCAGCTAAGGCGGTGATGGCCTGAGGCAGGGGCTTGATGGCTTAGCTTACAGATAGGCTTGAGTTCCTGCCCCAAGGGTCTGTGTGTGTGTGTCTAAGAGAGAGAAACAGAGAAAGACATTTATGATGGATTGACATTAACCTGGAAAACACATGAATATAGTACCATGGTAGAGTTCAGCTGTGTATTCGCTCATTCATTCATTCATTCATTCATTCATGCATGCATGCATGCACGCATGTTTTAATGAGACATACTGGTCCCAGGGACTGAGCTATAGTTTCCATTCTACAGATGAAGAGTGTTCTGGAGGTGGGTGGTGGCAGTGGCCACACAGAGGAACACAGTGAGCACTGACAAGTTCCGTATTGCCAAATGGCTGAGATGATGAACTTTATTTTATATGTTTTTCACCACAGCCTAAGGAAGAATCACACTTAAGAGGGCATTCTGAACCTGGCAAGGGCTACAGTGTTGCCATGGGTAGCATCCGTAGGTGGTCAACGCAGTGGAGGAAGACATCCAACTGGAGGGGGTCCGGGGGGAGGAGGGGCTCTGTGTTTGGGAATTCACTGTCTGTCTTGTCTCTCTGGACAAGCAGGGTCCATTTGAGGAATCCAGGTGAGCCGAGCCTGCCACGTGAGGCTGGGCCAGTTGGTACAGGCCTGACATCCTGGCTTTGATTCTGGGAGCCTCTGAAGGTTTCTGCCCAGGGGTGTGTCCTTGCCAAGGTGTGCCTTTAGATTAATCTCATTAATCCTTCTGGCAAACTATTCCCTATTCAAAGCAATGGGACTGGGGCATGCATTCCTCTGGTGGAGAACCCACACATGTGGTAATGAACTGAATTGGTGGTTTTCCCCATCCACTTAACACATTTTCTGAGGACCATCTCAATGCATGTGGTATTCTAGACAGCGGATGCAAGGGGAAGGGTGAATCCCACAAGTCTCTCTCCAAACCTGTAGTTGAGACCCCTCCCACTCCCAAGTAGGAGCTCCTGTCGTATCAGTGCGTCGTGTGTTACTCCAGACATGTCCCAAGTGTTTCACGGAAGCTGGGAGGGTGGGTGCCTGGGATGTCAGGACGGCAGAGGAAGCTGGGCTTGCTAGACAGAAGCAGAGCTGGCCCTAGGAGAAAGGTTAGTCAAAGCTTGGTGTGTAAGCACCAGCTGGGAATGGCATGTAACATTCTCTTCTAGAGCTGAATGTTTATTTCCTTGCTTTCAGGTGGTGTTGGCTGCAGTGCATGCTTTTGAAACTGAACTTAAGTTTTCAAATGTGGAGCCCTAGGCCTTCGCTGGTAAGTGCGTTTGATGCCCTTTTTACCAGATGATGCGGTTAAGGTTGTGTTCGGGATGAAGAGCAAGATTGTTATTATTGCAGGTGCTCAGTGGATGTAACGAGGCCTGAGTCCCATAGAAGTCTGTCATAGGCAGAAAGGATAGTGACGTCTCCCTCTAGGTGTGTATGATTGGTGGAGATCAGTTGTTCTAAACCTGTGTGTTGCGACCACTTTGGGAGGTTGAATGACCCTTTCACAGGGGTTGCACATCAGATATCCTGCATATCAGATATTTATGTTATGATTCATAATAGTAGCAATGAAAATAACTTTGTTTGCAGGGGTCACCACAACATGAGGTACTGTATTATAGGGTGACAGCATTAGGAAGATTGAGAACCGCTGGTGTAGAGAGGTCAGAGGGGGAGAACCCCTGGGCTTCAGGGATGAACCTCACAAACAAATGGTGATTTGGCTTCTCTAAGAAGAAAAGGTAGATGGGAAAGTGGCCAGGGACTACATGATATCCTCTGTACATGGGAACACAGATAGAGGGTATAAAGAAAGTGGGCCTAGCCACAGACCAACAGAAACAAAATCTGTGTTTGAGGTAACATAGATCTTTGGTGGGATCTACTGCCATCTGACTGTTACAGGCCAGGTCAGCACATTTGTTCTCGAAGGACCAGAGGCTAGATATTTTTGCTTTATAGACCAATGTGGTCTATGAACACACCTGGTGCCAGCTACTTTGAAGACAGTAGGAATCTGTTTAAGTTTACGTTGAGTGGAGAACTTACTGAGGTGACATTTTAGGAACACTTATCTGATAGCTAGACAGGAGGTTATAGAGGCAATGCATAGTGCTATCCTGTGGCCAGTGGCAGATACACAGTCAGTGGGGGGTTGCAAGGGAAGAGGCCATCTCATTTGCTGTCTTGACTCTAAAGACGGGAGTCAAAGGTGAAAGTTGAAATCTGGTGTTTCACGGCAGTCTCATCCACAGGAGTGTAGGCACAGGAGCCGGGAGAGAGATGGTTAATCTTGCTACCGATTGATTGATTGATTGATTGATTGATTGATTGATTGATTGCCATGTTGAGGACTGAACCCAGGCCTTCATGCATGTTTGACAAGTCCTCAACACTGAATTTCATCTACTCTTCTGACACTGTTTTCAGATTAATTAAATGACATTGGCTCATTTATAGGAAGCATCCAGTTGGTGATACAGGACTGAAGCCTGGGCCAAGACAGTTATGTCTGAAGATGTAGAACAGACATCTTAGTTTGGGTTGTGAGCCTTAGCCTTCAACAGCTAAGCCATCGCTCCAGCTCCACACAGTAGTTTCAAGTAAGTGGAGGCTGAGTTTTAGAAACCATGCATACCTTGGGGTGGGAAGCAGAGGTGAGAGACACCCAGAGGCCAAGGAAAAGGGTTTCCTTATAGCTGAAACAGAAGATCGGGCCAGAGGAGCCTGTCCTGTAGCTTTGGGGCAGGCCGAGCATGTCGTGACCAATCCTCCTTTCCTTTCTGGGAGCTGAGTGTGTTGGCACTTGTGTGCACACCGGGCTTCCGACAGTGTTCTTAGGCTAGCTTTGAGGTGTGGTGTTCCCAACTCTGCCACAACTTGTACCATGGAATCCAGCTTGGGTTTGGAGTCTTGCCGGTGAGACGAGATGTGATCTGCCAGAGGAAACAGTTGTGTTTGCATAAAATGAAGGAGAGAAATAGAATAGCCAAAACTGAAGTCAGACTCACTGTGGGGGAGTCTGGACAAGTGTGTGGGATGTGAGATTGTTCCTGAGGTCGCTGACTAGTTGGTGTTCTGTGCATCTTGACGTATACTCCTGCCGCTGGAAATCTAAGGACTTCCACCTTTTGGCTTGATTTGTGTGAAGGTAGCAATTAGAGATCAAACAGCGGAAGCAGTGGGTTATCTATGGAGCCACCATTGACTGAGCCCTCATCCTGTATCAAGTAGAGTACTGAGTCCTCTGAGTGCATCATCCCACTTTAATGTTACATGACCTCTGCTGGGAGAGTCAGTATTGCTGTTTCTGCTCTAAGGAAACCCAGCCACTAAGACATCGAATAGCTGTTCCAAAGTGACAAGGGCTTGGAACCCAGTTCTGCATGGCCCGTGTGCTGTTTGCTTTCTCTTATCTAAGTCTGGGATTTCTTCTCCCACTTACATAGATATAGATGGAGTCAGATTAACACTTGAGAACAGAGGGCAGGTGTTCCCACTCCTCAGAAACCTGTGAAAAGGGTGAGAAACACATTTGAGAATCCGAAAGAAATGACAGTCAATCCTCAAGTGTTAATAGCTTCCCAGGAAGATGGTCCTTCGGTTGGAGAAAGCGGTGGCTCTGGGTTTGGAGAGGAACTACCACAAAAGACAAGAGAGTGGAATGAGGTCTGGCTGCCTCGTCATCAGGCCGCAGAGTGTTTTGTTTTGTTTTGTTTTGTTTTTGTCTTTTTGCCGCTGCTTGAAGGTGTTAGTCTCTGCTCCTCTCCAGCATCAAGTTACAAAATTTTGTTTTCTCACCATGTCCCCAGCATTTAGCACAGTCAAGTGTAAAGTGTGTCACATGCTAATTATTTGCTGCTTCCAGAGGGTCAGGTAATATTGAGTATTAACTTTGTTACTTTTCTATTGAGATGATAAAACACCATGACTTGTAAAAGGAAGTGTTTAATTTGGGGCTTATGTTTCAGAGGGTTAGAATCCTTAACCATCATGGCAGGGAACAGGGTAGCAGGTAATGCACTGGAGCAGTAGCTGAGAATGTATGTCTTGAGACACAACCACCAGGCCAAGAGAGCTAAAGGGGAATAGCATTGGCTTTTGAAACCTCGAAGCCCACCCTGAGTGACCTACTTCCTCTACCAAAGCCACGCCTCCTGATCCTTCCCAGACAATCCCACCAACTGGGCAGCCGAGGACCATGTTTTTAAATATATGAGCGCATGGGGTCCATTCTCATTCAAACCACCAGAGACACAGTGACAGCCCCTGCTCTCAGTACTGTAGTTACAGTGGTGACCCAGGATGGGAGGGGGAGGGCGGGGCAGGTGGTCTGTGTCATCACAAGGCAGACAACAGCATGTCTAGAACACCGGAAATGCTCATGGTAGATTGTAAAGTGAGGTAGAGAAGAGGGGCAGGTGGTCAGGTAGGGTGGTCAGGGAAGGCCTCTCCTGCAAGCAGAGTGGGAGCCTCTGGGGAAACACGGAAGCTCTAGGAGTACTCAGTGTAGGCTTGCCGGCCGAGCTCTCCACACTTCCTCTTGGTCTTTTGCTTAGGACTGCATCCCCCTGGCTCCCTCAGGCAAGGCGCCCTCCTGAGCGCTCTCTGGCTGTGCTCAGGGGTCTGGCCCTGGGTCATCCTCCAGGCTTACCTTCCCAGGCTCTCCTCACCTTCCTCAGCCTGTTTGTCTCCCGCCCTTTGGGTTCTGCCTGAACCCCTCCTCCTCTCCCTGCTGTTCTCCCGGATGAGCTCCTCTGTACCCTTGTTCCAGAGACCCGCAGATCTGCCTCACAGCCAGGCTTCACCGAGTCTCCCCCCAGTGTCCTCCTCCCCCACATACCCCTGGCCCGCCGCCCTTGCCCTCTCCTCTTCGTGACTCATCCTTGCCTTGTCATTCCCCTCATCTGTCCATGTCTCCCATGTTCTGATAATTCACAAACTATTTGATTTAGCCTCTCCTCTCTCTACTCCTAGCCCCCTGACCCCACCCCTGTGTGTGCCTGTGTGTGTGTGTGTGTGTGTGTGTGTGTGTGTGTGTGCTAGCACATGCTAAAGTGCATACATGTGTGAAGGTTTGAGGATAACTTGCAAGAATCCGTTCTTTCCTTCCACGTGGCACAGGTGGTCGTCAGGTCTGTGTGGCCGTCCCCTTTACCTGCTGAGCCACCTCACTGACCCTTGTCAATTATTTTTCCTCTCTTCCCCCGTTGTTTAGGACTCATCATTTATGGGAGAGAGCTATCCCCTCTCCTACTAATTGGCTCTCCTATCCATCTTTCTCCTCGCTCATTCTAGTTCACACTTCTGTCAATACTGTTTCTAACTCGCACATCTCATAGATTTCATCTACTTAAACCTCTCCATGGGATCCTCAGTGGATTTGGAGTAAAGGGCGTTACAGCCCTTTCAGAGCCTGTAGTCTCATTGCCTGGTTTTAGCCACTTGCTATATTGTCACACATTTCAGCCCCCGCCCACCCCACCAGTGGCCTCTACTTTTAGTACCTTCTCAAGCTCTGGGTTCTTGCCTGAGAATGAGCTAGCTACTATTCCCCACCGAGGGACTCAGTTCCAACTTCTCATCTCCTACTAGATACCCCCTCATTTCCTCCCTAGACCTGGAGCCGATCTTCCTCCTGACTCACATAATACATTGCATGGTTCTCTGGTCGTAAGGCAATTACAAGAGAGCTGTTGACTTACTTATCTATAACGCTCAGTAACCTGAGCTTCTTAATGGTGCAGAACACACACACACACACACACACACACACACACACACACCCCACCCCTCCCTCTTCATTCCCAGCTAGTACAGTGCACCTGGCTCAGGAAGTGTTTGTTGAAAGAGTGTGGATAGCAGAGTCTGTTTGCACAGCTAAACAACAGATTTGTAATGTGATCAAGTGTACCTGGAATTGGAAGTTCATTGGCGGTTGGATTTGATTGGGCCATACCCCTTCTTAGCTTCAGGTGCTGAACAGACTGTTCCAGGCTGGAGTTTGTGGCTGACTGTTATATTTCCTGACATCCTAGGACTTCGGGAGCATTTATTCCCTATGTCCTTTGCCTCTAACTTTCAACTATATTTTGCTGTTGTTGATGGAAGAATACTTGCAATTCAAAATGAAAAATAATCCATCAAGGAATTCTTAGGAATTCAGTCCACCCAGCTTGGTCTTGGGTGAATCTCAAATATCCTAAATTAGCCCAGCACTGATTCTTGCCAGCTCCTGTCGGGAAGCCTTTCCCCTGGTCTGGCTGGTGGGTGTGGATCTCCAGGCACCCTCTACCACATATAGAGTCTTGTGATGCCACCAGCGAGTGTGTACTGAGAAGTGACATGAATGTGCAGGGTTCTCAGGTGTCCCAGATGAGGATCTGCATTCTGTCCAGCCACTAACACGGTTCCTGAGTTCACAGCACATCAGTGTACGTGGGTGACACTGTGGCTCCATGCTGTTGGGGGACCTTAGGCTCCATGCTCGCCTCCTTCATGTCCTCCTTCTGTGTAGGACTGAGATGCTGTGCCAAGAATGCGGCTCTTATCTGTGTGCTCCCAACAAGCCAGGAAAGCTTCCCAGAAGAGTCGTCCTAGGCCCAGAGGTGTCTTGCTGACCAGGGTGCCTGAACAGGCTTCTCGGCTGCCTTCCTTCCTGTCAGACTGCCTCCCCGTGCAGGGACTTTCCACAGCTGCCCACTCTGCATGGCAGGCATTTTCTCCTGCCTTGCCCATCCCACGCCTGTGAGGTCCTTGCATTTCATCAGATGAAGTGGAAAGCCTTCCTTGATAAGAAAGCTAGATCTTTCCTTGGGGGTTGGGGGGGAACAGAATCTGGTTTTGGTCTTGGAGACTGAGCCTAAGGCCTCCTCATGCTAGGTAAGCTCTCCAGCTCTGAGCCACCTCCTCAGCTCAGAAGCCTAGGTCTAACCATTGAGTTTTACATATTATTGTCCAGCCCTGATTGACAGCTGTATGTGTGTCAAGCAGTGCCAAAGTGCTTGGTGGGAAGCTACTGCATGTAGGGGCTCAGACATGTCAACCGAGATACTATTGTGACTACCCAGAAGACACTATGCAGGACACCAAGGTCTGCCTGACTCTGGCAGTGGGGAGGCCAGTCCCATGTTCCAGGCTGCCAATGTGTGCTTGTACCTGTTCTTGTATGTCCCGAGTCATGTGTGCCAGCAACCGTCCTTCTCTTCCTGGCCAGCATTCATCACAGACAGCATCTCACATTTATTTGTGTCCTTATGCCAAATGGCTCTTTGTCCCCATGTTGGGCCACCCCTGTGAGTCCCAGGATGGCAACAGTAACTAAAGCTTGTAAGTAGGTGTCCTGCCCTGTGCTGACTGACAGCTTAAGGGACCAGTCACTCATCCCTGGAGTATCCCTTCCCCTTGTCTGGGTGCTGACTGTGAAAGAACCTGGCAGACGCTCCGCTCTGTGGAGCTTCCTTTTGCTACGCCACAGTGTTAGCCCCAGCCTCACTTCTGGAATTTGCAATGAAGCCATCTGCTAAGGAAGCATGGAAGCTTGTTGGAGTCTGGCCTTCGTGTGCTCTTGTCTACCTGGATCCCTCTCGTCTCCTTGTCTTTTTTTGTTTGTTTGTTTTTCTTTGTGTTATGAAAGGAGTCACTGGGCCTCCTAGGACAGAGGCTGGTATGTGGACCAGCATACACTCCCAAGGATGACTGACCACTCGGGTCATAGTGACCCGTGTGCCTGCCACCCTTGTCCTTCTGGAGCTCATCAGGACCCAGAGTAGCTCTGGAGTTAGTGTCTGTGGTCTCAGGGTTCTGCAGAAAGGGCAAGGGAGAAGCTGAAGTTACTTCCTTAAGAGCAGCTGCTTCATGGTACAGATGTGCATGCTGCTGCTGCTGCTAATGGTGGTGGTGGTGGGGTGTATATGTGTGTGTGTGTGTGTGTGTGTGTGTGTGTGTGGTTCCCTTGCATAATTTATCACTCAACTATGCCACCTCTTCTCAGGGGACTGATGTGCCACTTTGAATAATATATCATTGCTCTTGGCTAAAGAAATACTTTCTCGTTGCCCAGTCTGAAGGTGCTCTCCTCCCTGCTTTCATACTCTAGGACCACTGGCATATGTGATCATTAGGATCCTCCTCCCAGAGTCCAGATCATTAGGATCCTTCTCCCAGAGTCCAGATCATTAGGATCCTCCTCCCAGAGTCCAGATCATTAGGATCCTCCTCCCAGAGTCCAGATCATTAGGATCCTCCTCCCAGAGTCCAGATCATTAGGATCCTCCTCCCAGAGTCCAGTAATATGAAAATTTGATGTGGACTCCAAGCAGCTGGTCAGGGGCTGGGCTGCGGAGGAAGCTGGGTTCCCTAGGGCACTTACCAGGCTGTTAGGGCCTTCTAAGGCCAGCATGGCTTGAGTCCAAATGACTCACACTGCTACTTAGTGAGAAAAACAAAAACAGAAATGGCATTTGACCAGGTAGGGAAAGGGTGCAGTGGGGGCAGCGAGTAGGGATGATATCGAGAATTGGGCACTGTTATTGGCTGCAGACTGAGATGCCCTGAAAGAGCAGATAGCCTCCAAGCCTCCTTCAAAGGGCATTTGTCACCCTGGCCATAGGGTCTGGAGACAGGCCTGCTCTGGGCTGTCCGCTGTGGCCTGACCTAAGACAAACCTCAGGCTGTCCCTGCTCTGTAGGTGGTTCCGTAACAAGAGATGTGCCCTTTGTGTGATTCTCACACGTAGAAAGCACCAACTATCTAGTACCTGCCACCATAAGCATTATTTCCAGAAGTACCCTTGTTAGCAGTAGCCACGGGACACCTGGTGGAGACTTAGCCTCAGAGCGCAGCAAAGGCTGTGGCAGGTGAGTGAAGGGGACACAGAAACACACCGAGGATCGCTGGTCACACCTCCGTAGCACTGTCAGAGGAAATGGATGCTGTGTCGAAGATGACAACAGTGACTGAGCACTGTTACAATATCGAGTCTAAGCTCTTCATTTGTTCTGTCTGAGGCGGCTCTGTCAGACAGGCCCTTCCTGGCCTCGAGCCCAGCGGCTGTGTGACCCACATTGGCCAGCCTGGGTGCCAAGTGCCTGGACAGCACCTGGCAGCGTGAAGCATGCCCATGGCGGACTGCTGCTGTTAGGGAATGGTTTTCTTTAAATGATAAACACTTAACACCCTACAGTGAGGTCTGGGTTCGCTGACTGTGAACCCTGGCAGTGTGTGATCCTTCAGAAGGCCTGTTCTCAGACGGCCACGCCTTTGCCCATCCTCTCACTTGCTGCTAGACAGATGTATCGACTTCAGTCTGGGGATTAGAAGAAAGTTAGGTACTGTGAATGGTGAAAAAAAAAATCAAGCAAAAACCCCTAGCTGTGTGTCTAGTTTAGGTGAACAACTGTACACAGGTCAGAGGCTGACACTGGTAGCTGCTGTCATCTTCCATGTTAGGAAGGATCTGCCTTTCCCCCTTTCCTCCCGTCAGGTATGGGAAGAGAGACAGGAAGAGTCACTACAAGGTTGGAGTCAGTCTGGCGTATGTAGCAAGTTCCAGGCCAGTCAGGTCTACATAGCTATCCCCTGCCTAGGACAACAGGAATAAGAAAATGACTGTCTAGCTGGAGGGTGGGGTATATGGGAAAAGGTTTTCGAGCAAGTCGGGTATTGAAGATTGAATAGGAGTTGGACAGAGAAGATTAAATCTGCGAACAATTCATAGGCAGTGCTGCTCATTACAACAGCATGGTTCTTTGTGTCTACATGGTAACTTCCTTTGATCTCTGCCAATATGTTGATAAATTCAAAGTCAGTGCATCTCTTTTCTCTTCCTGTTTTCTTTCATTATCCTTTCTTTTCCATCCCATCTTAAAACAAAACAAAACAAAAATCCCACACAAACACAAAACAAAGACTTAGAATTTCATAAAGAAATCTTCTTTTCTCTCTCTTCTCCCCGCTGCACACCCACCCCACCATTTTCAACACATTCTGGTGTCATCTAGCTAGCCTCAGACTTGCTGTGAAGCTAAGGCTAGCCTTGATCCCCAGTTCCCCCCACACCCACCTCTTTCCTGAGTGGTTTCTTTATGCTGTGGTAAGCCCTCAAAAGTCCTATTTATTATCCTTGGGTTTCACCTGCGCTTTCCCACGGCCGTCTCTCTCCACCGCTTTTCTCTGCTCACCGTGCCTTAGCAATGAAGACACTGCCCCCACCCGCCCCACCCCCACCTCCCATGTCTGCTCATGCCAGCCGCTTGCACCTGCCCTTCAGTCCCCAGAACATCAGGCAGCTTTGGGAAACAGGCTGTCCCTTGTTCCCTGTGAGTAAGAAAACTGAGGCTTAGAAAGGTTAGTATAGCGGCATGCGGGGGTGGGGGGGTGGGGGGTGGGGGGTGCAGTCCAGACCCAGGGTTCTTTGCCCCCTGTGCTGTCCCCACCCTGACCCCCACAGCAGAACATCCATGCCTTGGGTTGGATTTGGGCTGCTGCTTGTTCAGCCTGCTTGGTGCAGGCTGCTGTCCTGCAGTCTTCCTTATCAGGGGCCCAGAATCATCTACAAGTGTGTACTCTGCTTCACAGTCATACTCGACGGCACACTTTCCCCTCCCTTCTCTAAGGTAGCCACAGGCAACGGGTGTGAACTCTTGACCCCGGCGGCCCCCAGTGAGTACGGGCGCCCACACTGGGCATCCCGGGTAGCATTATCATTGTTGTGACGAAACACCATGACGGAAAGCAGCTTGGGGAGGAAAGGGTTTTTGGCTTATACTTCCACATCCTAGTCCCTCATTAAAGGAAGTCAGGACAGGAACTCAAACGGGGCAGGAGCTGATGCAGAGGTCATGGAGGGGTTCTACCTCCTAGCTTATCCCTCCTGGCTTACTCAGCCTGCTTTCTTATATTTCCCAGGACCACCAGCTTAGGGATGGCCCCACCCACAATGGGCTGGGCCCTCCCTCATCAATCACTAGTTAAGGAAACGCACTACAGACTTGCCCACAGCCCCACCTTACGGAGGCATATTCTCAATTCCTTCCTTGCTGATAACTCTAGCCTGTGTCAAGTTGCCATAAAACTAGTCAGCACCCAGGGCCCCTGCAGCTGGACCCTAAACACCTTCGCCAGGCACCATGTTCATTACACTTCACCACCCCGAGATGTTCAGGGTTTGGATTCCTTGAAGCTCTTTGTTGCTGGAAAGTCCCCAAGGGGAGAAAGCATTCCGCCCCATTGAGCATTATTAGTGCTTCCGTCAGGGCGCCTCGGTTTACATCCTCTCCGGGGGCAGACAGCAGCAGGGCTGCGAGTCACTGTTGCCTGTGGGCTGCTTCTTCTAGGCCTCTCTGCAGCGAGGACTCCATCTGTGCTCAGGCTTCAGGTTAGGCGATGGGACCCAGAGGGAGACTGCAGGGGCTGGAGCACCGGTGCAGAGTGGCTGTAAGGGTTTCAGGCAGAGATGGGGACCTGCGTGATGGTGAGACACAGGGGACATGACTGGGGCTGGGGTCAGCAGTGGAGATCCCAAGTTGCTGTGTCATGGTAAGCACACAGTTCACAGGAAGACACACCCCACCCTGAGTCTTGGTGCCAGCCTGGACCTTGCTCCTGGGCCCTCATCTCACGCACGTATACTGAGCCATGCAATGCAAGGTTCTGCCATCCCACAGCAGTAGAGCTAAGCGGGCGTCCCAGTTTGCGCTTTGAAACAGGTAAGACTGTCTGGGGAGACAGCTCTGCTCTTCTGTAGACTTCCCCATCTTCTCGGAAACCATCCAGGCCCCAGTGTAGATGCCAGCATTGATTCTGGATCTTTCCCCCATCCTTACTTTTGCCTGACAGTGCTAAAGGGATTTTCCTTCAGGGCACACCTGAAAGGTACTGGCCCTTTCTGTCCTCATCCAGTCCTCCTTAGTCTGAGCTAGTCACACTGGCCACACTGGTCCTACTGCTGTCAGAGTTCCTCGGATAGGCGAGGGCAAGCAAGGCCTTCGCGCCCCTTCCCTATTCCATTTTCCAGTGGCCTCGGGCATGCTTGGAATTAGAAACTAAGCATCTTGCCCTTGCCGGCCGTCCCTCCGTTTTACCCCTTGGCTCTCTCTGCTTAGCCGACTTCTCCACAGCCTCTGCATCTTCCTGCCTGCTCCTCTTTCTTGCCTTGGGCCTTGGCACTCAACTCAGCTCGGTCTCACCTGCCATTCTCCCCCGTTTGTGCCTGTCTGACTATGGTGTGGCAAAACTCCTGGGAACCCAGAACTGGCCAAAGTACGGATACAGTTAAAGTCTAGCTTGGTGAACCACTGAGTTTTATTAGGTTTACTTACAGGAGCAGAAATGACTCAAATTACCAAAGTCCACCCCAGCATAGGTGACAGCTCACAAACGGGGAACCTGGGACACAATGCACGGCCTCCGGACAGCTCAGCAGGTGGAGAGCATCCTCTCCAGGCCTCTCAGTGGGTCCAAACTTCTAGGCGGCTTGGCTGGTTTCAGCTTCTTCCAGGCAGCGCGTCTCGTCTCAGTCTCTGCAGCTTTGCTTGTTTCGAGTCTTCCTTGCAGCTGGCTTTGCTTCTCTGAACACTCAGCTTTTCTTGTTTACTCTGGTAGGGAGGTACTTGCTGAAGCCGGTTAGTTTCAGGGACTTCCTGCCACTATTTTGAGTTGTTTACCTTCCTGCTTAAGGATCTTCCCTGTAGAACACAATGCTTCAATCTCAGAGGAAACTGTTACTCAATACTCAGGCTTTTCTGGTCTGGTTTCCATTCAAGTAATTTCTCACCTGTTTTTAAAAATACTTAAAAAAATAAAACACAAAACAAAAACTTGTTCCCTCTCCTTGGTCTATCCAGCCGTTGTCCTGTCCTTACACTGTGTTAATTTCTCTTACCAGCCATCACTACTTTGTCTGCTTATATACTGTGCATTGTATTTCTGGAGAATAGACATCCACGAGGAGGGTCCTTGTTTATTATTCCCACTCCTCTGGGGCTTTAACGATGAGCCATGATGAGTCTGGCTGAATTAGCATACCCCGGCATGGTGTCTGTTCCGGCATTGCTGTTCCAGCAGACATTTTTCAGGAGGTGAGTGATGTTGGTCAACACGTTTATTTTAGAAAGCCAGCTGGTGGCAGCGTGGGGGCTGGACTGTGGGAGGGAGGCGGCAGCAAGTCTTCAAAGGCTGGTGGAATGGTCCAGGAAATCGATGCTGAGTCTATGCCGAGGGTACAGATGACAGGACTGAGAGACTCTCCGAGGATCTGTGATTTGTATTGGGATAGTGTGGTGGGCTGAGCTGGTGTGGAGAGAGGCAGGTAACTAACTCTCCCTGCTGTTTTTCTCACTGTGAAAACGTGCACTGTGGACGTATTTTATGTAAGGCTATCATTGGCTCTCTGAGCGTCTCTCTAAGGAGCATTGCGCAGAGCATTTGGGTAGAACTGTGCAGAGCACTCTGAGGGGTACTCAGGGAAGCACCTCTACAGATGAGAGCTAATTTTTTTTCTAAGAACCCAGTCCTCTCCAGTTCTGATGAAAGTCTCTTATCTCTGAGGAAGTCCAATATTACCCTTAATTTAATTCACTTAATAGTGGTACGGGTCTTGAACTCGGAGTATTCCTGTCTTAGCCTCTTGAGTAGCTGGATTGACAGGCTGTACCTCTAAGTCTAGCTGCATCCTAATTTCTTAGGCCCTGCTCCAAAGTCTCCAGTTGTAATGCCGAGCCCCATGAAGTAAAATGCCACTGTCTATAGAGACCACCTCTCGCCTCTGCCATTTTGTGGCATAGAGATAACATTAGCAGCTACATCTGAGTGCTTCCAGGGTGCTAACTGTGGTGTGAAACAGATCATGTGCATTCTGCTAGCCTTTGCTATCCTTAAGAGTGTGGACTCGGAACCAGATGGATTCTGATTGAACCTCAACTCACTGTAGCCCTTGGAAATGTGACTCAAGTCTTTTCAACTTTCTCTTTCCAGACCTGGAAAATGGATGTAACATAGAGAGGGTCCTTAGAGTTACTGTGAAAATGAAATGAAATAACATGACCCAGGTGTGGTGGCTGCATGCCTAGTAATCTCAGTGTTTGGCAGGTGGAGCAGCAAGAACAGGAGCTTAGGGTCATCCTTGGCTGTAGAGTCAGTTTGAGGCCAGCCTAGACTACACAAGGTACTGTCACTCCCTCCATCAAAAGCAAAACAAAAAGAAAGAGAAGAAATAACATAGGGTACTGCTTACTGTGAGTTAAATATTGCTCTGCCAGTCACTAATAGCACACTGCAGATCCGATTATCATCATCACCATTAATATCCTAGGACCACACAGCTAGGATGCAGGTAGCACCCTGCCTTCCTTTCTCCCTGTCCCACACTGCTGCTCCCAAGTTCATCTTGTCTGGGACCTTCTGGTCCCCCATGCTGGCATTCCTGTTCTTTTTCTGGTGTGCTGTTTGCCCCTATCATAGGGGTGGGTTCAAGCTAAGTCTGGGTAGCATCTTCATTGTGTATTGCCATAGGCTAAACAATCCTCCACAGTTAGACTGTCCTCGTAGGAGCTTGTGCAATTTCCCATACTAGTCATTGTCAATCCATGTGCTGTGAGAAGCCCGTTCTTCCTGGGAGGTCATTTATGTTGTAGAGTTGACTTTAGTGTTACAGAAGTGACAGAAGAAAGTGTGGTACTCCTTATCCTTGCGGGGAGTGTGTGTGTGTGTGTGTGTGTGTGTGTGTGTGTGTATGTGTGTGTGTGTGTGTGTGTGTGTGTGTGTGTGATTACCTTGTGAATCTGGTGGTGTTTGTAAACCCATATCCCCCAAATAAGAAAAATACCCACAAGCCTGTCTCTTTCATCAGGGACTGCCCTCCAGTCCACCATTTCTAGCCGCACCTCCAAACCCAGGGTCAGGCGGTGTACTCTTCTGTCTCCATGTTTTTGCTCCTCGGCAACTGTGGAGGGCTTAGTGCATCTAAAGGATGCTTGTGTCCAAGGGCCGTAGGACATCCTGGTAGCAGGTGGAAATACCTGTCTGGTGACATTTGTACTTGCATTTATTTCTCATAATTGGGAAATGGATTCACACACTAGAGCTAGCCTGGCCATTTTGATGAGATGCACCTGCTGATTTGCACATGAATTCAAGGCAGAGCCTGCAACTAGCAGACAGCCTGGTGTGCGTGGGGGTGCTCGGCCCAAAATATCAGATGGATTGGAGTGTTGTTGTGGTGTATAGATTATAATGGGGATAAACTTAGCTTCTGCGGAGATTAATGTTCTCAATTCAGGTCGACACCAGTTGCCACTCATCAACTTAAAGACTTGGGAGATTTCAGTTTTAAAAATTGGGCTCCCCCCTCCCTCTTATTTATTCAAGTGTCTGGTTCTTGGTTTGGGAAAAGGCAAATTCTAAGGACCTTACCATAGCCAGGCACAGACTTGCCTGCGGGCCTTTCTTTGGAACTGTTCCAGAGAACCGTGGAGTAGCCTGCTGTTGCTAACAGCGACGGGCTATGATGACTGTCACTGCAAGAGAGAAGGCCCAGAATTCTCCACCCTGCTCCGGCTGTGGTTGTCAGTGCTCTCTGAAGATGGGAACAGGACTTGGATTTGGGTTGCAGGAGCTGAGCCTGCCATATATTAATTAGGAGGTTGATGGGAAAATTCTTCCTGATGAGTGGGGTGGGTCCCCCTCAAAAGTTGTTACTCTTTGCTGCTTCTAGATTCTAAACGCAGTGGGTGCTCGCTGCAAAAGCAGGGTTGGAACGTCGCATGCCTGGCTTTGAAATTCATCTCCATTGCTCACTAAATGTGCACCCCTGAGCAGACGGGCACCCTCCCTGAGCCTGGCTTATCCCATTGTGCGCAAAGACCAGTTTCATGGCATGGCATGGGGGCTCTCCTGTTCCAGACCCTTGCGGAGGTCTGTGCACGTGCTCATTCCCTCTGTGGGTATGTACAGAGCACTCACTGAGGGCCAGCCATGTGTCCGCGGCTCTGCCAAGGGAACCAGCAAAGCAGAGAGAGAGAGAGAGAGAGAGAGAGAGAGAGAGAGAGAGAGAGAGAGAGCGCCTCTGACCTAATGCTCAGGTGCTAAGAGCAAACACTAATATGTAATATTAACAGTTAATAGATAATAGAACTCTGCAACACCTAACGGGGGGAGGGGGAGGGACTGTCGCTTTGAGGCCCCTCTGAAGAGGTTCAATGTTTTGTGATGTCCTGCTTCCCAGCACTCCTGGATGTCCACTTTAAAAATAACCTGTCCCTATAACTATATTGGTCCACACTATGAGTTTCGGGAGTCGGACCACACACACACCCCAATTCTCTTGTGAGAGGTGCCAGTTCTCTAAGAGGCTGCTATTCAGAGTGGATCCTTCCCGTCTGGGGTAGAAACTGGCTCCCAGAGCTTCTCACTGGCCTCAGATGATGCCCTTCGAGTCCACACCCAAGTGAACCGCCAGCCAGCAGGGAGCCTCCTGTTGGGAGGCAGATTGCTTCTATTCTAGCCTGAGCTCATTTTGCTCCACACTGCTTGGAGCATCCTGGTTTCTAAGGAGCTGGAAGTAATCTCAGTGACACATGGCGCGCGCAGACTGCTTCTCAGGCAGTCCTTTAAGGGCTCTGCAGTCTGGTGAATGCCAGGAAGCACTGCTGATCAGTAAGCCCAGTACCCTATGCCCCAGGCCTCCCTGCTTGGGCTGTGGTGAGGACTTGTTTGAGCATCTGCACTGGGCAGTGGTGCCCCCTGCTGTTCACGAAGCAGCTATGCAGCAGGGCCGGCAGTATCTGACTCACCTGTCATGTTGACAGCTGACCTACTTTTGTTTGACCTTGATTTGTTGAACACAATTAGAAACACCGCTGGGACTGCACTTCAGCTGCCTGATTTTAAAAGTCTCAGTGTGACAGCCCTCCATCTTAAATGGACACCCAGCCCAGGCCAAAGGATGGTTGGGCTCATAGTGGGTTTTGCAGTAACCTTTGAATTGTAATTCTATCACAAGGAAAAGGCTTAATTCAGGAACACAGAACTGTTATTTGGGACTGGCTGTGAGACCAGAGCAGCAGGCCTGGATCCTTTGCTACAGGGCAGCTTAATCAGGAAATGGCCTAGATGGCTGCCTTTCAAGTAGGTCCTTGCAGTAGCTTGGCAACAGGCACAGGGTCATAATTGGAAGAATTTGGCTCTGAGTGTCTGTGGGTGTTTACAGTGCACTATAGGGCAGGGCTTCTCTTATTTATAGAATATGTAGAGCACCAAGCAGCAGAAGGCTGAAAAGCCACTAAATCTCAATTTATTTTTAACAAATTCTATCTTTCCCTTCATCCCAGAAGGAAGACTGAGTTATTAAAAAAAAAACATTAAAAAATCACTGCAAAGCATGCAGAATCTAATTATGGGTTTGCCAGCACGGGCCTGCAGCCACACTCGAAGGGCTTTGTAAATCAGCTGTCCGTTGAGTCTGCGAACTTACATGACTTCAGTTCTTCATTTAGACGTAGAGCAAAAGTATTGGCAAGTGAGGACCGATCAGAAAAAAGTTCTGGTCTAAATCAGGAGGCAGAGGGGATAAATATAGAGTGGTGTACGTCTGCGTCCTCGGAGGGAGATACAATCATTCTTCATTGTCCCTTATACTTAGCTGCACGCGCACACACAGATCCCAGTATTCCAACTACCCATTTCAGGAGTTTGGCTCACTGCAGATCTGTGCCACCCCGAGGAGCTGCTGGTGTTGTGTTGTCTTCTGAGCCCAGCCCCGGGTGAATGTTACCCTGTAGTCTCAGGAAACCCAAAGCCTGTGCATTTTTGGCTGTGGTCTTGTAGTTAGAGCTGGGAGGATCTGCAGAGGTGCAGTCCCACCATACTGTCACCACTGTCCCAGAGGGCATGCTTCCCAGAGCCTTACAGTAAGTCATGGCGGAAGGGGTACTCGGGCTCCAAGCTTTCTAAGCCCCCTTGTGTGTGACACTCAGGACCAGCGATTAAACTGATTTAAGTTTTGCCCCTCTGGGCATCACAATCCTAGAAGACACAGACACTAAGGTAGTTGGGCAGTCACAATGGTTAAGTAGAATGAATTGCAGTATATACAGTTAGTCGTGTGCTAGGGATGACAAGAGTGGGAATTCTGACAAAGGGGGATTGAGCTGACCCGTGGCGTCCCCTCCCACAGAGAAGCTCTATGGATGCTGTAGAGTTTCCTCCTGGGAGCAGGTGCTGCATATTTGCTGAGCACGTGAAGGAGGCATGGTGGCGCAGGTGTCAGTGGGCACAGGGGAGATGGACCCTGAGACTCTAGAGGTGCCTGAGGGAATTTCATAAGGCTGTAGACGAGAACAAACAACTAGGCCCTGGCCAGGCACCCTGGGTCCGACAGAATGCCCTTTGGTTAGATAGCTTATGGGTAACATGTTCCCGGTCCTGCCATCCCCACCCCAGACAGAAGGATAATTTATTCTGGTCACCAGTGCCAGTGAACTGGACTTGGTATGTGAAACCATACCAAGAAACCTGTGTCTTTCCTACCCTGGGCAGAGTGGGCCCTGAGGCTGAGAGGGACAGGGGCCCTCCAGAGACCTCTCCACAGGAGGTGACTGTTGGGAGACACCAGTGGACAATGCTGCAGTCCAGTAGCTTAGAGGAGGAAAGCAGACCACACAGGAGGAGGTAAAAGCCTAAGCGAAGCTGGTAGCAGTCAGCCAGAAAAATGGCGAGACGAGGAGTGGGTTTTGGTGAATGTGGGGGGTTGTCACCAAAACTGTGGGATTTGGTTACAGTCGGATGGAGTAAAGGATAGAGACATGGAGAGCCTTGAACTGCCCCTGCCAGCTGTGGGCAGATCCAGCTGTGGGCAGATCCAGCTGTGGGCAGACCCAGCAGCCTAGCTTACTGAGTACTGTCTCACTCAGTGGAATTTTAGCCGGCCTAGTCAGAAGTTCTCCTACTGTCACCAGATGTTGCCAGATGGCAAACGGAGTACCCGGGTGCTCCCAGAGTCATTTCTGTGCCTTCTTTTCCTCTCTTCATGTCTGACACCCAAAGCCACTCTCAAGTGACTGAGCTGAGACTATGTGAATGACCAGAAACAAGTACACAGGAAATACTTGGAAAATGGCCCAAGAGCTATACTTGAGGAAATATTTTTTTCTTGAATAGTATTGTTTCAATACAAACAACATTTGTTGGCAAATCGTCCCTAGTTCTAAATTTATTTTTAGTTTTATAGTGTATAAAGGCGGCAGCGTTCCTAGGTGCCCACTGTTGGAGTAGGGCTCTCTTCTCCCTCCCTCCTCTTGCTTCTGGTCTTTTCCCTGTCGTGGGAACTTGCATTATGTATATGGGCCCAGAAGGAACCCACTGGTAAGACCCAGGGTGTGTGCCTGTGGTTGTGTGGTGAAGCAGTGGTGAAAAGCAGGTGACCCTGGGCCCTTTGTAGAGAGGACACTGCAAGTGAAGACAGGTTCTTGGCTTCCAGGGCCCATCAGAGCATGGGAGGTGGGTTGGCCTCTGCTCTCTACGTGAGCCCCCTCCACCATCAGTCCAGCAGGAGTAACTGATGCTAACTTTAAGTCCCCCAAAGTAGAAAGTCAACAGAATTATGTCCTAGCCCACTCTGATGCTGCCCCAGCACCCCAGTGGTTATTTAAGAAATGCGTTTGGTTCTTTGAACCATGGCTGGTCACTGGTCCCGCCTCCGTTATCACCAGCCCGTGCTGTGATTGCAGAAAGTGAAAGCCCCGAGGGTTGTGTGTGCCACTGCCAGTCCAAAGTCCACCCTCCTTTCCTTAGGTCCCCCCCAGCCACACCCTTGGCCATCAGTACATCTGCAATAGGTGCTTCAGTGGAAGGGGCATTCTGGGTCACTTTCTCTGGCCTAGGACTAGGACAGGCAGGCCTGCCTGTGTGGCACATGATGAGCCACTTCTGGCCTCAGGCTCCTAGCCCTCAGACACCCCCTCCCTCTCCTGGGCACCTCTGGCATGCAGAAGTTTCTTCTTTCTTCTGACCTCCGATCTGCTCTGCCAGTGTTCCCTCTGTGACCTACTTTTGCCCCTTGCAGCCGCACAGAACAAAGATCTGTAGGCACTGCACGGCCCCCGTCACCAGCAGGAAGGCACAGCTCCTGGCCTCATGCCCCTCTCTCTTCCTATGTCGCTCTCCACCCATTCCGTTATGAGTTACCTTACATTAATGTGTATCTCCGTGTGGGTACGAGCATGCGAGCGCAGATGCCAGCAGCGGGCAGAAGAGGGGATTGGATCCTCAGGAGCTGGAGTTAGAGGTACCTGTGAGTCACCTGGTGTGGGGACTGGGAACCAAACTTGGGTCCTCTGCAATACAGTAGTATGCACTTGCCTTAGTTAGGGTTTTACTGCTGTGAACAGACACCATGACCAAAGCAACTCTCATAAGGACAACATTTAATTGGGGCTGGCTTACAGGCTCAGAGGTTCAGTCCATTGTCATCAAGGCAGAAACATGGCAGCGTCCAGGCAGGCATGGTGCAGGAGGAGCTGAGAGTTCTACACTTTCATCTGAAGACTGCTAGTGGAAGACTGGCTTCCAGGCAGCTAGGATGAGGGTCTTAGAGCCCACATCCACAGTGGCACACCTACTCCAATAAGGCCACACCTCCAAATAGTGCCACTCCCTGGGCTAAGCATATACAAACCATGACAGCACTCCTAACTGCTGAGCCATCTCTCTGATCCCTTTGGGGGGAGGAAATGTATATACATATACATACACATACATATATACATATAATTTCATATATCTGGCTGTGTATGGGTGCAGGCCTCTAGCCATTCTTCGGGTGACTTGCACTCAGTCTGATACTAACAAGGAGATGGTAAGTAAGCATGCACTTGCCTTGTGTGGTCAATGTTCTAAGCGTCTTCCTTGGGTTCTTGTACTTGAGTCCACACTGGAGGAGCCTCATTTCACTAGGGAGGAAGTGGAGGTGCACGGACAGGATCAGCGCTTGTCCAGACCCACATAAGTAAGAGGTAGAGTGGACTTGGGTCCTTGGCAGTGACTTCTGAGCCTACGCTATGAGCTCCGGTGCTCCAGTAACCCACAGCCTTCTGTCTGTCATGCTAAAAATAAGGCCGTAAACAGCCTTGGGATGGCCTTGCTTGACTTCTTTTGCAAGAAGTCATTTGGCAGGAGCCAGAGTTGAGTGAGCCCTTTTCCATGAAACCTCTTCAGAGTTCGTTTTGATAGAAAGGCTGCAAAGGCAGAGGCCTCTGCTGTCCGCAGCAGCAGGGTCATCCTGGCTCAGCCAGGTCTCACCAGACTCCTGAGGTGATGGGATTAGGTCAGGGTGACAGGCATGGGCTGTGTGGGACGGACGGCGGGCCTCTTGTTAAAGTGGCTACTTATAGCTTTAGTGTCTGACGCCGGCCAGCAGAGAACAGTGTCTACAAACCTCCAACACAGTGTTCTGTCTCACAGAGCAACCTGGTTCTGTCCAGGCAGGGGGATTTGATGGTCGCCAGCCCCGTAAGTTCCTTAACTTGGGGGGTGGGGTGGGTATTCATGTGTACTTGCAGTGGCTCGTCCGCTCACGAGGCTCTGCCGGAGCGTAGGTAAAGTTGATTTGTTACTTCGCAGGGAGCTCTGTTCCCTGTGCTCAGGATCAGAGGCTGACAGGACAGGGTCAGGCCATCTTTCTCTCGGTGAGCTGCTTTTCATGTGTTTCAGTCAGATTTATAGAGACAGCAGCCTCGATGAGGGACCTGAGACCTGCATAGGAAGCGGCTTGATGCAGTCCCTCAGGGCTGGGTAAGGTCTGCCCGGCAGGCCCTACAGTGGATCCCAGGGGAGAGAGAGGAGTCACTTCCCTGAAATGCGGTGTCTTTACCTGAAAGGATGTGGTAGACAGGGCGCTACCCTGTAGCAGAAAGCTGACTGTGTACAATGGAAAATGCCTGACACAATGCCTGGTGCTTCTGAGAGTAAATATTTGCTTGGTGGCTTCCTTCTTCCTCCACCAGCCCTTCCTCGTCTTCCTCCTCCTCTCCCTCCTTCTCCTCTAATCCTGTCGGCCACTGATTTTTCTGTTTGGTTTTGGGTAAATATCTGAATTTCTAGGCCTTTCCTGTCAGTTGATAAAGAGAGGGCTGTCTGTGAAGCTCTGAGTGGCCTACGCGTCCCTGGAGGGCCTTTTGGAAATGGGGGTTGGGGGCTTGGTAGGTGCAGTGAGCAGGCAGTCCTTCCAGAAGGCACGATTGTCCATCCACACAGCTGCCGATTATGTAGTGGGCATTCCTGCCTGTGATCTGAGCCCGGAGCCGGACTTCATGTTACACAAAAGTGAATCATTTCTGCATGTTTCTAATTTATACCGAATTTCCAAGAGGACCACTGCCAAGCGTATGAGTGGCGGTGGTTTATGAAAAGTTCCTGTGCCTCATTATGCTGGGCATTAGTAATGTCTCCTGTGTAGATGTGTTTACATATTAACTTAGGCATTTTGTTAACCAACTTTAATTCATTTTTTTCACTTGTATTACAGACAGGGAATATTACTGAATATAAATAAGTTTCTCTTGGTTATATTGTTGACAGATTTTGTTTCAAGAGAGTGAAAGACATGTGGGAAATATTTGTGCGAATGTTGGGTGTGGTCACTCCTAGCACTTGGAAGGCAAAGGCAGGCCATCACAAGTTCAAGGACAGTCTGGACTACATGGAAAGATCCTAAAGAGTAATAAACCAGGACAAGATGATGTCACCAGATGCTGCTGCCTGAAGACTAGGGTCTATATTTTTAATAAGATTTAAAAAATAAAGCATTGGAAGATCTAAAAAAAAGTGTAAATAAACAAAAGTGCGTACCCCCCCAACACACACACACACACACACACACACACACACACACACAAGCGCGCGCGCGCTCTCTCGCGCTCGCTCACAAGCAAATTGAAATCCCTTTGAAAGCAGGAAAGGGATGAGTGTATGTGTGCATATTTTCAGAGTACACTATAGTTTATGAAGTAACTGAGGAAGCCTTAGGTCAGACTTGAAATCAAAAGAAATGTTCTGATTTCTCTGGGAAATGCCCTTTTACAAAGGATTTGCAGGGGATTTCAAATACCGAGTGGTGCCCACTGTTTGTCAGAGGAGATATTCTGATGTCCTCTGACGCTTTCCAGTCGTGTGGGTTCAGAGCCCGGAGCAGCCCGGCTCATCTCTGGGCATCTCTGCCGTGCCTGTTACACATTCGAGCTGTAGCATCCAGGCGGAGGGCGTTTTGTTTTGTTTCTCGTTTTGTTTTGTTTGTTTTTTCCCTCCCAGAGAGGAAGGCCCGCCCCCTCCTCTCCCTGTCCTCTTTCTGCCTGCCTTCCAGCACAGACTCAGAGCTGCATGCAGGCCTGTGCAGGGGAAAGCGGGGCTCCCCAGCCTGTTCTGGCGCAGTGGCGACGGCTGACCCTTCGTCTGTAAACCGAAAGTCTTTGCGATGAGGACAAGCTCTGGCCACAGAACCTGTGTCGCCAGGAAGCCTGAGGTCTCCCATTTATCGCACTGATCTTTCTACAAGGCCTGTCGGAGGATTTCCGTCCCTTGTTGCTCCGTCTCGCATCGTCCTTTTCACACTGAAGAGAGCAGCGGGCTGGCAGCTGATCCCAAGCCTCACAGTCAGACATATGAGAAGGGTTCAAAATGGACAGAAAACCAAAAGATGAAACCACTACTCGTCCGTCTCAGCCCCAAAGACAGCGCCTGTCAACATTTTACTAAATGTTACTACATAAATAATTCATGTTTAACACGCATAGAGAGCGATGGAAGATCAGCTCTTTGTAATAAAACAGTTCTCTCGTCTCACCCACTGGGTCACTATTCTGGTGACACTCACGGCATCTTCTTTAGCTATGTAATGAGGTTAGGGTATGAGTGTATATGTAATCTTGTGTCCTTTTTAAACTTGACATTTACAGGAGTATTTTCCAAGTTGTTGCACTCTTAATAATTTAAATAGTTGTTGTAATATCTCATCTTAAATATACCCGTAATTTTATTAAAAAAAAAATTGTGTATGTGTATGTAGTACCCACAGAGGCCAGAAGAGGGCATCAGAGCTGTAAGCTGCCAGTCATGGGAGCCATCTCTCCAACACATGTAACCCAAAGTTTAACTTCTCTATAGCTATTTAGATATTTTTTTATCATTTATTATAAGGCTATAAGAAAATCCCTGTACATCACTGATGTGTGTTCTCTAAGTGAATATTATGTGCAATGTGATATCTTTAGACAGAACTGCTAATTTACGCAAGAAATTACCTGGACTGAGCTCGGTGTGGTGATGACACATGCGCTTCATCCCATCACTTAGGAAACTGAGGCAGGCCTGTCTTTGTGAATCTTAGGCCAACCTGGAACTACATAGTGAGATCTTGACCTTATCTTCACTGATACCAGTGTCATTTTTAAAATATAGTCTTTGCTAATAAAAGCAGTGAAAGGGGCCTGGTGGTGGTGGCACACCCTTTAATCCCAGCACTTGGGAGGCAGAGGCAGGTGGATCTCTTAGTTTGAGGCCAGCCTGGTTGGTCTACAGAGTGAGTTCTGGGACATCCAGGGCTATGCAGAGAAACCCTGTCTTGAAAAACAAAGACAAAACAAACACAAAGCAGAGACAGTGACCTCTCACTCACTTTGACCTGAGGAGGGTGGAGGTGTTTTCCTGATTTCTTCTTTGCATTTTATCATCTGTAATTTCCGGTTCCAATTCTTTGCTTATTTTCCCATCAGGACTTTTGCCTTTTTGTAGCTTTGTGGGAGGCTTGAGACTCTGTTTAACTTTTTCCTTTCACATCCTGGCAAAGAGCACAGATGGTCCAGCAGGCCTGGCGCCCCTGGTGAGCCGGAGAGGGTGGCCGGCAGTTGACTGAGCTCGCTCTAAGGGAGAGGAGGAAGCTTCCTCCAGGCCACAGGGTGAAAGCCCAGCATTGCGATCCTGTGTTCAACGTTCTCAGAAAAATACTCTGGAATTACAACCCAGATTGCCCCAATTGCAAGAGCTGTTTTTATGTTGTTCCCCCTTCCCCCCATTTCTTTCAAAGGAAAGAAAGCAGGCTGCTTCTGTTTCCTTGAGAACTCAGCAGGGTCAGGCTTCATTCAGGCCTACCTGTTGGTAGAGGAGACCCCTGGAGTCCTGGTTAGACTGGTCACACACACTGTGCTCACAGAGCAGGCAAGAGGCCAAGTGCATGCTGGAAAGTTCCATTCATGTAGTGTTGGAAAGCTAATCTGGTTAACCTTTGGTTAACTCCTTCAGACAGGTCTGCTCCTTCCCCAGTGCCCGGGTTAATTCCTAGGTTTGGCAGCCTGGCAGCCTGGCAGAGGTGGGGGTGAGCCTGCCCTGCCCTCTTCTACCCCTTGGGACAGAGCTCTCGCCCAGCTCGGATTTGCTGAGTCACCGGAGCAGCGGAGCCTGTGTGGTCCTGGCTGTGCTGCCAGGCATGTCTGGGCTGCTGCTCCTCATCCGTCCCTTTTTGTGCAAGTGGCACAACAGGGCGGCTGTCACCTCTCTGTTAAAGTGCTGTCTTTCTCAGCTGTTGGTAAATGGTACCATCTCCAGGTCCTCTAAGGGCCCAGTGAGATGTCAGGGCTGGCCGTGGCCAAGGTACCTGCTTGCTGTTCCTGTTGGGAGGTGGTGACCGTTCAGAATGGTGGGACACCTGTGTCCTGTGTTTCACCTCCACACAGCACGGTGCGCTCTTGGTACAGCTCAGACACGTAGGCTTCTAACACAGCTTAAACCACTGGTTCTAATCCTGTAGGAGGGCGACAAGGTCTCCTTTCCTCCGGCCTTCATGAAGGTATGTTCCTGCAAATGGAGTTCAGGGTGGATTTTATCCCCAGGATCCCCCTCAGCTGTAGGCCTCAGTACAGGTCGAAGACTGGGTGTCTCCCTGTCCCACATCTAGGCATTTAGGAGATGC
The DNA here is from genome assembly GCA_964023405.1 of Apodemus agrarius. Classification (NCBI taxonomy): domain Eukaryota; kingdom Metazoa; phylum Chordata; class Mammalia; order Rodentia; family Muridae; genus Apodemus; species Apodemus agrarius. The sequence continues at coordinate 106,333,334 of OZ030005.1, forward strand.
TATTCCTCATTTCTGCAGAATACTCACAGAATGGAAGGTACCAGTCCATCGTGTACTCAGCCCCTGGTCCTGGAACTGCCCACACGTGGCCTGTCATAAGCACCAGCATGGACATGCACATAAGACCAGCCTTTTCTCCCCCTCCCCTACCCCTCCACCCTACTACCTCTTCCTCAAACTCACCACTCTGTTATACCTTAACCCCCCCAAACAAAAACAAAACAAAACAAAACAAATAAAAAGGGTCCTTTCTCACTTATCACTCCAACCTGACTTAAAAATGTGAGTGAGGTTGTCTCACAGCATTCAGGAGACGGAGGCAGAAAGATTACCACAAGTTTGAGCCAGCCTGAGCTATAGAGTAAGTTCCACGCCAGACTAAGGTATAGAATGAGACCCTGACAAAACAAACCGGCACAGGGCCCCCAAACATGAGTGGCACTGCGTGCTTCTCAGAGTCAGGTGTGGCCGCCTGCCCTCACCCTAGCGGTTTGTGTCCCTCGGACTGCTGTACCGCCCTCGCCACCCCTCACCTCCTGCCAGCCTTACCTCCCCAGGGTGCCTTGCTCTTCTCCCCTAAGCCAGCCCCCGCCCCCAGCCCAACGCTTACCGCAGCCCAACATCCAATATAATTTAATTGCTCGCTTCCTTCATGTGCTGCCCTGGCCAGCCTGTGCTCCAAATGAGGAGAAGGGGTGGTGTCCCCGCCCACGCCAGCACCGCCGTGAAGGACGGTTCCTGGCACTTGGACACTTTCAGCAAATATTTGTTGAAAGTTGAATGACTGATCGTGATCCAGTCTGCTCACAGTGTCTTCACTGTTACAGTCACCCCAAAGTAAGTTTGGTGGCCACATGCAGTACGTATGGGGAAACTTGCTTCCTCTAACAAACATGTCACCACGGAAGTCACCTGGTTCATGCAGGTGCTTGGAAGTGTATAGGGTGGGTTGCTGGAAGGTTTTTGGGGTGCTTGGATGGGATATGAGGTACCTTGTACTTCCTGGGGTTGCTGCATTGCCCAGAGCCCTCTCCCACTGTGGGTCCAGCCCACCTCACAGCAGCCATGAGTCTGCTGGAAGTCTTCCTTCCTCCCTCCCTCCCTTCCTTCCTTCCTTCCTTCCTTCCTTCCTTCCTTCCTTCCTCCTTTCTTTCCTTCCTTCCTTCCTCCCTTCTTTCCTTCCTTCCTTCCTTCCTTCCTTCCTTCCTTCCTTCCTTCCTTCCTTCCTGTTGGCCCCTCATCTCTAGGGAACCACGGCTCTTGCTGTCTTCCGCTCCTCTCCTTGAGCGACTACAGAATTCTGTTAGCTGCCACCCATTGATGGGCTTCCTGATTTTTCTGGTCCTGGCCTTCAGGACCTCCTGTCCGTGCTTCAGACAAACTCAGGGGAGTTTGAATAGTCTGCTTGTTTCTAAGTGCACCCCAGGTTTGCAATACTGTTGTTAAGAGCTGACCCGCTCCAGGCTCTGTCTCCAGTCTTCCCACAGTCGCCCCTGCCTGCTCCTGCCTGGTTTCTTGACATCATTGTCCGTAATTGCTTCTGCTTTAAGAGCCACATGTGCCCTATCTTTCCATCCTCACCTCTGAGCCTCTTCCTGAAGTCTCCAATGTGGGTTTGCATCTTGGCAAGTGGCCCCGCCTCTGTGCTCCTGTCACTCAGCCCCAGCTCTTCCCCTTCTGCTGAAGTCGGTAGCCAGATGTGCCTAGTGCTCTTCTTACGTTAAACCCAGTCAGCCACAGAGGGGGAGCACCCCCAGAGGAGGAAACACACCCCTAGTGACCACTCAGCCCTCAAGTAGCAGAGGTGAGATTTTTATATTTATATTTATTTTTGAGACAGTCTTCCTCTGTAGACCTGGCTGGCTTGGACTCCTCTGCCTTTGAACTCAGAGATCTTCCAGCCTCTGCCAACCGATCGCTGGGATTAAAGGGGCATGCCACCCTGCTTGACAGGCAGAGGTGAGGTTTGGTGCAGGAGGCCCACACTGCCACCATCCTGTCGTTCCTGTCCCAGCTCACTCAGTATCTTGTGTCCCCTCCCTTCCTCCAGTGGTCTAGTTCAGAAGGGGCCCACTGCTCTCCCACATGCCGAGGAGTTAGAAGAGGGGCCAGCCCCAGGTGCACACTTGCATCCTGCAGAAAGTCCCGGGGGCTTTCTGCTTTGCAGCCCTCCCCAAACCCCTTGTCAGTCTGTCCTCAGAACCCCCTTACACACTCTGTGTGTGGTGGAAAGCAGCAGGTTGTGCCAGGGAAGCCTGTTCTGCTCAGTGTCCCTCCGACGTGGTCCTCACAGGAGGCATGTGACATGTCTAGTCTAAGTCTCAGCATTTGATAGGTCCGTCCCTGCCCACCTGCCGGTCAGCAACCACGGGTCTGAGACACAGAGGACCTCAGGCTTGTCTACCTGCTCTCCCTCACGCAAGCGATTCTCCTTTGCCACCCAATAACAACAGTGCATTCTTTTGTTTCCTTAGAACAAGATGCAGATGTTTTCCAGAATTTTCTTCAACCTCAGGCAGTAAGTTTTTTGGCGAAGAGTCTTTTTTCCTGGAGTCTTTAGAACCAGGCTCTCTTCCCTCTGTAGTACTCAAAAACAAAGCAACAGGTAGACCACAGTAGAAAGAAAGCAGGGGTCAGGTGACAGGTCTTCAGTCAGCAGGCCTCGAAGGTGACTCATGTATCCTCCATGGTACCCTGGGACTCCTTCCCTGTGCCTCTTCTGAATGCAGAGGCAGGGGCATGGTGAGGTGGGGTTAGGGCAGCTTCTTCCCAGAAAGGAGGTGGCAGGGATGGAGGGGTGCAGCTGACAGAGCACACGTGGACATCTCCTCACACCAGGCTCTGGGATGTAGAGAACAGGGCACCAAGGAGCTCCATCTTCTCATCTTCATGCTATTGTTATTCTCCAGGGAGCACAGATCGACTCTGGGACTCAGGCTGGTAGAAAAGGCTGTGGGTCGAGTCCTGCTTCCTGATGCTCAGGGATTGGGCCGAGTATACGAACACCCAGAGGCCAAGAATATTTTGGCCCAGGAGCGTACTTGCCAGAGTGGGAGGCCAGAGACCTCTCAAGTGAACGAATGAAACCAGAACTCCAAAGCCTGGGTGGTAACAGAGCAGCCACAGGCTGACAAGTAGTATCTCCTGGGAGGGGACTCCAATCCAAGTGGTTTCTAGAGTAGCTTCTTTCAGTGTCTACTGTCAAACCCTTGGCTGTCCAAAAACAAAACAACAAAACAAAACAAAACAAAGAAAAACCCAACTAACCAGCCAAACAACTTGGTTTGTGGGGCATTGGGAGCTGCCTGTAATCCCAGCACCCAGAAAGCAGAAACAGGCTGATCTTTCTGAGTTTGAGGCCAGACTGGACTGCAAATTGAGTCCAAGATAGCCAGGGCTCTCTCTCATACACAGAGAAACCCTGTCTCACAAACAGCAGCAACAACAATAAAACCAAAACCAAAGCAGTTTGTGGATGCATGCATATATCTTCAGGAGTAGAAACTCCACTGTCCCCGGACTTCACACTCTGGAGGGGAACATGTTAAAGAGGGGCTACATTAAAGGGGGAGTGCCCTAAAGGCCCAAGAATGCCATCAGCAGCCCACAGAATAGATGCTCGGTAGCAGACCTTTCTGCAGGGCTGTTTTGGAGAAGTTTGTGTACGCTTTCATTAAAAAAAAAAGTGGGTGTGTGTACATATGTGTGCATGTGCATGCATGTGTGTGTGCATGTGTATGTGTGAGCATGTGTGTGTACATGTGTGTGTGTGCGTGCTGTGTGTGTGTGTGTGTGTGTGTGTGTGTGTATGTGTGTGATGTACATGTGGAAGTAAGAGGCTGGCGTTAGATATCCTCCTTGATCCTTTCTACCTTAGAGGCAGGGTCTCTTCATTAGCCTGGAGTTCACTGATTGTCCTGACTGACTGTCCGGCAAGCTCCCAGGGTTTGCCTGTCCTCACTCACCCCTCGCTATCACGGTGTGACTACGTTTGACCCTCTCACTACCCCCCCCTGCTGCTGTGTGACTATGCATGACCTTTTACACAGGCGCTGGGTATCCAAACCTAGGCCTCACGCTTGTGCGGTACACACTTGCCTGACTGAGCCATCTTTGAACCCGACGCACGATTTCTTGTTTAGTACCCAGTTCTTCCATGTGGCAGACGGGACTATCTTGTAAAACCCCAGCCTTTGTCAAGTTACTCCCTCTGACTTAGCTTCTTCTGCAACATGGGACAGAACATCAGCTTTTGTGATGGCCACGGAGGAAGTAATAAATAGCTCACACAAAGGACTCGTTACATGGCAGGTGCCACGCTAAGCACTTTATACAGCTCACTGCAGAGGCAGGGATTGCTGGATGCAGGCCAGGAGCCCATAGGGCACAAAAGCCAGGCCCTGTGCCCAGTGCTATGTTGCTGGTGTGTGTTGGACCTGTGGCTCAAAGCCTGATGGGCTTGCATTTTGACCTGATGACCATCTCCCATCTGAAGGTGTACTGTACGCCCTGCTCTTATAGATCCCCTTAAGGAAGAAGGCAGTGCCCTTCTGGATGGCTCCTGGATACTTGAAGGGGAACTAGTGTTCCTAAGACCCAGGTCACTGTGGTCCCTCTTCTCACACCCAGGAAATGGTCACCTCTATGGCTGCTCGTTATGTGACGTTCTGTCTGCTCCACCTTCGCCCTGGGCTGCTTGAGTTTGGGCAGCTGCTCAGCTGTCTGTTGGGTTCAGGTAGCTCCCCACACCCATGCCACTGGAAGGCTATATGTCCACGCCGAGACCAGGACTTCTTTCCAAATGGGATGGGGTGGGGTAGTGTGGGTGGGGTGGGGTGGGGTGGTTAGGAGGTAGGATGGGGTATGGTGGGGTAGGGTACATGGGTTGGGTAGGGGGGCTTGGGGTGGGTAGGGAAACCATAGCTTACTCTCATTTTACTCGTCAGAGAGAAATAAGGCAGAGGCTACAGGTACATGTGTTGGGGCATGCCTTGCAGGAAATTATAGACCAGGCTGTTCTTTGAGGCCAGTCTAGCCTGTGGCTTCTTCCTAGAGCCCTGGCATTCTGGATTAGCCCTCAGCACCATCCAAAAGTAGAATTCTGTGAACTTTCCTCCTTCTAATGTATCAGAGGACTTTAAAAAAACAAAAAAAAACAAAGGGAGGCCTTGTCTTTCTTCACACAGAACTCTGTATTCACAAGTCTAGCCCCATGGCTCCAAATATGATCTCATTTATGTTCAACCTCAGGATTTCTGAGCACTTTGTGCTACTGGTAGGACTGTGCATACAAGTGCCAGAAAGAATCTGTCCCCAGGACCTGCAGAACCAGTGCTTTTCAGAGTACTCTATATTCCTTAGCACACACCCAGCCAACACCTGTAACATCTGCTCCTAGGCCCCACCCCTTCACCTTCAATAAACACACACACACACACACACACACACATACACACACACACACACACACACACACACACCAATAAGTTAATAATTATTTTCTCCTCCAGTCTTCTTATGAGGAACTGAGACACTGGACTGCCACCTGCTGGAACTTTGTTGTAATGGCCCCAAAGTGCACCAGCCCCTCCTGGAGTTGGGTAGTGTGCTGCTGGGCCGCTGCCACCTGTTGCATTGGCTTGGTGTCGTACTTTTATTTAAACACCCATCTTTCCAGCTACACTGAAAGAGTCTTGAATGTAATGACTTCGGGTTTCCATTGTGGCTGTACTGACCTGGCTTCTGCCAGAGGTGACAGATAACTTGTTGAGTAACCCTAGCAGAAATGCCAGTCGCCTTAGGTTCAGGGGATTGGCTTCAATGGGTGAATGTTCTCTGAACTTAGAGGTTGCTAAGCAAGGTTTCTGAATTCATCAGAACCTGTCAGTGTTGGGGGCTATGGGGCGGGCACACGATGAAGGACTGGCAGAGGGGATAAGGCCCCATCAGCCTCTGTTCAAAGTCCCCATCCTCCGAACACATCAGAGCAACCGAGCAAGCACCAAGACAGACAGACCTCAGCAGTAGAGAGTAGGCTCTCCAGCTAGGGAGGGAAGGCTGCCCTCTGGAACACATCACCCCTGGGTAGGCACCCTGTCGTGTAGGCATGCAGAGGTAACCATGTGAACGAGGCCCTTCTCAGGAGCTCCGGACTGTGGGACAGGGTGGTCACTGCTGTCATCCCACCCTATCATTATACCACATCATCCAAAGCTGCGTCATACGTTTCTTAGCAGAGCCCACCTAGCAGTCACTCTGTGGGTGACACTGAGGGAAAAAGAGGAAGTTGGGCTTTCACTGGACTCCATTTAAAGAGAGATGCCTCTTCTACAAAGCCTGTTTCCTCGGAAGCACTGGTCGACAGTGCTCCATCACTCCTCAGAAGTCCTGCATCTCCACCTGGTCTCAGAAGACACCCTTCCAGGCTTGGGCCTGTCCCGAGGTGCTGGTTCATAGACTTCTGCCGTTGGCCACTGCAGGCCGTTCCCCTCTCTGCCCTGGCTGCCCGCAAGCTCAGAGCGAGCATGTTTGTTCCTTCCCTATGGCTTTTCTGAACTAAGGTTTGCTCTGGTGAAAGCTCCCTCCATCCCATCCCCAGGTCTGCTTGTTTCTGTGTTTGCTTTGTCTTTGTCTTTTGTTTTTGGGGATGGGATTTTAGCAGAAGGACCAGCAAGCAGTAAAGCCGGATGCCTACCCCGGCCTTCAGGCCCCACCTTCTGGCTATACATACTGAACAACGTAACTGCTTATCAGTTCTTTATTGCTTCCTTGGAGAGTTGGGTCATGACCGCCATGAACGAGTTAGTTGTTATAAAGGTCAGTCTTGTCCAGGCCTGGCTGCCCTGTGGCTCTAAGACCTTAGTAGCTATACTAACAATGAGACCAACTCTAACGGATTTTCTGGGAGAGAAGGGTCTCCTGGGATGCAGGAATTTCAGCACTCAGGTGGAGAGTTCCAAGGCCAACAGATGGATTGGTCACTGTAGTTAGCTCTCTACCTTCTCTCTCCTTACACTGCCCCGCTTCCCTGCTATGAAGGTGTCCTGGTTGTAGGCTCCGGCTTTGACCACTCTTGCTGCTGCTTCTGCTGCTGCTGACTGCTGAGACTGGGGCCCTGCCTGGCTTGCAGCTCTCAGTGCAGTCAGCTCAGGTGCTGCTTTTGCAGCGTGGCCTGCTGACTGCTCAGCTACGTGGCTCTTACTCACCTGCCAGACAGCCCACTCCACTGTTCGTTGGCTTGGCGAGCCAGTTTCCAGTCTGCTGTCCTGGCTGCTGCCACCACTCCACTGTCACTGCTGCTGCTCATGGTACCAGCTCAGTCACTCTACTAAAAGTTGGTAGGAAGCAACCTCGGGAGAGAAGCTTTGAATCAGGCCTAATGTAACACCAGGAGAGAGTGCAGGATGCTAGTGGGGCGGGGTGTCTCTCAGGTAGCTCACAAGGAAGTCAGTCTTATGTGGCTGGAGAAGGGTGTTTGTACCAATCACAGTAAACTCTACATTCAAGGGAAAGCTCCTGTTTGCATCATCACAATGCTGTTCTCGGCTGGGCCACCACGGAAATGCTCTTTCCTAGGCTTAGACAGAAATGGTTGTAGGTTCACCTAGAGTTCACTGAGGCTTGTAGTAGGAAAAAAAAAAAAAGTCTGCCACCAATTGTTTGGAACTGTCCCGGCTGGAGCTGTGCCTTCAGAATCCAGCAATTAACGGAGACCATCACACAGTTTCCTCAAAGCATCCTGGGAGTGTTCCAGAGGGCCATTGCTGGCGTACAGCCATCCGGCCTGCTGTTCCGCCATATTTGCTGCCCATGTGCTCGGGGTAGCCAGGGAAGCTTGAGAATATCTAAAAGCTGTCAGTTAGGGAGCTCTGCCCAGTGCCCCAGATTCTTTGCTTATTTACAGGAAAATGATCCCCAGGAGTGGCGACAGGAAGAACTCATCCCGGACACTAGTCGTGCTCCCCCACCCCTACCACCCAGTGCTCGGGCATGTGAGGCAAATGCTGTCTTACTGAACTGTCTCTACATCCCCATTACTAGTGATTTTTAAAAGTGATTTGATCCCAGAGAGAGAGGTGAGACATCTTCTTGTCTCATTAGCATGAGGCAGCTAACTGTTGGAACATAAGTCCTCTCTGCGGGTGGCCTTCAGGGTCCTGGGGCAAGGATGGGAACAAAGGAACATGGACCTGTGGTCCGGATTGAGGGCTTGGATATGGCTGTCTCTCCTGCAAGATGGTAGGGTGGGCAGTTGGAGTTTAGCATTGTCTTGCCTTGCTCAGAAACGCACTGTGTCTCCGTTGGGTGCCCGCTACACACTATGTCTCCCTTGGGTGCCCCCTAGTGGCTAGCACACTGCTGCCTTGCCCTTCTCATCTGCTGTAGCCATTCCACCAGGGCAGCCTGGGCCATGGGGATTCCACCTTCTGCTTCTTTAGACGGAACTCGTGGGTTCCTGTGCTCTGAGGGGAGGAGCTGGAGACACCGTGCTGGATGTTTTTTTCCAGGTGCCCTGAATAGGTTTGCCAATCCTTGCTTTCTCTGGCTCTTTGGTGAGACCCTCTCTCTCCCTTTAGGACCTCCTAGCTCAGAAGTGGGTGTGTGCAGCCCTGGACTCAGGCCCCAAGAGCAACCTTCTCGTGCCATTGCATGGTTGGACCAGGGCAGGTCCCTTGAGCCCTCCGCAGCAAAGGTCCCCTGCACAGCCACCTAAGGTGTCTACGAGCGCCCTCTCTGCCTTGCCCCAAGCCCCTTTCAGAAGAAAGTAACCAGAAAGCTGGGGCTTTCGTCTTTGTTGTTGTTTCTCTCCCTACCCGCCACTTTCAATTGTTGTTCTATCTAAGAACACCTTCTTGGAAAGAAAAGTCTTCCAAAAATAATGTCATCACATCTGCCTCAGCCTCCTCACCTTGTTTAACAAGGAAGAAACACCTTCACAGTTTTGTCTTATGAGGATGACAGCAACATCTAAGTTAGCAGTTATTTTAATTTCTATAAAGTAAAATGTAATATTATAAAAGTCCATCAACATGAGGTGTTTCTTGTGGACCAAGGATCTGTATATCTAATGAAGCCTTGTTGATCAGGGACAGAAGGGAGAAAGAACCCCGGCTTGTCTGGTCACGGACCACTTACAGTAAGGCATGGGGCAGTTACAACTGCCCATAATTGAGGCGCCATCTGCAGGGCTCTAGTGGGGCAGGGAGATAAGCAGCATGAAGATCTTACCCGGGAACAGAGTGGGTTCCACATTAGGGAGCGCCCTAACCACCCGGCTCCTGGATTCCCTAAGATTTCCTCTTGGCCTTGGTCCTGGGCAGTGTGTGTGTGTGGCAGTATGTGGCAGTGTGTGGCAGCCCAGTGATAGGCTGGCACTGAGTGAGATCTAGTACATCCTGCTAGAGAGTTTGGACTTTTTCTGGCTTAAGGAAAAAAATGAGGCTTCGGGTGACATAAGTGAGGAGGGCGTTCTCTCACTGGCCACAGTGGAGGGGGTGGATCTGGAGAGGATCTGACAGCATTGGCAAGGCATGCTGGGAAGTAGCTCTAGATCCATCCCTCAGAGGAGCTCTGGGGCTGTGGGGGGTGGGGGGGAGGGTATGCGTGTGGTGGGAGGGGGAGAGAGAGAGAGAGAGAGAGAGAGAGAGAGAGAGAGAGAGAGAGAGAGAATATGGAGCAGGCCTTGCTGACTTGGGAGTTGAGAAGACAGTATGCAGCTGTACAAGGAATCAAATGGAGCTGGAATTGCACATGTTAAGTCTGGAGATGGCATCACTACTTGCTATTTCTTTACCAACTGTGTTTTGGGGGCTAGAGGAGCGGGATTTCCAGATATAACATTTGCATGTGCCCGGCCTAGAGTTAGCAGAGCTGGACCATGAAGGATCTGAGTCAGGTGGCATGCATGAGTCAGCGGAGAGGGGGAAAGTCATTCCAAGGGTGGCCAGTCGTTCTGAGATCTTAGGCCAGCAAGGCAGAGAACGTTTTCAGAAGACCGCAAGGGTTGGCCAGGGCAACAACAGGTCTTTTGCTTCAGAAGATCAGCAGAGCACTCCCGATTGCCGTCTCGCTTACTGCAGTCAGAGCAGCATGGACGAAGATGTGGAAAGTCCCTCCGTGCTCCCCCGACATTGGCTCTTCTCGAATACAGGAGGCTGCCACGGAGATCAGCAGGGCAGAGTGCAGGCAGAAGGAGGTGGAATTGTAGCCATTTGGCTGACAAGAACCCTTGTAGACATTATGTCTAGATATCTTGGTGTTCACAGGAATTTTCTTTAAATGCTGTCTCAGTTGCTTCTGGTGGCCCGAAACTCTCAGTGTTGGTTTGGCTAGTTATTCACCCCTTCAGGTATTTGGATCTTCCCTTTGTAAAATGCACACAGCAGTGTGTCTGCCTCCTAGAGTGACGGTCGAGTTTAAATACATTAATTCACACAAGTCAGTAAGTGTCTGATGTAAAATAATAACCGGACATTCACAGTCATTATGGAACCCAGTGAAAGAAGTAATAAAACAGTGCCTAGCTTTCCTAAGGATATGTCCAAGAATCTCTACTTAGAAGACATGGTTTTCACCAGAGGCATCTGCCAGATCCACCCATGCTTTTGCAGCTCAGATGCCGCAGGCCAGGGCTGAACCAGTGAGTGTGGCAGCTGATGGGCTGGGACCCTGTCCTGCAGGGGTCAGGGGCTAGCTCCCTCACTCTCCTTAGCTCAGAGGAGACTCTCAGATTGATTTATCCCTGTGTGACCCTCAGGGTTTCTTTTCTTGGGTCTCTACTGTAGGATTTTGGAAGAAGTTGACTGCCTGGAAGGAAGTTACAAAACATGAAAGTCGCTTTGAGGTGACCAGCAAGTACAGTGGCCCCTTGCACCTCCCACACTGGATCGAAGCTTGAGAACTGTAACTTCAGGTAATAAATAAGTCCCTTCACCCTCAGCCCCTGGCAGCCGATGGTTGTTGGGGGCCTTCAGATGTTGAGATGTTAAAAAAAAAATGAGTGGCAGATACTGGTGGCACCCCAGGTTGACATGTGCAAGGAGCCAAGTATCTCTAACCCCCCAAGGCCTGGAGGACAGGGCTGTATAGTCAGGCCTTTCCCTGCTTCGCTGAAGGTTGGCGTGAATGTCAACAGTGGTCACCCACCATGACTTTTCTAAGATGGTCCCCAGAGAACAAGTCAGACTAGCCAAGACAGTTCTGAAAATTGAGAGAAATGAAGGGAACGAGCGTGTCCTGCCATGCATTGAGATGTCCTGAATCCTCACTGTAAGGAGAGTGTGACAGGAGAATTAAAAGAACCAGATTAGGGGACAGAATAGGACGTGAACATGGAGAGTCCGCAGAGGTGCCACATCAGGTATTTGGAAACAGGAAACATGGCCTAAGAAGAAGGCCTTGGACAGTAATGTAGACGTGTCTAACTGTAAATGATGCGTCAGAACAATTGCCAGAAGGATTAGTTTGTAAGTAAAATATAAAAGTAGAGGCTAGAGAGAAGGCTCAGTTGACAACATGCCTGTCAGGCAAGCACGAGAACAGTTTGATCTCAGGACCCATGTACAAATCTGGGTACAGAGGCCGGAGAGAAGACTCAGAAGTTAAGAACATATACTACTTTTATATAAGACCTGAGTTTGATTCCCAGAACCTACATTAGGTGGCTCATGGACTGTTTTTGACTCTAGCTTAAGGGGATTCAATACATCTGACCTCTGTACTCCTATAGACAGACATACACATACATATAATTAAAAATATTTAAAAGGGTGTGGAGCAGTGACTCAGTGGTTTAAGAACACTAGATGATCTTCCAGAGGACCTGGGTTCAGTTCCTACCCCTCACATGGCAGCTCACAACATGTGTAATTCCAGTTTAAGGGGATCCAGTGCCTTCTCTGACCTCCAAGGGTACCAGCTACCCATGGTACATATACATACATACATACGATCCATACATACGTACATACAGGCAAACGTATCCAAATACATAAAAATAAAAAAGTTTTTAAAAATGAAAAATGTAGAGCGAAGTACAGAGGCATACACCTATAACCCAGTGCTGGAGAAGAGGATATACTGTAACCCAGTGCTGGGGAAGTGGATATTCTGTAATCCAGTGCTGGGGAAGTGGACACTCTATAACCCAGTGCTGGGGAATGGATACACTGTAACCCAGTGCTAGGGGAATGGACACACTGTAACCCAGTGCTAGGGGAATGGATACACTGTAAACTGGTGCTGGGGAAGTGGACACACTATAACCCAGTGCTGGAGAAGTGGACACACTATAACCCAGTGCTGGAGAAGTGGATATACTGTAACCCAGTGCTGGGGAAATGGACACACTATTATCTAGTGCTGGAGAAGTGGATGTACTGTAACCAGGTGCTAGGGGAATGGACACACTGTAACCCAGTGCTAGGGGAATGGACACACTGTAACCCAGTGCTAGGGGAATGGACACACTGTAACCCAGTGCTAAGGGAATGGACACACTGTAACCCAGTGCTGGGGGAATGAATACACTGTAACCCAGTGTTGGGAAAGTGAATACACTGTAACCCGGTGCTGGAGAAGTGGATATACTGTAACTCAGTGCTGGAGAATGGATACACTGTAATCCAGCGCTGGAGAATGGACACACTGTAACCCAGTGCTGGGGAAGTAGACACAGGGGGATCTGTAGGGCTTCTCAGCAGCCAGTCTAGTCCATTCTCTGAGCTCCAAGTTCAGTAAGGATCGTGTCTCCAAGTTCAGTAAGGATCGTGTCTCAAGAAGTAAGGAGTATGATTGGAGAAGCCATCCAACGTCAACCCCTACCTCTACACATGTGCTTGCATGACCATACACATCTTTACACAGGTTTACACATGAACACACAAGAGTAAAATTAAAGTTTAAGCCAGCGTGATCACTTATGCATATAATTCTACCACTAGGAAGTTGAAGCCAGCCTGGGCTATACAATGAGTTCCAGGTCAGCCTGGGCTACACAGCAAGATCCTTCTCAATAAAATAAAATAAAATAAAATAAAATAAAATAAAATAAAATAAAATAAAACAAAATAAAGGCTATAAAATATTGGTATAAAGAGGAATATTTGTATTATTATTTTTGTTTTAACACTGTATAAAATCAAAAGATAATGGACAATGGAAAGAAAAGCATTTATAACATCTGTGATAATCAAAGAACTGCTCTTTGTCATATGCAGATAATTTCATTCATGCCCGGTCTCCTGGTGGAACTGTGCCAGGACGAGTGTGCACACTAGGCTGTGGGCGGTCAGTAGAATAGAGCTCCTATTCGGAAACGCTGACCACTTCTTAGGGAGGACAGAAAGGAGATTGTTGTAGGGGAAATGTGGATCAGAAAATTTTAAATAAGGGTATAGAGTAGGAGTGTCGGCAGGGTTCATACTGTATGGTCCTTCAAAGAAGTGTCACTCAGGAAGTGACATTTAGCAGTGCACTGCTCTGTAGTTTTAATTCTGTGCCAATAAGAAGACAAATGGAGGGCTCAGATGGTTCCTGGCTCAGAGCCTGGGAAGCCAGAAGGATAGAGGCCACTGACTACATAGGGAAGCCTGAAAGGCTCGCTTGGAGGGAAATGAATGTGCCAGAATAGAGTCTCTGTTGTATACTCAGGTAGAGATATGGGGGGAAGGAGGGGTTGTACAAGTCTAGAATTCTGGGGACAGCCAGGCTGGGATAGAAGCTTGAGGTTGTCATAGTATGGGTGGCATTTGAAACAGTCAAAGTAGGAGCTTCTAGGGATTAAATATGGACAGGTCAGGGTCCCAACGTACCCATGGGGTTGTTAGTCTAGAGGCAAAGAAGATGAAAAGCCAGGTTGAGAACAAAAGTGAAGTAAATCCCCAAACAGAAGAATTATGGGAAAATGGCATCTCCAAGGCAGTGACAGCATCCAGGGAGAGGTCAGCTGTGCTGATGCTACCGGGGGCCATTTGGTCTGGGAAAGAATGGTCCCAGTTGAACCAGCAAGGGCAGTTGCAGTATTGTAATGACATCATGAAGGCTGAACTGGGGGCTGGAGAGATAGCTCAGAAGTTCAGAGTACTAGCTGTTCTTCCAGAGGACGAGAGTTCAATTCCCATCACCCACCACCACCCACAGTGGCTCTCAACCCACTGTGACTCCATATCCAAGGAATCTAATGTCTCTTTCTGGCATCAGTGGGCACTAGGTACATAAGTGGGTGTATAGACACATACATGCGAGCAAAACACTCACCTACATAAAGTAAAATTAAATTAGATTTTAAAAAATTCTGACCTGAGTTAGATTATATGGAGAGACCAAGAAAAAACTAGAGACAGAAAGTGGGACAGTAGGAAGACAGTGTCCCAAACAGTTTACTTGGGACTAGGGGATGACACAATACCAAGTTAGAGCACGTGCCTAGCAAGCAAAGGCCCTGGTTTCCATAATTTTGCATTGTGGAAAAAAAAATGTGTTGGGTTTTTTTCCTCCAAGATTTAGTTATGTGACTGATGTTTATCCCGATGAGAATGATCCAGTTGTGTGGGTAACATGGATGATGTAGGATTGGCCAGGAGGAGGGGCCCTGCAATGATAGTCTTGATCAGATGAGAGCAGGAGAGTTCAGGCAGGCCTTAGGCTGTGCTGCTCCTCAGCAGCAGTGCCCACTCAGGCTGACAGGGAGATGTGTTTGTCGGCCACCGCTGGCTTACAGAAACCTAGCTGGCAGGGCTGGGAGTGTGGCTCAGGGGTAGGGCATTTGGCAGCAAGCACTAGGCCTTAGCTTCAGACTCCAGTACTGGGTCGGGGGTGGGGTGGGAAGGAAAGAGAGAAAAAGGAGAAAAGTTATCACTTAAAGTGAGAACAAGGGGGAGACACTGGCGAGGAACGTGAGGGGAGGCTGTCAGCCCTGCAGGCTGCTGAAGCGCACTTTTCCTCAAATGCACGGTTGGACACCAGGCAGGAGGCATGTGGCGGAGAGATGGGGACCGAGTACTGACATCTGGGGAGACAGTTGCCTACAGAGGAACAAGCAAACATCAGTAATGAGGAAAGCCATGGAGAAACAGTAAGGTCTCCCTGTGAGACTGGCAGGGGCTCTTTTAGCTCTCCTGCTTTTAGAAATTAATTCTAGGAGGTAACAAATGGAGACACATGCATAGTACAGATGTAGATTCCAGAGGTGTGTGTGTGTAAAAGTTGGCTTTGGCCTGCTTGGAGGGGCTGGTTCCTAGCCTGAGAGCAGAATCTTGACTTTGGGAAACAGTTCTCACCCTCACCCTCTTGTTTTGCAGATGTGGGAATTTGGGCCCAGAGGGTGGGAGTGACAGCCCCAGTCAAATCCTGTGGACCTTGGAGCCCTTTGAGGCCCACTGGGCAACCCCTCTTCACCAGGGCTTGAAGTTAGAGTACCTTGCAAGGTACTTATGGTCTTTTTTCTTTGAACACTATGTTTGTAAAATATGAACTCAGAAAGTGTTTCGTACTTTCGTTTGTGCCGTCTTTAATTATGCAAGCTGATGCTGGGATTAAGTGGGCAGGGTGGGGGTAGAGTGGGGGCAGGGTGGGGTAGTGAAGACTGGGCAGGCCTTGCTAGATCAGGAAGAGGCACCATATTATTTTACCTCCACAGTAGGACTTATGCTTTCTTTTGGAGAGGAATGGCAGTTGAGACTGGACCTTACTAATGTAGCCCAGGATGGTCTTGAACTCATGATCCTCCTGCTTCCGCTCCCCTCAAGAACTATGTGTGCGCCACCATGCCCAGCTATCTATTTACCGGTTGTGTTTTGTGCTTTTTCCACAACGTTTTAAAAGCAAAAATCATAACACAAGCACAAACACCCCTGTTTGTATTGTCGGGCGGCTCCAGAAAGACCACACCAGGACAAACAGTTCCAAGCGAGGTTTATTGAGAGAGAGAGAGAGAGAGAGAGAGAGAGAGAGAGAGAGAGAGAGAAGAGGGGATTTCCTCTTATATATGGATGGTGATGTGACCAGAGGTAAAGGTGGAAGGTGAGCCAAGTGGATTCTGGGAACATGGTGGCTGTTGCCTTGGCAAGGGTGTGCAGGTCCCGTTGTCCCTATGTGATGTCGCTGGTTTCAGAGGTCTTGATACCGACAATCCTTATGATTCATGATTGTTTCACTGGTTATATATTTGTTAATCAGAAGGAATGAAATTGCCTGTGTCTGAGTACATGTGGGACATTGGGTCACCTCCCCAAGTCTCTGCCTGGCTTCTTCTTCCCCCAGTGTAGGTCCTAGAAGCCACTAAACTTCTCTGGGCCCAGAGACTCTTGCACAAAGGTGTATTGTCTTCACAGATTACAAATTAAAACTCTCAAAACGAGTGTGATGCTTTTCCCACTCCCCTGCCCTGTCTGCCTCTTCCGGGCTGCCTGGTGCGGGATGCTATTGCAGTAAGCCAGAGCCAGAGCCATGCCCTCAGTGCCGCCCGCCCAGCCCTGCTCTATCACAGACGAGCCTCCCAGGGCTCGTGAGATGGCTCATGCTGCCTTCCCATGGGACCAACTTTAGTTCCCAACACACGTCAGGCAGCTCATAACTGCTTCCAACTCCAGCTCTAGGGGGAACGGAAGCCTTTTGCTTCCACAGGCACCGCATTCACGTGTGCATGCCCACACACATACACATAATTGAAAATAAAACAAATTTTAAAAAATAAAGTATTTAAAAAGAAGTAAGTATTCTCCTATTTCATTTAGCACCTTCCTTCCAATGGCGGACCAGAGAATGGACATTTCCTCAACAATCAGTGACTTCATGTCTCCGGGCCCCACCGACCTGCTTTCCGGTTCTCTGGGCACCAGTGGTGTAGACTGCAATCGCAAGAGGAAGGGCAGTGCCACTGACTACCAGTAAGACTCTTGTGGCCATCAGCTTATGCCAGTGCGTGGGCATGGCGCCCACAGCTGCCATTGTTCCCGAGGAAGGGGGGGGGCAACTGAGGTCTCCTCCAAGTGCTGCACATTTGATTTTAGCTTTATCTGCTCCTAAATGGCCAGCAAAGACCAGCAGCACTGCCGAGGTGTTTATGTCACCTACTGTCCCCAGATTACAGATTATATTATGTTTGGGGGCGGGCGGGGGGGGGGAACAATAGCCTTAAAGCCAGGTTCTGCCTTTCCTTTGCTCCTTTGAGCAGGAGAACTCAATCTGGAAAATTGAGAGCTCCCACTCAGCTTCCTAAGGAAGGAGTAGAAGCCAGGGTGTTAACTGCTTATGGACATTGACACTATTTAAATTAGCATGTACCTGCATTGTTAAGTAGTCTTTCTGTTTCTCTTTAGACTTGATGACTTTGCTTTTGAGTTGAAAATGCTCTTGCATTTTCCTACTCACTACCAGCTCGCCTGCCCTGTAGTCTGCTAGAGAGAGAGGCAGGGTAGAATGGTCAGAGATAGGTTTCCTTTCGCTGAGGCAGCCGTGTGGGGTCAAAGAGCTTTTCTTTTGTTGAATTGAGTGGAAAAAAATCTCTAAGGAGGTAGACCCCCGTAGCAGATGTCCTTTCTGCTGAAGTCCACAGGCCGGATTTGGGGAACACAGAGACTGGAGCTCAGACACCCCCTAGGAGATGCTATGATTAATGTGTAAGTCAACCCAGATCATTGAGAGTTACTGCCAGGGGACGGAGAGTGGGCGGGAGGACGGCGGGGCTTCTGCCATAGCGCTCCTTCCCCAGCACAGAGCAGGGCATTTCTTATAAAGCTCTGTCTTGGGCAGATGCTGCCGGAGCCAACATCTTCTAAGATTTCTATTAGACCTGTGATTTCCAGCCTCACTGTTACCCAGTAACCTTCAAGCTTCCCTCATGCACCCCAGTTTTGCAAATTTTTGCCACTTACCTTCTAGAATTCATAGTTCTGCCCTCCTGTAGCTTTCCTATGTTAAGATCATCAGCTTCCTCTCACCTGGGGCTCAGCTTGACCACAACAGTAGACACAGTCCAGGTACAAAGGGGCACAAAGGGAACCTTTTTGGTTCCCCCCAGATCCCAGGATGAGCAGGAGAAACGGCCTATGGAGATACCCAGGGGATCTCGTTGGAGCTGCTGCATTAGAATGCGCTTAATGAATCCAGCATTCCAGAAAGCAGCAGTTTGTAGTATTTGAAGAACCACAGTCCTTCCCTTAGGAGGCATGGGAGATGGGAAAGAGTTCCAGGAGGCAGTCACTACCTTCTTGATGAGTGTTGAGCTGGACAAGGGAGTAAGCCGACCCTGGGGACAGACTGGAACTCTTTCCTCTGGGGATTTCCATCTGTGTTTACTGAACCATGAAATGCCATGAAGCTCAGGGTTTCTCCGGTCTGTGAAAGGGAGGTGGGCCCTGCTATGACCCCAGGACCCTCTGTAGCTCTCAGCCCCCTACTCCTCTTCATCTTAATTTCTTGAACCTGGGGCTGTCTACTTGGCCCACAAGCAGCCTGTGGTGGAAACACCTTTGAGTTGCTTCCCGGGGCCCTTGCTCTGTTCTTGACTGTCTGTCAGTGCTTTCATTAGCCCCTCCTCCCCCGCCCGCACCCCCAACAAATAGATTCATCAGTAGTTTCTCTGGTGTTTGGTATGCTTTGAGATAGAGTAAGATTCATCTATCATTTATCCAGAACAGCCAAGGAATGAGGCGGCAGAGATGTCTGGCTACTCTGAATAACTTAGTCTCCATAAACACTGTAGATTCCCAATTCTCAGTCATAATATAAATGAGTTTATTTAACATCCACACCCTATGGAGACTATTAATAACTTTTGTTTGGTAATGTGGGGTGCCAGTCTAGGCTTTATAGTAGTGTCGACTTGATTGTGCTTGCTCTCATTACTGTTATACATCTGTTTCTATATCATGGTTATTTGAGCTTTCTGGATAAGTGAGAACCTTCTGTATGATGATAAGTTATGCTGCACATCTGTATTGACTTGGTCATCTCTTCTTGCTTTTACAGAGAAAGTATGGACACAGATAAAGATGACGCTCATGGAAGGTACCTAGTAACTTGAACTTGAGTTATTTGTGGCCATTCTCATGGCACAATGAATGTGAGCTCAAGACTGTCCCTCTATCCCCTGTCTCTAACATGGCTGATAACCAAGAGTCCTTGTGTGTCTGTGGAGAAGCATCAGGGGTCAGGTGGGGAGAAAACTGAAATTGGTTACCTCTTCCGGTCCTATCTAGGGCACTGAATTTATCTCTTGTCCTCCCCCCCCCCCAGGTTAGAATATGCAGAACACCAAGGAAGGATCAAGAATGCAAGGTGAGTTCAACCTCTGACTGTTGACAAAACATTGAACTTTCAGTTGCTTGGGGAGCAGCTGAGGAGGGTCAGTGTGCTTGCTTTGTGTCTGTGGAGTCCTCTCAGGCACCTCAGGAAAATGAGGGCGTGGTAGCATGTTCCAACTCGTTTATGCGTCTGACCTTTGACCCCCCCCCATGGTCCCCTATATTGAGCTAGCCTTCACTTGTTGCTGTCTATGTACATTTAACCTGGAGGAGATTTGGAGGGAGAACGTCATTCCAAGCTGGCGTTCTCTCCACCCTTCCCAGACGGCTTCTTACTCATTGGCCCTCCAGAAGACATATATATGGCTGAGACGCCATTCCCAGCAGAGCCTCAACTCTGACAGGAACCTTTACTGTGCTGCACGCAGTATCTAAAGGCCAGGTCTTGGGCATTCCCACTCCCTAGAGATCTCCTAACTTGGCCTTTGTCTGTCACACTTACTGATACCATTCTCTTGGGTCTTCATATCCCCTGCCATCACAACTAGAAGCAGTTGGGGTTGTCTTATGGTACTCAGACCCAGCAAGCTGCAGACACAGGCTGACCTGAGACTTCTAGCTTCTCCCTTGCAGACAAGCCTATGTAAGTGGCTTGTGGTTCTGTACCTACTTCTCCATTGGTGATGGTGCCCTATCAGAGAAGATGGTCAAAACACATCAGGTGCACATCTGTCAGGGAGAGAACTATAGGGAAGTGTCCTCCTACCTAAATAGGCAGCCAGTCCAGGGGTGGAGTATGGTATGACGTCTCTCGAAGGAAGCCCAGGGACTGGCCAAAAATCTGTTAGATCTAGCCAGGCCCTAGTTGATCCGAGAATGTGTTAGTACTGATTACCTTCACCAGACAGAAGCGATGGCCTCAACAGGCCACACCATGGCTGTGCACAGGCTGCAGAGGCATTTGCTGTGGGAATTGAGTACTCTATGACTGGGGTATTTGAACCCTCTACCTCCCTTCTTCCCCCTCCTATCTGCATCCCCCAAACCTGGTCATTTAGAATCTGAAGAACAGATTCAGGAAAAATTTATTCATTATTCAGGAAAAATAAACAATTTGGTTTCTTGTGAAAGGACAATTGTCATTTTTTTTTCCTTAAAAGATGGGGTAAGCATCAAAAACAAGTAAATGATAAAAACAAATCAGCTACCTAATTCTGACTTGTTAATCAACCATTTGGGGGTGATTTTTAGTATAAAAGTCTAAATTTCCCATGTCATAGAATATTAGACACAGTCACAACTCAGTTATTTTTGTCAATGTTGCCTTGATGCTGGTGTACATCTGAAATGAAGTCATTCTCTTTCCCATGCTCAGGGAGGCCCACAGTCAGATTGAAAAGAGGCGTCGGGACAAAATGAACAGTTTCATTGACGAATTAGCTTCTTTGGTACCAACATGCAATGCAATGTCCAGGAAGTTAGATAAACTCACCGTGCTACGGATGGCTGTTCAGCACATGAAAACGCTGAGAGGTAAGATCTCAGGCTTCATTCCCTTTATCTCCTTGCCTACAGCGATGACTACTCTTGCCCGCACTGACACAAATGTTGATTTCTTCTAACATGTAACCCTAAGGGGCCAAATCAGGTAATTAATGAGCTGATGTTGGTATTACGATGTAATTTGCATTTATACCTCCCCAGAGCATATAAGCAGATGAGCTCAGATACTTCTCTAAGCACATAGTGTATGTACATTGTCATATTCCTGCCTACCAGAGAGGACAGACACCTCTCATGTCGCCTCTTGCCTGTGCCTACATCCTACCCCTTACAAGGATCAAGAAATGTAGGCACACACCGGGAGGCAGGAAAGAGCCTCCGACTTTTAAGAGAAAAACTTACCCTGGTTCTTCTGATGAATGAGTCACAGGTAGAGAGTTTTATCATCAGAAATGAACATTGATGATATTTTCATCTTCTTGGAATTTTCCCGAACTAGATTGACTCTCTGTGAGGGAGGCAGTATTTTTCTTCTTTGCTAAGTGTGGGGAGGGTGAGAAAACAGAGGCAGGAAACTGGAAGCAACTTTATCACAGTGCAGGAGGAATCTGAAATACATCACCCATTTTGGTGAATGTCGTTCCTGGAATTTTCCAGTTAGTCTTGGGCTTTGGGACAAAATTGGGACCTACATGGTGAGAGAGGTATACCTCTGTGTCTGTATAAGGTCACTAGAAACAGGAAGTTGCTTTTGTTCTGACCTTTGATAACTATTCGGAAATACAGAAACACTGGATCTCACGCTTGAAGAGTGATACTGGAAATGTGATTTTAGTGATGAAGATAGGTTATAATTAATTAATTGTTAGCAAGTTGGTCAGAAAGCTCCAAGGGATGTAGATTAAGACATGGGTCTTGGTAGCTGCTGTGAAGAGCATCCTTTGCCATGGTACCCTGGATTAAAGGCGGGCTCTGTCGGAGCCCTTCACTGGGCTACTCTGCATGTTCCTATCATTTGCAGCTGACACGTGGCATTGCTAAGCTATTGCTCTTGAGAATTTCAGATCAAAAGTCTTTTAAATAAAAGTCTGATCCCCTCAGTCCTGGGGTTGAACTGTGCCGATGAGAAAAGCATGTTTCCCAGGCTGCCATGCTCATGAACGAGTCCAGGAAAGTGGATCTGTGGCCTGGCAGCTTGGCTGACTTCTCTATAAGCTGTGAAGTGGTGACTTGACAGATTGGGGGACAGCCTGATCACTCTGGACTTCAGAACCTGCCTGGGAGACTAAAGAGCTGTGGTCCTTTGTAGGATTTTGCTTCTGTGTTTTGAACAGCATATCACTATATAACTCTGGCTATCCTGAAACTCACTGTTCAGGCTCAGAGATCTGCCTACCTCTGTCTCCCTAGTGCTGGGGTTGAATGTGTGAACCACCATGCCTGTTTTCCAATAACTGAGCCTCTTGTGGGCAGCAATGTTCTCTTTTCAATGAGATTCTTCTTTGGCATGATAGGATTCTGTCTCAAGCCAGGTCCGCCAAGTTTTTTTTGGGGGGGAGGGGGCAGGCAGAGAGAGAGAGGCGCACACAGGCTGAAAGAGAGAGATTGATCCCAGAGGTGGGTTCAGCTCTGGTTGCAGTCAGGGGAGGGTGTAATGCTATCCAAATAGAAAAATCTACCCACTCTTTCTTCTTCTCCCTAAGGTGCCACCAACCCATACACAGAAGCAAACTACAAGCCAACATTTCTATCTGATGATGAACTGAAACACCTAATTCTCAGGGTATGTGGCCGTTACGGGGATCGCTTTACACTGCATTGGTTTCTTACTAAGCTTCAGAGTAAGTGTGGCTTGAGGGGGTCTGCCAACTGAACCCTGAATTCCCTGGGCCCACTTCCTCTCTTGGTTCCCCCCACTTTATCTTGGTTTATCCTTCCACAAAACCTGTCACCTGCCCCTCATATTACCTTACTCAGTCAGCAGAGGGGAAGTCTATGGTAGTGTACTTGTCAGCCAGAAAAGGATTTTGTTAGAGAGGGGAGGGAGGGTCTGGAGGGATGGCTCAGTGGTTTAGAGCATTGTTGTTCTTGTAGAAGACCCTGGTGTGCTTCCTAGCACCCACATGGTGGCTCATGACCATCTGTAACTCTGAAGGTTCCAATGCCCTCTTCTGGCCTTCCCAGACACCAGGCACATGTGGTGCACATGAATACAGACAGGCAAAACACTCAAACAT
Organism: Apodemus agrarius; assembly: GCA_964023405.1. NCBI lineage: Eukaryota > Metazoa > Chordata > Mammalia > Rodentia > Muridae > Apodemus > Apodemus agrarius. The sequence goes on from OZ030005.1 coordinate 106,356,318, forward strand.
ATGAAATATGAGTAAACTTTTAAAAGGGGGTGAGTGAGTTAATAGAGCATTTAGAGGGGGTTGATTCTGGCAATGGGTGAGACCTTCTCTTCTAACCTAACACAAGCTCTATCTAAATCTTCACACCTTAGTCCATCCAGAATTGTGAAAGGCGAGGCATAAAAGGGATGTGCTCTCTCCCCTTGGCCTTCATGCTCTCTTTGTCTTGCATAGCTCTGCAAAGAGAGGGCTAGGCTGGCACCATGGAATGTATAGCTTCCACAGAGGAGGCCTGCTCCAGGCTCCCGCCATGCTACTGGGCAGAGGGGGAAACCAAGAAGTTAAAAGGGGAAGAACCAGCATCCAGAAGCATGCCCTCTGGCATAGTGTAAACAGGAAGAATAGAAAAGTGTAACTAAGAGGTAGAATACCCAGCCTTGCCCCCACACCACAGGGTCAACCTTGCCTGCCTACATACAGCACTGTAGCCATCATGTCCTTCAGCAGAAGTTTGTAAAGCCCAAGATGGCTCCCACCTCTTTTGGGCTCCGCGTGGTCCCAGGCACGTTATACTGGCCTGTCAGTGCAGGACGAGCTGCTTCGAGTCAGACGGATTCATCTGCAGTGAAACGACCTGATAGGTAGATAGGGTTCCAGTTCTCATGTGACAAGTTCTGAGTGGCCCTGTGCCATTGCTGGGGTGGCACTGAAAGGCTGCAAGAACCATTCTTTTCCACGCTGCTCCCACAACTGGCTAAGCGAACACACTGGCTGATTTGTCCCATATAGCAGGGCCTATGCCAGGTCTGAGTAGTCAGTAACCTCCACGTTAACTTGTCCTGGTTCTCTGGTATGTTGGACACTGTGACCCTTACCAGTCCCTTAAGTGTCCACCTGCTTCGTAAGAACTTCTGTTGCATCAACAGAAGGTGGGTTCAATCACATGATATTTATATTATTTTAGTTTTTAGTGGGCCAGGGTACAGGTTCTTCATTCCCCCATTTCTCCCTAGATCCTTTCTCCTCCTTTCACATTCATGCCATATACACACATGTACATTTGGGTGCATTTTAAATCTAGATTCCATAAAGGAGAGAAAACGTGATATTTGTCTTTCTAAGTCTGACTTAACATGATCTCCAATCCCACCTATGGTCCTACTAATGACCTAATTTTAGTCAGTTACTCTACCTTCCTGCCTTTTGAACCCTAGACCGACTCTGCCCAGTCACTCACTAGCAGCCTTCTCCCCTGAGAGGGAGCCAGCTCTGGCTATCTCGTGGCCCGCCCTGGGTAATGACAGTGTTCTCACAAAGCTGTGTTCCCAGCTCCCCCAGCCCTAACCTCTCTGCTGGCTGTCTGCTTTAGAGACCCGTTTACAGACACCAGCACGGTTGGGAGCCTGCAGTGTTGAGGCATCCATGTTGACTCTGCCACCTTCCTGCCCTCCTTAGAAACACTTCACTCAGATCTCCAGGTCAAGCCTGACTCTGCCCAGCATCCCCCCCAGGCTGTCAGTCACTGCCTTCCCGGGCACCTTTCATGTCACATTCCCACCTTAGCAAAAACCCTGAACATACTTCTCCTGTGAGATATGACTGTCTGCAAGGCAAATGAGGAAGTTATTAATATCCATTTTTTTGACATAATGAGGCTTCCAGCAGATGGTGCTAGGAAAATTACTTCCCCCTCACTGTCATCCTTCCCCCCGGCCCAGCCTAGGGGCTCCAGCTTCCAGTGGCTTGACAGGTTCTCACAGCGACTAGATCTGCCTGTCTTGTTCTCACTTTTTACATCGTGGGGCAGTTGCCTGCACTGGCCTTTTAGATCCTAGGACAACCGCCAGTGCTGACCCTTTTCTTTCTGGCACTTGAATTCATGCCCTAGTTCTTAGAATTAAACTATATTCCAAAAGTCTTTCTTTTTTCTTTTGTCTTTTCTTTTCTTCTTCTTCTTCTTCTTCTTTTTTTTTTTTTTTTAGAATTTGTCAAACTCACAAACGTTACAGTAATTAGCAGCAGGTCCTCGTTCCTCTTGTGACCAGTGCAAGCTGTCTTTCCTATGTGTCTTTATTCTAGCCCAGGTTGCCCTAGAACTCACTATGTAGCCCAGGATGACCTCAAATTCTTGCAGTCCTCTTAGGCCTCGGACTCCTAGGTGCTGGGATCAGAGACCTGAGCCACCATGCCTGGCTTTCAGAATCTCTCAGGACCCAGGAGAGCAGAGTCTTGAGGACAAGTGCATGAGGGAGCACCCCCACCACATCACCTGAAAACGCCAACAAGATTGGGGATCATCCATAAAAAGTCATCAGTAGGATTCATACACATGAACCCAAAGCAACAGAACCCCTCTCCCTGTCCCCGTCACCTACCTGCTCCCATCTCTCTACCAGATGTCTTGTTCCCATTCTGGTCTTTGTTGGCACTTAAGATTTTACACGTACTTAAACCAAATGAAAGGATCAGAAGAATTTTATGAGGCAGTTTTGTTTTGTTTTGTTTTGTTTTGCAGAAGTGGGACTTGAACCCAGGACCTCATGCCTGTCTTGAGTTTCTCATCACCACCATTGCTTTGCTTTTCTTACAATCCAGATAGCTTAGCTTGGATGAAGCGCTAAATGGTTGAGGGTGGCATTTCCTGAACCTGCGTACATTTGAACTATGTTTGTGTGTCAGGCAGGGTAGGGGTGGGGGCTGCTTAAAGGAACACAAGGGACCGCGCCATCAGCAAAAGTGAAAAAGCCAAAGTGACCCAACTTGGGATGTTGAAGCTGGAAGGTCTGAAGCACTCCCTATAAACAAGGGCATTCTCAGTCAGGATGGGTGGATAGTGAAGACGGAATTTTGATCTTAAGTGGTCCGTGCAGCCTTAGAGTCTATGTTCTCCGTGGTGGTGGTTCAAGTTTCATTTCTATCCCTGTGTTAAAGTACCCTGGCAAGTAGCACTGTGATGTGAGAAAGGGCTTATTTGGCTTACAGTCGCAACTCACTCTTCCCCTTATTACAGGGAAGTCAAGGCAGGCACTTAAAGCACCACATCTGCAGTCAGGAGCAGCGGGAGGGGGGGGGTCCTGGCAAGCTGTAGTCAGGGACAATGCAAATAAACACGAGTCCTTGCCTGCTCGTTTACTCTCAGATTCTCTCCACTCTTACACTATGGAGGACCCCTGAACCCTCCCCCCCCCACACACACACCTAGGGAATGGTGCTGCTCACTGTGGACTGAGTCCTACTGCATCAATTAAGAATCAAGACAGTCCACTACAGACATGTGTACAGGTCAATCTGATCTAGATAATTCCTCCTTAAGACTCTCTTCCTGGGTGGTTCTAGGCTGTGTCGGGTCGAGAGCAGAAGTTAACCAGCACAGAGGGACTGTGATTAGAGCAGTGGAGTGTAGTTTGTCTGGCCTGTCATAGAACCAGACGATTAAACTTCAGCTGAATTCATTCTGAAATAGAGCTCCCTTTAGTTGGCATTCTCCCTCTGATCATTAGATGACCAGGCATACATAGTCACTCGGGAGGGAATCTGGCTGGTCTCACACAGTAGTGGCTGTAAGCACCCTCTTCTAACACCAGTGAGGGGCCAGTGAGTTACCCCTTATACTGGAGACTTAGAAAATGAATCCATGCTTTGCTTTCAGATCATGTGCCCTGACCTGTGATAAATTGATTATCCATTTCTCCTGATTAGGCAGCAGATGGATTTTTGTTTGTCGTAGGATGTGACCGAGGGAAGATCCTCTTTGTCTCCGAGTCTGTCTTCAAGATCCTCAATTATAGCCAGGTAATGCTGAGCTCCTGTCAGTGGTGGGCAGCCTCATGGTAGTCAGAAATAGCACCTAGTTTTTCAGAAGAATTAAAGTATATGGGTCACATGTGAAACCCTTCTTCCAAAACTTCTTAACTTCTTAACACAGAAATGAATGTAAACTTAGGAAGAATTTTAACACATCCTTTATTTCCCCCAACTGGAATGTCTGACTTTGACCCTATCAACAGCTTAAATTTTCTTCTTGCTACAAAATGAAGATCCCACATCTGTAGGCTAGGATGGGAAGTGAACCTGTCTGAAAGGGAGAGAAAGGTCATCAGGTAGTTCAGTACCCAAGAATAGGAATCTTGGGAACTCACCCCCGTGGCCCCACCTCCCTCTCTCTATTTGTGCAGTCCAGGATCTCAGTCCAGGAACTGTGCCTGGCACAATGGTTGGGTCTTCCCACATCAATTCACAGTGGAGATTACCCCCATGCCCCTGCTCGCTCAGATGTGCCCCAGGGGAAGTCTAGATTCCATTAACATTAACTGTCATGTACAGTTTTTGTTTTTGTTTTTGTTTTTTTGTTTTGAATTGCCTGTAGGATTAAATAAGAGCATGTCAAAGCTTCTAGAACAATCATTTCACCTATTGTGTCCTCAGATATGTGTTAATTCATTTACTCAATTACGACTTGGTAATTGCATGCAAGCCTGGTAGGCAGAAGTTTTTAGTCAAAATGCCATTTCTATAAATGAGAATTCATGTAAATTTAGCTTTTCCAAGATGTTTTGCTTTTTAATTTTTCTTCTCAGGGCACTCATAAAGGGAAGTCTGATATCTCTGTTAGGAGACACAGGTGGTGGGCGAGGCACACAGAGGGAGGACTTGGATAGTTGGACACTCACCCTCGGACCCAGGTGGCTGAGATAGGAAGGTCATGACCTGAGTAGAGACACAGGCAAGGTGGGGCCATCCAGGGAAATCCTATGTCAGAATAAGTAACACCCCCTCGAAAATGAACAAAGGGTCTAATGTCAGAGTCGGAGATAGCCCATTCTCTATAGCTTTTTCTTTGAACATCTACTGGGCATTCAGGGATGTTGGACCAATGTTTCTTCCGGGTGTCCATTCAGGCAAAAGTTTGGATGTGTGTGCAGGGGTCCATAAAGGCTTGAGATGGTGGTGAGGGTTCAGAAGGCAGAGTAGAGGCCAGGGCTGTACAGACTGGGACTGCTCCTGAAGCTCGTGCATCTCAGCCGTGCTGACTGTCCATTCATATGTCATCCCCACAGAATGACCTTATTGGCCAGAGTTTGTTTGATTACCTGCATCCAAAAGATATTGCCAAAGTTAAGGAACAGCTATCTTCCTCGGACACTGCGCCCCGGGAGCGACTCATTGACGCAAAGAGTGAGTGCAGGCGAGGCTATGTGGTTTTCCTCACCCCTCATGCTCTGACACTGCCCCGCACCACTGCGCAGGGACAGAGACAGGTTCCTGGGGCCCAGCCTCGCCATTCTTACCTCTCCGCCATATTTCTCCATTACAGCTGCTGGCTGTGGCTAACTGGACTTATTTATGCTCACTTCTTAACATTGTAGACTACCTAAAGAAGGGAGGTTTCAGTGGCCAAACAGTGCAAGGAGGAGCCACCTAGACTAGATTCTGCCTGATTTCTGATCGTTTCCCCAGAATCTATAACTTTCTAATAGCATGTTCTTCAGTTGGAAGGGCTCACACTATCCTGTTCCCACCCCTGCTCCCTCCCTCCAAGCTGCAATGATGCCAGTGTTTCTTGGCTCCTTACAAGGCTCTTGACTTCCTGCCACCTAGGATCAGCATTTCTCTGGCCCAGCCTTTGTCCCCCACAGTCATTCCCAAGCCAAGATCCAGGAGCTGGCCCTGTGGGTGGCTAGGTACACAGCCTGCCGCCGCCATTCGCTGGGTGTGTGGCTGTGAGGAACTTGTTCACCTCTCTGGTCCTCGGTTTCCTCGCCTGTAAAACATACGTATATCACTGGGTTGTTGAAAAGTTTCACGATGTTGACTCGCTCGACAGAGAATGCCGAGGGTTCCCAGCACGGGGCAAGTGTGACACTGGTGTTGGATCCGCTTGAGCTCAGGGCAGTTGGCACAATGGCTTTCTTGTGGCTCAGTTCTCCATGTTGATTGGGGATGGAGATGGTATCAGAGAACCTCCCTCAGGGCACTTCTCAGGAAGTTGCGCTGCTCTGGAAAAGCAGACACTGGCCCTGATGCTTGTTGTAGGCTGGCTTCAGCACGTTACAGTGATGGAAGGAGAAATAGATGGATGGCATTTTTGTCCTTGAGGCTCTTCCCACATGGTCAGGAGTCAGCGACATAGGCTGCAGCACCCTGCCGGATAGTTGCAGCTACAGCAGTAGTGCCAGGCATGGGGCACGAGTAAACCTCACATGGGCATGAGGACAGGCACCTCTGAGCCTGCATCAGCTCAGATGTGCTTGAAAAGATGAGTTAGTGTGTGCCAGGAAGGGAGGGGGACGAGCAGGGGAACCAGCCTGTGGAGAGGAAGCCGTGTGCAGGGCCAGAGCCTGTTTGCTGCCTTTCCAGCAAGGAAAGAGAGAGAGAGATGTGCAGGGAGAGAGATACAGTGAAGGGCGCTGGGCTGAAGTGTCAGGCTTGGACTGGCATTCTGGAGACGTTAACTGAGCCAGTTTGAGAAAGTCAGCAGGGAGAGGATCTCTGGGCAGTGGCCACTGCCAGGCATGGCTGCTGTGCTCCCCCAGTGGTGTCCATAGTCCCAGCGTCCACAGGGCTGATGAGTGTAAGAGGCATGCGTGTCAGAGTCACCCGGGACCTTTCAGTAGCCTTGCTCTACCTGCAGAGAGTAAGCTCCCAGCCCGGCCCAGCAGAACAGAATGGCAGCTTGGTGTAGTGCTTACTTAACCAAATGTGCCAAAGGCTCAGGCTTCCATCCACAGTGCCATGGGTAAAACCACAAGTCTGAACACAAGCCCGTCTAGGGTGGGGTTTGGGGTAGCCCCATGATTCAAAAGCAAGACTAAATGCAAAGCTCATTCTAACATCACACCTAACACAACCAGTCTAAAATACTATGTTGACGTAATTATTACTAAAGATTTGAAGTGCTTTAACATTCCTTTGGTGCTGTCCCTGGAATCCTGTGTGTACTTTACTCAACCCTTTTCAGTTCAGAAAAGCCAGATTCCATGTTCAGTAGCAGCATGAGGCTAGTGGCTGTCGCAGGGAGCACACATCCAGAATGGGGTCGCCCGGTCAGGGCCCCCAAGGGACTCTGACTCCAGTTAAGCTGACGTATCAAGGCAATCCTGTGTCCCACCCCCATCCCCATGCGTCCTTTGGGTAGGACCCCAGGCCTTTGGCTGGGGAGCAGGCTCTGTCACTTGGCACCAATCCTTACGTTTCCCTGCTATCATTTTTGCTGTTTCTTTTCGTCCCCTAGACAACCCATGACACCTGTGCTACTGCACTTCTTACCCGCCGTAATCGTTTCCACGTGAGCATGGGGCCCCGAGAACAGCGAGGCAGTGAGGGCTGTGTTGAGGTCACACTGCCCTTCCTGACAGACAGTCCTGCCCTCATTTCACCACGTTTTGTGTTGATTTGCAGCTGGACTTCCGGTTAAAACGGACATAACCCCTGGGCCCTCCCGACTATGCTCGGGAGCTCGCCGCTCTTTCTTCTGTAGGATGAAGTGCAACAGGCCTTCAGTAAAGGTGGAAGATAAGGACTTCGCCTCCACCTGTTCAAAGAAAAAAGGTACAGTTAACTGCAGTAAGGGAGACGTACCTCGAGTCGTGGCTTTTCAGCTCCTCAGAGCAGCTGCTGCCTAGCCTGCAGCTGCTCCCTGGCCTGCAGCTGCTCCCTGGCCTGCAGCTGCTCCCTGGCCTGCAGCTGCTCCCTGGCCTGCAGCTGCTCCCTGGCCTGCAGCTGCTCCCTGGCCTGCGGCTGCTCCCTGGCCTGCAGCTGCTCCCTGGCCTGCAGCTGCTCCCTAGCCTGCAGCCTGGGTTGCCTCTCACCTTATAGCCTTGGGCAACTGGAGTCGGGGATAGGGAGCCCTGGAGCCCTGATGTGTTGCCATGGGGACAGGTTTATGAATAGGCTTTCTGTGTATAACTTCTGTTTATCCTGATGTGGCTTGGGGGTAAAAACACAGTCAACCACAGTTCTGTCTCTTGAGTACCCACCCTGCTAGAATCCTCCTGGCCAATTTCCCTAGTGACCTCAGGAGCTCATGGTTCTTCCTTCTTGCAGCGTTCTCTCCCTGGCCCTTTGGCTTCCTCTCCTCTCTGCTCTGGGGCCACTCTCTTCTGTCCATATTGATGTGCATATAGGTAATGTCACCCGAAGGTCAAAAACTTCTAAGTCTACATTTCTACCTCAGCTTTTCTTTTGAACTCCAAGTACCTTCTTCATAAGCCTCAGAGGCGTTTCCAGAGTGGCCACTTGGCCCCCTACCTCTACCACCTGCTAACATCACTGAAGGGTATTTATTTATGTTCAGGTATAACCAGATTTTTTTAAATTATTTATTTTCATTTTAAGTATTTGAGTGCTTTGTTTGTGTGTAATATTTGTGTATAATGTGCTGCCAGAGAGGCCAGAAGAGGGCCTTAGATCCCCTACCACTGGTGTTACAGCTATGGGTGCACACAACCAAACCCAGCTCTCCTCCAAGCAGCAAGCGCTCTTTAGCATTGAGTTGTTTCTCCAATCATGGAACCAGACATTTTTAGACCAAAACCTAGGTAGGCTCCAGCAGCCACAACAAGCCAGGGTAGGCCATTGTCCCATTAGAGAGACAGGTGAGGGTGACAGAGTCTTCAGTGTGGCCACTTACGGAAGAGGAGCAGATAAAGGGGTCTTGTGGCCCCGAGTCTGTCTGTTAGAGAACTGACCTGTGCTCTAGGATGAAATCAAGGAATAACTGGAGCAAGGGCCAAGCCTCGTTACAGCTGGAGTCTGGGCGTGGTTTGGCTCAATGCTGTTTTATCTCAGTTCCTAAACCTTAGGCCAAATCCATCCCCACTGTAATGTGAAGACACAAGGGGGGCTTGGGACGCAGAGGCTTCCAGGCTGAAGCATTGCCCACATGGGTGACCACCCTCATTTGGGGGGGCTGTTCCCCATGGTTTGTTTTTCTGAAGTCTAGGGTTGATGGCAGGTTCAAGAAGTAAAGGTGACAAGACAAACTGAAGGCAGGCTGCCAGGCTGCCATCCTGCCTGGATCCTGGTGTGCCCAGGGAAGGGCCCATGTCTCAGCCAGAGCAGCTCCCAAGAGCCTGTTTCACCCCTTGGAGCCGGCTACCCTCTGCTCTCCTCCGGGCCTGAGGAGGCCGACACTATGCATGCTCTGCTTTGCCACACAGCTGTGCTGTGGTCTTTTAACAATGAATCTTTTCATCCCCTCCCCCGCCCTCCCCATGAGAAACTCTTCAGTGCTCTCTGCTGTTCTTGAAGGATATGATAATCACACACGATGCACAGGAGGCCCTTGCCACTGTTCCAAACGTCTGAGCCACACCGCCTGTCCCCTAAAGCTGCCGGCCCCTCTCCAGGCCCTCCACACTCCTCTCCACCTGACTGGAATTTCTGTCCTTTTGCCGGGCTCCCTTCACCTCCCCGGGGCCTTCTTCGGCACCCATGGCTCGCCTTTCAAGGCTTTCCCTCCCTTTGACGTGGTTGTATAAAGCCAGCCTCCCTGGCTACCCAGGCAGCTCAGATTTGGTTTTCTGCTGGTAAAAATGCCCCGGGATGGGCTGCTCAGTGTTGACGTCCACAGTGTGGGTGTGTCTCAAGTTAAAAAAACAAAAAAAAGCTTCTCTCCTTTCTGGTCCTCTTTCCTGAATCAGTGAGTGGCAGCAGCAGCCACGCCACCGCCCTGAACTAGGGGCGCCATCTTTATCTTCTTGTCGGACACTCATCCCAAATCCCAGCAGCTCTGCAGGTATTGTCTGCTTCCCTACCCGCCATTGTTCAGTTCAACCCCATCCCTTGCCATTTTCTGAGTCTGGCCCATGTCCCTCTGAGCCCTCCTCCTCCTGGTTTCTACTGTCCTTCATCCCCATAACTCTTGCTAGACTATCCAAAGCACTTGATTTTGCGGTTTCTGCATTTAAATCCCATTGAAGACCCTCCATTTCCTATCTGCTAAATACATCTGTTAGGAAATAACTCAAGGCTCTTATAATTCTCTCTCTCTCTCTCTCTCTCTCTCTCTCTCTCTGTGTGTGTGTGTGTGTGTGTGTGTGTGTGTGTGTGTGTGAGAGAGAGAGACAGAGAGAGACAGAGAGACAGAGACAGAGAGACACAGATACAGGAGAGAGAACCCATGGTGTGTGTGTGTGTGTGTGTGTGTGTGTGTGTGTGTGTATGTGTGTGTGTGTATGAGAGAGAGAGAGAGAGAGAGAGAGAGAGGGAGGTATGGTATGTATACGTTAGGGGACAGTTTTCAGGAGTCGGTACTGTCCTTCCACCTTATTTTGAGGCAGGGTCTGTCTTGTTTCTGGCCACAGCATTGCATTCTGGCCCGTGAGCTTCTGTCTCCGCCTCCCATCTTGATGTAGGAATGCCAGGATAAGGTTGCCCCACACAAGGCAAGGCGCCGTCTCTGCATCTGAGCCTTTGCTCCCCATCACACACTCCAGCCCTCCCGCCCTCCCGCCAGTGCTCGTGATCTCATCTAACCTGCAGCATTGGTGCCCGAGTTATCTTAGTTAGGGTTTTACTTCTGTGAACAGACATCATGGCCAAGGCAACCATGTCTCTTATAAAGACAACATTTAGTTGGTTCTGGCTTACAGGTTCAGAGGTTCAGTCCATTATCATCAAGGCGGGAGCATGGCAGCATCCAGGCAGGCTTGGTGCAGGAGGAGCTGAGAGTTCTACATTTTCATCTGAAGGCTGCTAGCCGAATACTGGCTTCCGGGCAGCTAGGATGAGGGTTTTTAAGCCCACACCCACAGTGACACACCTACTCAAACAGGGCCATACCTCCTAATAGTACCACTCCCGTGGACCCAGCATATACAAACCATCACAGGAGTCTGTGTGGTCCGTTCCTCCTTGCTGTGCTTTATGTGATGCCTCTGGTGTATGGCTCTGCTAAGCATCCGTGACACTGGACCACTTCTGACCACCCCTCCTCCTGGAGGTGAGACCGAACCCCACCGCCAACCCAGCACTGACACTCACCGTGGGCTTTTGCTTTCCAGCAGATCGGAAAAGCTTCTGCACGATCCACAGCACAGGCTATCTGAAGAGCTGGCCGCCCACCAAGATGGGGCTGGACGAAGACAACGAGGCCGACCACGAGGGCTGCAACCTCAGCTGCCTCGTGGCGATCGGGCGGCTGCACTCACACATGGTCCCACAGCCAGTGAATGGGGAGATACGGGTGAAGTCGATGGAGTATGTCTCTCGGCACGCAATAGACGGGAAGTTTGTTTTTGTAGATCAGAGGTAAGAGCCTACATCTCACCTTTCAGCATTGCAGCGATTCTCAGCCAGTGGGGTTAGACCCCTTGGCAGGGGTGGTGGTGGTGGTGTGGTAGGACCAAACTACCCGGACACGGGGGTTGCATAGCAGGCATTCTGCATAGCAGATTTTTACATTACGATCCGTAACAGTAGCAAGATTACAGTTATAAAGTAGCAAGAAAATAATTTTATGGTTGGGGGTCCCCACAATGTGAGGAGCTGAGTTAAAGGCTCTCAGCATTAGGCAGGTGGAGAACCACTGTAGCAGAGAATTTTAACCTGAAGTTGAGAAGCCAAGAAGACTGGGTGGTCAGCTGGCTTTTCTAAGAGAATATTATCCTTGCTGGGCATGGAGCTCCGTTGGTAGAATGTCTCCCTCGCATGCGTGAGTCCTTAGATTCTGTTTCCCGCACCCCATGTAGCTGATTTGGTGGTTTATGCCTCAAATCCAATACTAAGGTGGTAGAATCAGAAGGAACAGACGTCTGAGCTCATTCTCATCCATATAGTGAGCTTAGGGCAACGTGGGCTTACATAGGTAGGACCTTGTCTTAAATAATGAAATGAATAATAATAATCTTTTCTAAAAATTGAGACAAATGACTGCAGGCCTCACCTGCCCTCTTATGAATACCCTGCCTCTGACTGCACATTTCTATGTAAAGTGATGGTAGTGAGAGGGGTCTCTGCAAAAAGCCAGACTCATTAGGATATTATCATGGCAAACATACAGATTTTTCTGAGTATACTTTAATATACTTTAATAGTTAAGTGGGTGGTATGAAATCCAGTTCTGAAAGGAAACAGAAATATGGCCTACAGCTATGAAATGTGCCAGGGTCATGACACTGAATAGAATGTAAGCATGGAAACAACTATTTAGACCTGAGCTTCCCGGTAAAGCTGGTCATGATGGACTTGTCTGTGTATTTAAATTTGGATGTAATTAATTAAAATAAAAGCTTCCATTTGCCAGGGCACTCACAGCAACATGCTAACCACCACATGTGGTTGACAGCACACAGACTGCGGCTGCAGAAAGCTCTGCTGGGCTGAACAGTTCTTGTACGGACCTGTCTTATAGATAAGGACTTGAGGTCTAGCCTGTGCATCACCTCCTGCTAGCTCGTTGGAGTTAGACCTAGACTGTGAACCAAATGTCCCAGATTCACTGCTGCTTCAACCTCCCTTAGGAATATTCACAGGATAAAAACTAGCTACTAGAGACAGAGACACACAACCCCAGCAGAGTAGGTTACCCCCTTTTTAAGGCTTTTGTGGTCTCAGCCTCAGGAGCCTCTGGGTTTTAGCTGTCCTGGTATAAGCAAGCAGTGAAAAAAGGAGAGGCCCTGACCTGGCATTTAGATTTCTATCTTACTTTTTCCTGAATAATATGGTTGTCACTTAAAGACCTCCTGAAATTTGATTTCTGACCAAAGGCCTTTAAAGGCGCCTTTGCTTTGTTTTGCTCTGTTTTTATAACTCTGGTTTAAGTTAGAATAGTGTGCAGTGGTCACCCACATGGTCCAGTGGGAAGCCCTGGCTTGTTTGCCTCCTTTGACCTTGATCTCCTGTTGACTGTGGCGAGAAGTGGGCTGCTCATCTACAAGTCATCCTTCATCCTAGGAATGGCCTTTTCCTATCTAAAAAGCCCCTGTTCTCTCTTAGGGCGACAGCTATTTTGGCATATCTACCACAGGAACTTCTAGGTACATCATGTTATGAGTATTTTCATCAAGATGACATAGGACATCTTGCAGAATGTCACAGGCAAGGTAAGTGGGGCCGTGGGAAGAGTCTGATGTTATAAAGTGTGTCCTGTTCGACACTGGTCCAGTTGTTCTTCCAGAGAAAGTTGTCCCTACTGTGTGGGAGTCAGCCATCCCAGGCTCTTCAGGCCAAAACATGGGAGTGAAGAAAAGACTTTTGGCTCCAAGAACTATTTGTCCCTTACAGATGAGGGTTTTCTCTATAAAGGCCACGACCGCTTTGTACAGCCATCTCTTGGTTAGGATTCATTCTGAGCCTGTTCAGCGTTCATATGTCCTGGACTGCTCTGATTTTCTTTCCATACCTGGCTGCACTGCCTCCTGTATTTTCCTTGACTCATGGCGTCCAGGTTTTATTTCTATTGCTGTGACAAAATACCCTGACAGAAAGCAACTTAGTTTATTTCAGCTCACGGTTCCAGATTAGAATCCTAGAGGGAAGTCACACTGGCAGGAGTGACAACTGGTCACATCATACCCCACAGTCTAGAGCAAAGGGAAAGTGAATACATGCAAGCTCACTGCCCGCCTTTCTCGGCTCAAATTCTCTACTCACATTCTCTTACACAGTTCAGGGTCGCACCTAGAGAATGGTGCTGCCCACAGTGGGCTATGTCTTCCATATAAGTTAATGTTGTTAAGACAATCCCTTATAGATGTGCCCGTAGGCCAGCTCAATATACTCCTCATTGAGACTCTTTTACCAAGTGATGCTAGGTTGTGTCAGGGTGACAAAGTTGACCATCACAGATGATATGGCCACATACGTAGCCCCTCCCTTCACTGTTTTTATCAGAACTTATTCAGTTGCTGCAGGCATTTATTTATGAAGAGTCCTCATTGACTACCTGTTCTGACTCTGGTTCAGGCACTTGTACCTGTGAGTCTCCTGCTTCCTCTCTCACCCTGGCTCCATCATTTGTAGTTATTTCATTTATTGTTAAAAAGACCATGCCCAATAATGTATCCCTGCTTAATGTGCCAATATTCAGACTCAAACCCAACCGCTTCTGATAGGTACAAGATCCAAAACTTCCTACCTCAAATCCCCTGGCCATGACCCAGTTCCTTGGTTTCGCTTCCCAGATTTGTTCTGTGAGCCTGTCACCTGTGCCTGGCTGCTAGTCCCTGCCATCCCTTAGCCTTTCTGCGGTTCTTTCCTGCTCTGGGATAGTGTGGTCAAGTAGCCTCAGTCACTCCCCTGCAGAGGGCAGGCACCATAGTCTGCCTCTTTTGTCTCTAATACTTGGGACTTGAAAAGTGCTCATGATGCTTGTTTCTCAGAGAATGAGATCTGAACAGGTCAATGGCCTCTCTTGACTCAGATTTCCTAAACTGGCCAAGGAATGTTCTGTCCTTGGGCTTTGTGATGGGGATGGAGCATGGCTGGTGCTCAGGTCACAGTGTTCCTGAACGCCTTCATTTTCATAGACTCTGGGATGGAGCGACAGGTGGCTGCATGCGATTTAGACCCTCGGACACCGCCTGTCTGCGCACTGACCACAAGCCCCTGTGGCTCTCTAAGTGTGATGGCCTGGGAGCTGAGCACCTTTAGGATCTGGGGTCGGGTTACTTGTTTCACATAGTCACTGGTTTGAGGAAAGGACAATTGTGTCTTCTCTGCATTTTCAGTTTTACAGACAAGAGAAAAGATCACAACTAATTGCTATAAGTTTAAGATCAAAGATGGTTCCTTTATCACACTACGAAGTCGATGGTTCAGTTTCATGAACCCGTGGACCAAGGAAGTAGAATACATTGTCTCAACCAACACTGTTGTTTTGTGAGTATCTTCTGAGATATACCCTTGCTTCAAAAGGGGGAAGGGGAGTGTCTTGCAACCCTTACCTGGGACAAAGGGTACAGGCAATAGGCAGCATCCACATTTTAATGTCACCTTACTAGTGTTTCCCAACGGAAGGAAGCCAGGAAGCATTGTTAACTAAGGACGGGCATTGCCTGTCCTCCTACATGATCCACACTGGTGAGACTTACTCCAGGAAACAGCCAATTCTTGATACCCTAACCCTAATTCCTATATGGGTGTCAGTTTATGCTGGTGGGAGGGATTGTCAACCATCAGTGAAAGACTTAGTTACATAGGTACTGGCTCTTTATGATCTTGGTTGAGGATGGGCAGGTCCCCATGGCTAGCCGGCTAGTACCCCAGGTCTTGGCAGGAATACTCTCTCCAAGGCTTCTGCCACCTGCTAAGTGTGCAGGGGAAGGAAAGCACCTTCTTTCACAAGATTCTTTGAAGCTTTTTCACCTACCGGTGGTTAGAGGCAGGCAGGGGCCTGGCACTGTTGGCAGGGGCCTGGCGCTGTTGGCAGGTAGGAGAAAGGGCGCTGTAGCCGTGTGGGGCAGGAAGGGCTACTACTACAGCCACACCTACTAAACTGTGTCGCCTAGAAATTAGGGAGGCGCCGGCAAGCAGTGAGTTCAAAGCCGGGATGCTGCCCATCTTATTATAGAACAGTGAGGAGACCTATTCAGACACTTCATTTTCTGGCCTGTCCAGGTCCCGAGTGGACACCGGACTCCCTGGCCAAGGTGAAAGGTGCACGGTTCTGAGCAAGCCTGACTCATGTTTCCTTATTGCTGGGATGTTCACAGAGCCAATGTCCTGGAAGGCGGGGACCCAGCCTTCCCGCAGCTAACAGCATCCCCCCACAGCATGGACAGCATGCTGCCCTCTGGAGAAGGTAACTATGTCCTGCTTGGGCATCGGGCCTTGCCTACAAGAAGCTGCTTGTGAGCAGATATTCTCCCGTCAAGTGTTCAGGGCCTCCTGTTGTCATGTTCTGTGGAGCAGACCTTGCCGTGATGTGCCGAGTCCCCAGCAGAACGGCTGCAGGCTGCCATGCTGCTGGGGTATTGTGAATGCATGTGGCTCTCTCTTCCTGGGGCTCTGTGCTCGCTCCCCTTGACTACCACAGGACTCCTTCATGAACCCATCGTTCCTGAACTACTTCTGCTTGCATGGCTTCAGCCAGCCCCTCTACTCATGACTCCAGCCCACACTGCTTTCCCAGACAGAACCACAGAGGCACTGAAATAAAGAACATTCCAAGCTTATCTTCTGCACTGACTTCATCCGATTGTCAAAGCCTGAATTATTGGTTCCTCCCATTCCTCTGTGAGGCAAATACACCCTTCTGTCCTTTTGTCTTTTAAATTCAGCCATTGCCTCTGCACTGGTCCCTTAATCTCCCTCTCTAAGTTCTACATGACACACAGCATAACAACATTCTGGTTAACATTGGACCACATAAATGACAAATATTTTACCTACTGATGCCATAACCACTGTGATGTCTAGAGTAACACATTACCCTTAACCTTGTTTAGAGCCATAAAGGCCATCTCTGTGGTCACCTATAGCACAATAATTTAGGTAGGTATGTAGGACCAACAGGCCACACCCTATATAGCCTACAATTTATACCCTATAGGCTATTATGCCTAGGTTTGATCAACATGACAAACTCAACTAAAGACACACTTTTCAGGTTGCATCCCTGTCATTTAAGTGAAATGTGCTTGTGAAAGCAGCCTGTGCTCTGTGTGGTGGACTTTTAGTAACCCACCGTACAGCCAGTATGTTTTCTGTGCTAAGTCCTTGGCCCTTATCTCCTTGTGGATCCTGTCTGATGTCACCAGTACAGCATGATCTGATTGCTATGTCTCTGTCAGTTCCACACTCATGCCCTAGTCACCGTCTACAGACCCCTTGCAGTAGACTTCTAAACTCCATCCCGCCCCCGTCCTCTTGCACATTGGTCCCGTGTCTGGGGTGCTTTCCTGTCTTCGCCAACCCTCAAGCTAATTCAGATTCATCTTTCCAGAAGACCAAGCTCAGGGAGCCTCCTCCAAGCAGCCACACCTGCTTGAATGAGTCGGGTGTGTCTCATGCTCATATATTACCTGCCACGCTCATCACGCTTTGATGTCTTGTCTCTAGTCCTGGCACATGAAGGAAATTAACTGGCTCATGTCAAAACTTTGCCCTTGGATGCTGAATAGAACCTCGAGGCTTCCCCTGCTAGAACTGTTTTCCTGACAAGGTAGAACCTTGATGTTCTACTTCAAGCAGTCTGGAGGGTTTCATCTAACACGCGATAGCATTTCTTGCTCTTTTTTCTCCTTTCCTACTCTCAGATTCCTTTGTTGTAGGTGGCCCAAAGAGGACTCATCCCACTGTTCCAGGCATTCCAGGGGGAACCAGAGCTGGAGCAGGAAAAATAGGTCGAATGATTGCTGAGGAAATCATGGAAATCCACAGGCAAGTAGTCCCTTGGGCTGCCCCTCCCCCAGCTGGGGCTCAGCGCCCCACTCACCCTCCCAGGCGCTGCGCAGCGTGTAGAGGCAGGCACTTTGGGTCATCACAGTTGGGTAGTAGGGATGCTGCTTATACCACACAGGACTGTTCGGTTCCTCTGGCCCAGTCTAAAATATAAACCTCGCCTTAGATAAAGAAACATGGCAGCCCTTAAGGACACTCCTGGGGAAGCCCATTTCCTGAGACTTTGAATGTATCCCAAGGAGCTTCCTAGTGAGAATGGATGTCCAGGAACATTACAGAACTGCAGTAAATCTGTGAGCAGCCAGTGATTTGGGTCTTAACAAAAATACCCCAGGCTATCTAGAGTTAGTACTAGAGGCATCAACAGAAGCAGCTTTCTTGGGAGGAGGGGTCCTTTGCATGTGAAAGCAGAGCTTGGTGCTGGCTGGCTGGTCCAGTCCAGGGCCTGCATTAGCCTGGCTATGTTTATTTAGGAGAGACATCTAATCTTTGGTATGCTGACTTAAGCCAAGGAAGGGAGGTAGTATGTCTCTCCTAGGGACCCTGTTGGGATTGTGAAGGAAAAACATAATAAACCCTCAGAAACTGTCCTTAATCATAGTCATTGTGAGGGAAGCAGTTACTTATAAGTCTGCTGAGAATTTGGAGAATCAAGAAGGTGGTAACCAGATACTTAAAAATATTATTTTAATGGGACATAATTGTAAGGAAAGAGATGGGGGACCCAGAAAGACCAACGTTCCCTGCAGTCACTGACTCAGTTTATTCCCTGGTCAGCCAGAGGGGCTTTCTGTCCCATTCAAGTAAGGTCTGCTCCAATCCACAGAGTGGGTTTGGGTGCTTGAGTCCAGCTCTGGAAGGAGATCAGTTTCAGACCAGCCACTGGTCTCTATGCAAAACCATTGGAACATGGTATCAGAGCCCTTTATCAGAATGATCTTAAAATCCTTTAGAAGTATATTTTCTTTGTGACCATAGGAATTCACATATTGGGGCAAGCAAGCAAGGGTCTCAGTGAAGGTTTACAATAACGGTAGGTGCTAAAAAGCCAGGACTGCTCTGTCTGTGAGCATGTGAATGGTGTTCAGGGCAACCTAACTGGCCAGACTTCCTGTAGGAAGGAAGCACAGAGCTTTAAAGGGAGTGGGTTAAAGACTCCTAATGCATAATCCCAAGCAGTTTGGGATTGAAAAATAAGAATTTTTCAAGATGCCATTGTAGGATACTGAGCAGATATCAAAAATGCTGTGCTCTGCTTTGTGGAGGCTCACTAGAATAGGGAAAGATGAAGGTGGGCGTGCTTCCTACCTCAACCCTGTCCTATAGAGAAATCAGCATCTGCAGGTGCTGAGGGTAAAGACAAACGGGGAAAAGCAGTTGGGAACCTGAGAAAGGTGGCTTCCCAGGCCTGCATCCTAAGGAGACAGTGTTGGGTGAAACTCAGTAGTTTCTGGGTTTCTAGCCATCTGCATGTCTGGAACAACATGAACAGCAATAGAGCTGTACCTGGCTTTGAGGAGTTTCTCGTCTAAGACACAGAAAACTTGTTTTCTCACAAATCTTCAGTGTAGGCCAGGAGCCAGTTCTTAGACACAGAGACTTTAGTGGCTGAAACAGTCTGTGTTCATCATGGAGGAGCTGAAAGCCTGGTGCTAACAGAGCTACCTCCATACTCCCGGACTCTGGCTCCAGCTTGGATGGAAGCAAGGACTTTTGAAAGCAGGGCTAGCACATAAACTCTTGCTCCAAGCCACAGCGTCTCTCCCGAAGGTCGCCAGCCTCACCCGTGTGGCAAGAATTAACAGTTCTGAGTCTCCTAACTTACTGGAGTGGGATAGTCTGAAAAAGTCCCAGATCCATCTTTAATCACTCATTATCCCAAGAAGGCTGCTGCTGTTTCCCGACTATTCGTTTCCTTTTTAGGTGTGGCTGAGCTACAATGCTACCTTCCATTTCTTAGGGACACTCATTAGCAACTGTTTGCTGGGAAGAGGACATATCTCTTGCTCTACATCCAATTCATGATAGCAAAGATGGTGGCTAAACTTCTGAGGTCTCCAGCTCACCTGTATTCTATGAAGAAATAAAACTGGCCAGTTAAAATTAATCAACCTGAATCTCAACTCTAATCCAAAGGCTTTGGCAGTTACTGTTTTTGGAAGTCTACATTCTAGATCAGATACATGCAGAACAGGCCAGCTTTGGAATAAGGCTTTATCGAAGCACAACTGCACTTATGTATTACATGCAGACTGCTGTGACTGAGACCATATGGCCTATAGAACCCAGCTACTTGGCCCTTATAGGACATTTGCCAGTCCCTACCCTTTATTCTCCCTACCTAGCTCCACTACCCGCAAAGGCCTTGTAACTAGCATAACCAGCTCTTCTCTAACAGGATAAGAGGGTCGTCGCCTTCCAGCTGTGGCTCCAGCCCACTGAACATCACAAGCACGCCTCCCCCTGATGCCTCGTCCCCGGGAGGCAAGAAGGTAAGCATGATGGCTTAGACTGAGAGCCTCTGTCCACATCCTGACACTCTAGAGGCTGGAGGACTGCAGAACTGCTGTGCCGTCTGGTTTAAGTCAAGACATTCTTTCCTCCTTGAAATGAGCACACCTGCATGCAGCTGGGACTTAGGGAGGCTTGCTGACTTGCTCGGGTGGGGGTGTGTACTCCATGTGCATTTGGGAGAGCAGGAAGAACATTCTGAGGAAAGAGGGACTGCCATTCTTTTTAAGGGCACAATTCAAGACTTCCTGTGAGGGAAGGGTTGAGACCTTACTGCCAGGAATTTCAAGAGAATGGATACCAGTTAGTTAAAAGCAAAAAGTATTAGCCACACCTCATCGAAAGTCAAGCCAGGCTTTATAGCTGAACATTTGGAGATTTGTCACTAATATGTGTCTCTATGATGTGATAGTAACAGCCTCAAGTGCTTTATCAGTCACCAACCCTCAGGAAGAACTGTCTAGAAGATGACACTATAGAGATTTATAGAGGTCTGGAAAACACCTATTTTCCTCTTCTAGAGAATTTGCAAACCTATGTAAATTATACTAATTTTAAGTTAAAAATCTATTAATATCACCCAGGATCAGGACGGCACAAGGAACTTTGTCCGTGAACTCTTCCTCCCCTATCCCCTAGACACAGACAGAGATGACAGGAACAAGCTCAGGTGTGATTCTCAAGAGACAAATACCACAAGCAAAGCAAAGCAGAACTTTTCAAAAGTGGGCTCCTTACAGGCTCAGGCTGACCAGGTCTGGAGCTCTCCGGATGGGTGAGGGGGTGGCTGAGATGAGAGGCGTAAGGGCCACTGATTCTGCTTGATGTGAGTTTCAGCAGGTTTCCATTTGAAAAGGGTTTCGATTCTTCCAGGGAATTGAAAAGCCAGCCAATTAGTGGGTAAGGGCACGGCCATAGAGTTTGAAGCCAAGCTGCTAGTTATGCAATTGCTCAAACCTTCTAAGCTCCCCGTTTGTTTCTTTATTATGAGGCTGATCCTGGCAGGAGAGCAATGCTCTCTGTCCCCATGTTCTGCCACAGGACAGTGAATGTGGAAGTGCCTGGCCCTTGGGAATAATTCAGACAATACCATCAGTAATGTGGCCTGCAAACCAACTGCCTGCCTGCTTTGGGCTCCACTGTCCCTAGCCCCCTTTGACTTAATTCACCTTTCAGGCAGCTGGCTTCTTGGTATGGTCCACACTTATCTCTGGGACAACTTTCATATATATACGCACATGGAAAATCCAAGCTCTCCTGAATTTTAACAATCCAGCCCTTCAGATGAACAGCAACCACCACACCCCATATCATAAAGCCCGATGTTTTTGAGGTGTTTACGAAAAAAACTTTCCTCTTTCACTGGCTTTTAAAAATGGGTCTAGAATAAAAATGGAATCTTTTTTGTATAAGTCCTTGGCAACAGGACTCATGAGAAAAGCATGACTGAGTTAAAAATAACTGCAGCATTAAAGGGCTCAGCAAACCGGGGCAGAGGTGGCCTTCAGTCAATTTCAGGCTTGTCATTTAGTCCGGAATTGTTTCATGCAGATCAAGCTGAAAAGGGGAGACTGGGTGAGCCCCCACAGATCCCTGGGGAGTTAGGACATGCAGGGGGCATCAAGTCAAGTTTGGTAAAGCAGGATTCCACAGATGTCACCTTTTGAGACTCTCAATACCCTTTCAAGGATTTGCCAAGTCAAAGCTATTTTCATAATGTTAAAAAGTTACCCGTTGTTTTCACTGTGCATCTATCTGTTTGCATTGATAACCATAAGAACCCATGTCACCAAACTCTTAGAAATCATTGTATTCTTCCCTACCACACACAATAAAATGTAAGCCAGCTTAACAGTGTCTTCGATGAAACATTAGAAATGACTAACAGAGGGCCTGCAAGAGATGGCCCAGCTGTTAAGAGCACTTGTTAAGAGCACTAGATGCTATTTGCAGAGGACCCAGGTTTTTTTTGTTTTTGTTTTTTTTGTTTTTGTTTTTGTTTTTTTTTTTTTGAGACAGGGTTTTTCTGTATAGCCTTGGCTGTCCTTGAACTCACTCTGTAGACCAGGCTGGCCCACCTGCCTCTGCCTCCCAAGTGCTGGGATTAAAGGCATGTGCCACTCCTGCCCAGCCCATGTTTGATTTCTAACACACACAGCTGTTCACAACGGTCTGTGACTCCAGTTCCAGGGGATCTGACATCCTCTTTTGGCCTCCATGGGCACTGCACATGTGATATACTTAATATATATTTATATATAAGCAAAACACTCATATAAAAATTGAAATGAAGAGACTATTAAAATGAAAAAAAAAAAAGGAGCTTTACTGCATACCTACCATTATTGTTGCTTCAATAAGCGTATCTGTATGGTTCCATCACAAGCCGAACTGGCTGCTCCTTCCCGGATTTTTGCCACTTCAAGGAAAACAAGTGGTAGTGATCAAATCTGGGCTTTCAGTCAAGACTGGGATTTTTAGAAAGTTTGTCCCTGCTAATGTAGACATCAATTGCTCCCTCAAATTTACACAATGGCACGATGACAAGAGTTTCACACGAACTTAAAAAGATCTGCTAAATCACTGACCAATACCCCGTAAGTCAGCGGTTCTCAACCTTCCTAATGCTGTGACCCTCATGCTGTGGTGAACCCCAACCATCGAGCTATTTTTGTTACTACTTCATAACTGTAATTTTGCTGTTACATGTTGTAAATATTTAGTATGCAGCCCCTGTGAAAGGGTCATTTGACCCCCGAGAGGTGGTGCACAGGTTGAGAAAGACTGCTAGAAGTGATCAGTACAGGATGTTTCAAAGACACCCCAGACCAATCCACCCTCTAAGAGATCAGTGTAGATGATTTCAAAATCACCAAAGAAATATCCTTTCTGAATGCCATGGATTTGTAACATAACAGGCACGCCACAGGATTCCACACTATAGTGACCATTTCTGAGACATGTACTTATGTGCTGTGTAATCATCAAAGAATGACAAAATTGGTGAAAAGGTGAGGCCTCATACAACCACATATCTGTTGGGGGCTAGCATTGTCTTCATACATTCCAAATTACATTTACTCAGACTGAATGGAACAGGTGTGAGAATCTAGCTGAACTTTCTTAAGCCAGGCATTATATTTACATTATAAAACATTAACATACTTCTGAAATTTTTTTGTAATATGCTTTTTCAGTAAAATACTTTTATTCATGCTAATCCATAGTTTATGTTTCAAAAATCATGTTATTTATATGAATGTACCCTAACTAAAACATTTTGGGGGTGGGGAGAGCTACTTAGTCATTTTTTTTTATTTATTTTTTATTGTATATATTCTATATTTACAATTCATTTCCCTTTTTCTGGTTCCCCACCCCCAAAGGTCCCACATGTCCTTTTCCCTCCCCCTGCTCCCGCATCCACCCCCTCCCACTTTACTGTTCTTGTACTCTCCCACAATGATGTTTTGGTCCATTCTAGCACCAGTGTCCACTCCTTTCTTCTTGTGAGACATCACTTGATATGTGATTTGTGTCTTTGGTGTTCCAAGCTTCTAGGCTAATATCCACTTATCAGTGACTGTATACCATGGGTATTCTTTTGAGACTGGGTCACCTCACTTAGTATGACATTCTCCAGCTCCATCCATTTCTCTAAGAATTTCATGAATTCATTGTTTCTAATGGCTGAATAGTACTCCATTGTGTATATATACCACATTTTTTGTATCCATTCCTCTGTTGAGGGACATCTGGGTTCTTTCCAGCTTCTGGCTATTATATATAAGGCTGCTATGAACATAGTGGAGCATGTATCCTTATTGCATGCTGGGGAATCTTCTGGGTATATTCCCAGGAGTGGTATGGCTGGGTCCTCCGGAAGTATCACGCCCAGTTTTCTGAGGAACCGCCATACTGATTTCCAGAGTGGTTGTACCAGCTTGCATTCCCACCAGCAGTGGAGGAGTGTTCCTCTTTCTCCACATCCTCGCCAACACCTGATGTCTTCTGAGTTTTTAATCTTAGCCATTCTGACTGGTGTGAGGTGAAATCTCAGGGTTGTTTTAATTTGCATTTCCCTAATGACTAGTGATGTTGAACATTTTTTAAGGTGTTTCTCAGCCATCCGAATTTCTTCGGGTGAAAAGTCTCTGTTTAGCTCTGTACCCCATTTTTGGATAGGGTTATTTGGTTTTTTAAGATGCACAGGGACCCCATACTGCACAACTGAACTGTAAAGAACAAAGTTGCAGTGCCATCTGCTGGCCAGGTCTGAAATCAGTGTTCCTGAAACCTAGCAGCCATTGTCTCCTTACCCTGTCCTGTCTAAATACCTCTCCAAGGCTGCTTCTGAGGCTTAGCCCAGGGCAGGGAAGCTCAGCAGTCCAGGTCAGGGTGGAAGGTGGGAGTGGGATTTTAAAGACAGTTTGATTTCTCCTATGGAGGAATGATAGCAATGATCACATCTTAGGAAGAGAAAATCAGAGGTTACTTAATATAGTGCCTCTGGTATACCTGATGACCAGAGATTTGTTTTCTTGTCCTAGTTTCTCTTCACAAATTGTTACTGACCTCAAATACTTCAGCAGTTATCTGTTGGCATGTGCCACTCACTGCCTTACAGGGCAACCTGGGCTCACTGATGCCTGGGCTTTTAATACATGGTGTGATCCTAGAGTGCTGATTTACCCAGCTTTTGTTATCTTCATGTACTGTTTAGAAAGCAGTTTATAGGGGAGAGGCTGTTCCCCCTCATGATGACTGTTCTAACAGGTCCTTGCTTGATAGGGGGAAAAAAAAATAGGAAATTGAACCCATTTTAAATCCCTCCCACCCACTATCTCTCGTCTTCTTAGTAACATTGCATAGGATAGTAAGTAATACTTCTATTTGAGTGGGAAACTTTACATTTTCCTCTTTTATTTGCAGATTCTAAATGGAGGGACTCCAGACATTCCTTCCACTGGCCTATTACCAGGGCAGGCTCAGGAGACCCCAGGTTATCCCTACTCTGATAGTTCTTCTATTCTTGGTAAGTCGCATTATCATCCATCTCCCTGAGGGACAAGTTTACAAAACATCTACTACAAAGAGGGTTTAAGAACTGATTACATAAAACAAGCTAGTTTTGAAGCAATTGATAACAAAGTGTATGTCTGAACTGTTTAAATACTCCAGTGACCCATGTGCATCTAGCGCAACCCAGACAGGCTTTCTCCCACATGGTGTCTAGTTTTTCAGCGGGAGAACCCATGCAGCTTCAGAGGAACCAAGTCACCCAATGACTTTCAGCGCATCCAGCCTCTTCTCAGTCTACTTTCCCACCTTCTCCTATGCTAGGTGCCATTATCTTTACAACCAACTATTGACTAACTCGTTACCAAAATACTAAAATGGGCTCAACTCAAATTATCGAATTTTAAGAATTTTTGCCCTTAATTTTTAATTTTTTTTCTAAAAGGCAGTAAAAACAAAGAGTTATGGCAGTGGAACACCCCAAATAACCCTTCCTCTTGTTAAATATAACTTCCTTATTAGTGTGTTGAGAAGCTGCTTTCTGAATGTAAGTGTGCTTTGGTATTTCTTACTGACACAAGCCTTTCTTCCTTCCACAGGTGAGAACCCCCACATAGGCATCGACATGATAGACAACGACCAAGGATCAAGCAGTCCCAGTAACGATGAGGCAGCAATGGCTGTCATCATGAGTCTCTTGGAAGCAGACGCTGGGCTGGGGGGTCCCGTTGACTTTAGTGACTTGCCATGGCCGCTGTAGACACTACATTTTGCTCTGGCAACAGCTACAGTATCAAAGTGCATTACTGGTGAAGTTTTACAGTCTGTGAAGCTTACTGGATAGGGAGAGAACAGCTTTTATGTACTGACTCTATAAAAGCCATCTCAGAGCCATTGATACAAGTCAATCTACCATGTGTAACTTCAGACAAAGTGGAACTAAGTCTGCTCCAGTGTTTCCTCATCATTGAGTTTGGGCTAGCTGTGGATAGCTTGCATTAATTGTATATTTTGGATTTTGTTTGTGTTGAATTTTTTAATCATTGTGCACAGAAGCATCATTGGTAGCTTTTATATGCAAAATGGTCATTTCAGATGTATGGTGTTTTTACACTACAAAGAAGTCCCCATGTGGATATTTCTTATACTAATTGTATCATAAAGCTGTTTATTCTTCCTTGTAAGAATCCTTTACTATAAATATGGGTTAAAGTATAATGTATTAGACAGTTAAATATTTTTAATAAATGTTTCCCTTGTTCTATAAGTACTGTTCCCATTTGATAATTAGGGAGAAAATCTTCATATGCTACAGGGCTGGTTCATCCATTTCAATGGTGGTCTAAACACATTCCTGCTGATATGTTTACAATGTCCTTTTGCTCTTATAATAACTTCTTCCATGCTACCAGCTTAGACATATTATAAAAATAGTTCACTTCCAAACTGTAGCCACCTCAACTTATATGAAAACAAAGATATTAACTCCAATTTTTAGTGCTTTGGTTTCAAGATTACAAGCTAGTTTCTCTAGATCTGCAGTTATATGGTGCTGCTCCAGTCCCTTCCCAGGGTTAGACATAAGCAACATCTACCCTCTTTCTATGGTCCCATCAACAAACTGAGATGTGATTCCACCACACTAAAGTTCACTCTGAAAACCAATGGGTTTCCTGGGCTTCTATACAGAACACAGGTGAGAGGTTCCCTACAGGGGTGCTCCTACTCACAAAGGCCACACTAGAAAGCCTTTGCCCAGATGAGAAAATGGGTTTCCCATAGACATCCAGATGCAGCCTTCACCCCTTTCCTCATCTTCCCCACCCTTATATACACTCTCATTTCTTCCCTGAGGCCATGTCCAGTTAAAGGCAGAGTTGTATAGAACTGGAGGTGGAACAGCTGGACACTCAGGTGAGGAGGGGATAGAAAATCAAAATGCCTAGTTACGATGTCCCTGCAGGCAGGCACCTAGTTAGGATGTCTTTGCAAGCAGGCACAATGAGCACTCCAAGATGGCGATTCTGTGGCTCAGAGGAAGGTCCTGGACTAGTTATATGGCTACAAAAAGTGATCTAAGACGCAAAGCACTACAAATATTAATGATTCTTTGTTGTAAACCATAAAATATTTAAATAGTTTGCTGAATAGAGCAGCACATATTGATCAGAAACTAGCCCTAAAAGTTAGGGTTCCTAAATACAGGCATCATTCCATTTTCATATCCTGAAAATCTTGATCAACTGCTTTGGATTTATAGTGTTTTTCCTGAATTTATAAGAAATCTAAGTGCTTCTTACACATATACGAAAGCGCTTTTAAAACTATCATTTGATTACATGACACAGAATCTAGCCAAATGTTCATAAAGTTAGTCAGAAACGTTAAAACAATGAAATTTTATTTTGATGAAAAACTCGAGTTTACAATCATTTAGTAAATGAAGAGCAAACAGTTCGTTTTCCTATCCCATAACTCTTAAGAAAAAGCATTAGTAAATAAATATATGAACAGATTAAGGATAAGGCAGACTGGACAGTAAACCACCTCTTGACGTTCACCCTCCCTGCATGTGACTCACTCTAACAGGGCTGCAGGGCTCTGGAGATGAGTGAACCAACACTATAAGCATCAAATTTCATCCTAATTGTTTAAATAAACCCAAGATAAATATGTTTTTGCTTGTTGTGGGCCAACTATACATACTGTACTGAGGAATACTCTGATAGAAGCACTTCTGTTATACTGTGCATCACAGCTCTAAAATGGCTTCAACAGCTCCATTAACCACCATCTATAAAGTGCAACTCTTTAATATTCTGCATCTTACCTGGGGCATGATAAATATCAATCTATACTGAAAGTACCCCAGCTGCCAAATTCCCATCACTTCTGAGAAGACCTAGATGTGTGAAAAAGGACTGTCCCCATACAAAGAACCAATTTCACAAACCTACTGGTAAACAAATACATTTATAGAACTGGAACCAGGATGCTAAAGTTGTACTCATTAAAAAACCATTCAGCTACCTTTGGTCTTTAAAAAAGCCTACACTGCAGTATCCTAAACATGTGCATCTCACAATGAAGAAAGTGGCCTCGCAGTGCAGAATGAGGAGTACGACGTCACTGTGAAGAGTAGCATGCTATGGTTTCAGGAACATCAGCATCACAGCATTGGATTCTGTGCATCAGGATCAAGGTCATTGTTGCCCGAGGCGGGGTGGCTGGGAAGGATATCCAGCTCGTCCACCTGAGGAGTTGGGTGCATGACTACTAGCTGGTCCTGGGGAATGTCTGCAGCAGCTGCTGCCAGGTTGGTAATAGATTTACTTTTTACACACTGAAAGTCTACATGCCGACTCTTTCCTTCCTCCTTCTCCCAGGACATTCGAATGAAGGGTCTTTGGACATAATTGTAAATGACTTCTGGACGGCCCCCTGGCCTTTTCTTTACTTTTTCTTTGTAGGTAGGATAGCCTGTAGGAAAGAAAGGGATTTTAAAGGGGGACACACACAACTTCTCATTCAAGGTAGCTGTTGAGAGCTTTTTAGTTACTCAGTACTCAGCCCCGACAACACATTTTTAAAGTGGGACCATGGAGGGTGGGTCTCCACGCACTGGAGTGCAATCGGCAGTGGATCTGGGCTTTATCTGTGTGTCAGGAGCACTTGCTCTCCTCATGGGATGACGGAGCCTAAAGGCCTGCAATCCTGGCTCCATTAGCCTTCTAGCTTCCTTAAGCTACAGCCTCATCTTTATATTGCTTTACAAGTTTTGTTCAATAACAAAGAATAATCAGCTCTCCAGCAGGTTCTTAAATTCTGCAGCTAGCCCAACAAAGGCAATATTTTAATCTCTTACACCATTTTATTATGACTATCTCAACAGTGAATTAAATTTGTATCTACAAAGAGCTTAATTATAACTTTTTTGAATCAGTCACTAAGAATTAACAACTAGTAAAAACAACCCAACATTTCAGAAAACTCTCAATTATTTATTAGTAAAGAGATTTCTCCAAACACATAAAGTCCTAGGAAAATACTATATACAAGTCTTTCCCCTCCTTTCTATCAGCAAGAACTAAAGACAAGTAAACTTTTCTGTAACAAGCTACAGTACTATTTCGATCTTATAAATGATACAGTTTCTACTGAGCATACTTAACTTTACCACTGTGAAGTGAAATCAGCCACAGAGAACAAAGAAAGATACTAATAAAGCTATCTTAAAAGAAAAAAAAGCTACAAGTTAGATTTGGTCTGTATCATAAAAAGGTTATCAGAAAGAGAACCAAAAGGCCTCAGACAATAGATGATGAGTTAGTACTGTGTGAGGGTGTGTGTAGTCTGTAAGTGAGGAGCCCTGGAAGGGTTTTGGTAAAAGCCATGGGCCTTTTGAAGAAGTAGAGAAGGCTTCTTTATCTTACACTTCCAGTCCCCAAATATTGGAAGGTGCAGCCCCAAAGGTCAGAAGTGTTCTTTGGATTCCCTTGTTCTCGATCCTTCCTAGACCTTTTAGAAGTCTCAGCTTCCTATGTGACTGTATTCCCATCTTCCACACAGAATCACCTTTTCACAAATGGAATCATAATGTATGCTTGCTTTAAAACTGCTAATTGTTTTATGCTTCAAGAAGAAGGATATGTATGCTTTAGTTGTATCAAGCTGTTTTAAAACCTGGTTCCAACAGACTCAATCTCAACTATATGCTATATATTTCCTCTCATACTAAAAAGTTACAGATGCCAGAAAAGAGGAGGCTCCCAGAACCCAGTGGGGATGACATTAGCTGAAATACCCAACAAAAGGAAGGGAGAACCTGCAGAGACTATGTCCAGAGGTGAGGCACAGCCACAGTTGAGGGATGGGGTCACCCATCATCTCCAAAATTTTAACCCAGAATTGCTCCTGTCCAAAGGAAATACAGGGAGGTGGGGTGGGGTGGCATGGCAAAGAGTGGAGCAGAGACTGAAGGAAAGGCTATCCAGAAACTGCCCCACCCGGGGATCCGTGCCATATGTAGACACCAAACTCAAGACACTATTGCTCATGCCAAGTACTTGCTGACAGGAGCCTGATCAACAGAGATGGCAGATGCTCGCAGCCAACCATTGGACTGAGCACAGGGACCACAATGGAGGAGTTAGGGGAAGCACTGAAGGAGATGAAAGGGTTTGCAACCTCATAGGAAGAACAATAATATAAACCAACCAGCCCCTCCAGAGCTCCAAGCGACTAAACCACCAACCAAGGAGTACACATGGAGGGACCCATGGCTTCAGCTGGCATCAATGGGAGGGGAGGCCCTTGGTCCTATGAAGGCTCGATGCCCCAGTTAAGGGGAATGCTAGGGCAGTAAAGTGGGCGTGAGTGGGGGAACACCCTCACAGAAGCAGGGGGAGTGGGATGGGATAGGGGGTTTGTGGAGGGGAAACTGGGAAAGGAGATAACATTTGAAATGTAAATATATAAAATATCCAATGAAAAAAAACCATAAAGCTCTCAACTAGACTGGCTACAACAAACTTCACTTCTTCCTGAATATGCTTTTGTTCTAGAGTTGGATTCCCTCTGCAACGTCTGTGATTCCAATATTTTTTCCACCCTTGGCAAAATATTAGGAGTCCACACAGAGTTAATCATCTGCTGCTTATCCTCCAAAGCATTCATGTTAGTATAGTACCAGCAACACAAAATGGTAATTACCTTTGTGTATGTCTGAGTTCTCACACGGCAAAGCCAGGCTCTGCACCTCAATCTCCAGAGCCTAATATGCTGCAGGCACTGACCATAGAGCACACACCAAGTGAACTACCAGAGCATAACAGTGACAGCCTTTTCCCAGATATCTTTTTCTTTCTGCTCTCTAAAAGTGTGTGTGTGTGTGTGTGTGTGTGTGTGTGATATGATTGAGTATTAAGGATTAAAGCCAGGGTCTTTCACATACTAGGAAAGTGCCCTTCCACTAAGCTACATTATCAACCCTAAATAATATTCTTTATTAAACAACAACAACAAAAAAAGGTAAGGATATTTTCTACAAGCTTAGAAAGACAAAATTTTATTTTCTGTGGCAATGCAATTCTTACTGTCCTGCCATTCCTGCTCAGAATACAAAGGGCAGATTAATTCACAAGCTCACGTAATTAGTTTCTCAGTCTTAAATTTCTAGTATTGTATGGGAACTACTTTGATATTACTACATCACAATTTTCCCTTTAAACTTTGTGATTTGTTTAAAATCTCAGTTTAATACAATGACAGAAGAGAGTTTTCCATCAAATTCAGGCAGAGCACCTAATGATGGATGGAAGGAAGGCCCTGGATGATATGTCTGAGACGAATAGCAGACTCATGTGGTTCTGCTCCTATACTGACTTTACAACTCAATCATTTGAGGTTGACGGGATATTCCATTAAGAATATAGGAAACAACCCTCAAAGATGCATATTTTAATAGAACTGTGGTATGGATATTAAGACAGAAATTATTTGTATTTTCCCATCTTTATATTTGGTTATTGCTATTGTTGGGTCATTTTTTTTACTAGCCTCAGTTCCACAAATGATGGGCTCAGGCATGCCACTGTGCCCAGCACAGATCTTTTTTATTTAACCTCATCACTTACCAATCCCCCAAACATGCTTACCATTGCATAATATCCAGCATACAGGCATGACTCTAGTAATGTCTATATGAATGTGAATATGGGATAATGAGCTATGAGCATTAAAAAAAAAAAAAAAAAAACTTGTCTAGCCTTATATCCAGGCTCCCAAAGAAGTGAATACATTCAACACTGTAAAATCCGAAACTGAGAAGGCCAGAGCAGGCATAGGAAGGGGGGTGACAAACGTTAAAACTCTTAGGATTAAGGCTCTTTTGCTTACTTTTCTCTCTTTGTTTTGGGGAAGTGTAGACAGGGTCTCTTGTAACCCAAGCTGGCCTCAAACTTGCTAATGGCAAGGAAGCCTTGCACTCCTGACCCTCCTCTCTTTCTCCTCAGATGTATGCTACAATGCCCCGTGGAGTCCTGGACTGCTATGTGCAAGGGACGGCCTGATATGGTTCCCACCCCTGGAACAGAGCCAGCAGGGTGCAGGCTTCCACAAGTGTGGATGGTTGCTGGGCATGGGGCTTGTTTGTATTTTATATATATAAATTATTTATTTATATTTATACATATTTAACTTTATGTTCCTCCTTTGGGGAACGTTCTCTATACCAAGGTTAATGACTCCATGATAATCAGAGACAGCATGAGTCTGGAAGGAGAGGGTATGTCTATGTCCTTAGCAAATGGTAAATATGACCTTCAGTACAGCTACTAACACGGTTATTTATTTACATTTCAAGTGTTACCTCCTTCAGTTTCCCCTCTGAAAGCCCCCATCCCATCCTCCATCCCCCCTGCTTATGAGGATGTTCCCCCACCCACCTACTCCCACACCTCACTACCCTAGTATTGGGAAAGAACTCTGAAAACATGAGTTCAAAAAATACGTAATTTCTCAACTATGTAATATATAAGGATGCAATATTAATTATATAAGGGCTTTTGTGGATCTAAAAAAACAAGAGGTAGCTGCACTATGAGCCAGTTTGTCAGAAAGATACAAAGGCCAGCAGATTTGAGCTCAAAGTCAGCCTGGGACAGAGCGAATTAGGTCAAGGCATAACAGAATGGTAATCTCAGGATAGGATCCCACCCAGCTTATTGTTTGTGCTTACAAAGGCAAACAGATCTCTGAATTCATTTGCCATGTTAAATAAAAATGTACTTGCTGTCTTCTAAGAATCAAGGGGCTACGGTCATAGACTGCTGATTCATGGGATGATCAGAAGGAACCTGGAGTAAATGACTGAATTGACATGTAAATAAAAGACTGGAGTTTTCCAGGCCATGAGATAAGCTAGCAGAGAGTGATGGCAGGTTTGTTTGTTTTTAGAATTTTTTTTTTCTAGCAAGAGCTGGGCTATCTGTAGATATATGGAGAGCAAGCACAGCTCATTTATAATTTTTTCTAACAGGATTTCTTATTTTGGTCAGATAATCCATGGAGAGTGAACACAGCTCTTTTAGAATTTTTCACAGCTCTTTTAGAATTGTGTCTAGAAAATTCAAGATTTTTTTTTTTCTAGCAACTTTTCTGAGTTTGGTCAGAAAACTCGTGAGCTAAATGGAAAGAGCTTTTAGATTTTTTTCTAGCATGAGAGAATAGTCTGTAGCAGAGAGTTGTCTCGAGCAGGTAGCTATCTAGATCAGGGAGCTATCTCGAGCAAAAAGTTATCTCAAGCAAAAATGTATCTTGAGCAGACTACAGAACCAAGGGAGCTTTGCAGGAGCCATCTCAAGCAGACTACAAGGCTGTCCCTTGCACCCCATCATCTGACTTTGAGTCACTCTTTTTGCCACTCTCAAACAGCCCTTCTCTCAGAAAACCCTTTCAAAGTCGAGGCCAGTCCTTGGCAATGCTCAGCTTCTTACTTTTTCTAAGAGGAAAACACTTACAGACTTAATGGGAAAGTTGAGGGTCTACAAATTCAGTTAAAAGAAAAAAAAATGCTTCCGAATCTAGAAGCAGTTATTGAAATAAATATAGAGGAGCATAAGTACTGTCTAGCCAAAGTCAAAATTAATTTACCTAAGCCTGTAATATATTTGGACAAATATTGTTAAATACAGTTGTCATTTAAGGGAGAAAAAAAAAAAACCAAAACCACTTCATATAGAATTTCAGAAGTGCTTAGATTCTGACATCACAAAGTCCAGAACCAGACAACTGCCTTTGTCATATCTTCCCAGGGAAACTTAAAGATAAAAAGAATCAAAAAATGACTTATTTTTTATTCCCTAATGAGATTACTCATTCAAATAAGAACTATCCATTAGTTTTTATAACAAGATAATAGTCAGTGGAGGGAGTGCAAAATGACAGAGGCACACATTAGTGTGTTTCAATTCTACTGTCCTTCACACTCTTCTCACATGTTTGAGCAACCTATTCCTGGTGGTCCCTCAGCACCTCAACCAGGTTCCTACCTAGCATAACTCACTATCATCACCATAAACACATATGCTGATACCGTTTTTTAAGTGCTTTTCTTATGTCAACTCAGCTCATCCTTACAATAGCCATTTAAAGTACTAACATTCCCAAGTCCAGAAAAAGAAACTGGTTTAAGTGCTGTGGCCAATGCACAAAAATCAATATGCAAACAATCTGGCTCCAAAGGCTTTACTCTTTACATAATCCTCTACAAATATTCTTGAAGGAAATTTGGTTACGTTTTGTTTTGTTTTAAGACAGACTCTCACTATGTAGCTCTAGCTATCTTGGGACTCACTATGTAGACCAGGCTGGTCTCAAATTCAAAGAGATCAGTCTGCCTCTGCTTCCCATGTATTTTTAAATGAAAGACACATCTGTCAAGGCTATCTAAGGTATATGCATGTAAGAGATGAAATACACAACTGTAGGTGACTTGAACATTAGCATAAAGTGAGCCAAGTATTGCTTCTACATGCATTTTCGAAAGGTGATTTTAAAAGATATTAGGTCTCATCACTAAGCAAACAGCCCTGTACCACATGGACTTTGCTAGAAATGAGTCAGGGCATGCCATGAGGAAAAAAAAAAAATCACATTTCCGTATCAATAGCGAATCTCATGGGACATATACTAATTCCTAATGGCTTTCATATGTCCTCTCAGAAGGCTGAATCTGTACTTTACATGTTTACACCATCATCATCAGGTAACTGAGAGGGCTCCCCTGTCCCCCAACAAATTATTTAAACTAATAAGCAGATCCATTTAAAAAACTTTTTTTTAAAGAAAATGAATTGAAAACATCTTACCTTCTATTCCCAATCTAATCTTCTTAAGACCCCTCTCCTTCAAAACTGATTTGGCCACATCTCTGTTTTCAATGTACTTGAAAAATCTATATAATTTTGTGCTATAAATAACTGGAATAAAAAAGACAAAAATATTTCACATTAACATCAAAGTACTTAAGAAATTAACTTCAATTTACCTTGATCTTGAAATGGATTTGACATCCCTAAAAGCCCAAATAATGGATGCACTAATGCCAAGAAAGACTAGCCAACGTGACAGGACAATATTCAGTACAGTTAATGTAGAAGCAAATGTCTACTCAAGTGAAAACAAGAAAAGCTTTGATAACCAGTCAGGTAACCCAATCTATAGGAAGGAGCTCTTTTTCAAAGATACACATCTACTTATTGAAATGGGATCTGTCCCTCCCAATTTTCAGTGAGATAACCAAAAGATACTAATTACACACTATTATCAAGCAGGCAGAGTAAAGAACTTTACTAAGATCCTTACATCATCTATACTGGAGGTGGGGAAACAGCCTTGTCAAAGAGCACTACACATTTTAGGTTTCATGGATTGAGCAACTATTAATAATTTCCCCAAAGGCAAAGCCCCTCCCCACAAACTGTTTTCCATTCAGGCAAAGAGCCCCAATTAATACTGATGTTAAAAATGGCAGATTCAAGCATGTTCTGCCTAGGTTAGTCTGTTTAGAGCAAACTGGCTTTGCAAAGGGCAGAGAGTCCACTGACAACATGTTGATTCTTCCAAACGTGCTGGGAACTTCAGGGAGTTAGACTGACGGGCCTTCCTCGCCTCCTCTCTTTCTGGTGGAGTTATCGCCCTTAAAAGGTGAACTGCAAGGTTTTGTCAAAAAAAGAAAAATACACTCACAAACCAAACATGCTGGTTTAAGAGTCACTAAAGGAAAATATGTATACAAATTTTACCCACGGGATCAATCTGTGTTTATTACTAAAGTTTTGAGACTACTGATACCGTAAGGTTTTTTTGTTTTGTGTTTTTGGACCATTCAGAAAGGACAGAGTCACACTTAGGAAATCAGTCTGGGTGAGAAAGCTATCCTTGTATCTTCCTTGATGTATCTTCTTAGGCTGGATAGCTTTGAAAGAAAATGAATCTCATTTAGACAAACTAAGTTTAAAGAGCTTTTGTTCCCTTTAAGCTATAAAGCTCAAGACAGAGGAAAGTCAAAAGAACAAGAAACAGAAATGAAACTTTTTTAAGAGTGAAAGAAGAAAAGTTGATCTAAATATAATTTAGTCACCACAGTAAGGTGTGACCTCTATCCTTTAACTGCAACTCCTCTCTTGGAGCTGAACCTATTGAAAGCTAAAATATAAATGACAGCATCCCACAATCTCCTGCGCCTGTCCTTTCCAACTTGGGCCCGGAAGAATGGCTCCCTCCCGCAAAGAAAGATGGCGAGAAGAAGGGCTGCTCTACCATCACCAAAGTTGTGAACTGTGAATACACCATCAACATTCATGAGCACATCCATGGAGTAGGCTTCAAGAAGTGTGCCCCTTGGGTGCTCATAGAAATCAGAAAATCCAGATGTAAACACTGATACCAGGTTCTATAAAGCTATCTGGACCAAAGGGATAAAGAATGTTCTATATCACATGTGAGTACATTTGTCCAGAAAACATGAGGAGGATGAGATTCACCAAACAAACTCTACACACTTGTAACTTATGTGCCTGTTACCATATTCAAAAATGTACTGATTGTCAATGTGGATGAGAACAAACCTAATGAATATCAAATAAAGTTGTAGAACTGCCTCCAAAAACAAAAATAAATTATATATGATAAACTATTTTTAACCAAAAATAATTTAGTATGTTTATTCTGAGTTACCTTTTATTCTGAGGTACCTTTTTGTTTTTTCTTATTTTGTTCACTTTTTATTCTATACAATCGAGAAAAATCATTGTCAGAAAAAAGTCAAAGACGAGGAAACAGTGACAAAGACACCTATTATATCTTTACAAAAGGCTCACAACACTAGGTATGGATATGGTCAGAATACATTGTATGAAGTTTTTAAAGATTATGTATTTTTAAAGAAAATCTCAACATTCATGTATGTCCATCATCTAAGAGCAAATCTGTCTGTTCTGGAAATGCCACCACAGCATGTCAGAAAAAGCTTCTGAAAATGATCGACAAAGTGGCCATTTGCAATCTTTGTTAAGTTCTTGGAAAATTACTCAGAAAATGGAAACATAAGAGATCAGAGCTTTCATACTTTCTGTATTTCTACAGCTTTTACCTAAACTCAATGGAGTCTAGCCCTTATCAGGTTAACAGTCTTATATCATTAAAAAAAAAAAGAAAGAAAGAAAAAAGCAGCTAGCTCACCTATGCCACTGTTTAAAATGCTTGTACTGGGATCATAAAAACAGCATAGCAGCTCCTTTCTAACCAAAACAAAAAAACCTTTAACCATAAAATTTGGAAGTGAAAAAAGAACTCAGTGCTGTTCAAGATAGGCTAGTCTAGTCAGAAGCAACTAGAGAACAAGAGTTTGGTTCAATAAAGCTACTACTATCAGAAGCACAACTGATTTCAAAAAGAAATCTTGGAACTTAAAGCTACCTACAGTCAACAAAATTCAAAACAGTTTCTGTGCCTGACAGGCAGGGCTGGGCACACTTTTTCTGCACAGGCTCAGACAGTGAACACTCTCGGCTTTGCGAGCCATGCAATCTGTGTTGCAGCTACTCAGTTCTGCCATGACAGCACCAAAGCAGCCAAAGGCAATACAAAAACTTTATCTATAAAACAGGCATTTAGATTTAACCAAGAGCTAGTTTGGTCCCCAGGGTAGGAAAGAATCTCATACCCGCCCTTTGATTACTATTAAAAGATAGACATAATCCATATAATGAACCAGTAAAGAGAAGCATGACAACACACTTACTCTGCGAATATTCCTCTCCCATCTGTGGCGGGTACTCCTCATCCCAATCAACCACATCGTCATCTGTAAGCACTACGATATGGCACTCTCGTTCTCCACTCTGGGCGCTCGCTACCATGAGAGGGAGGATCATTTCTTCCAGATAAAATTCAAATTGTCTACGAGCACCATCATTTGATAACTCATGCATAAGGGCACCTGAAATGAAACCCACAAGAATATCTTGACATTTTTGGATGCCTGATAAAAGCAGAAACAAAGAATAAATAAACAGAACATCAGAATAAGCCAGTATCAATTTTAGAATTCCATGTTGGTTATTCCTCAGCTATTGTACTTTACCTGAAAGAGTTCATATATACAAAACACAGTCAGAGAAAAATCTGAACAATAGTAAAGAGAAGTTGCATGTGAGAGGTGAGGGACCAAGGAGCAGAGAGAATGGCAGCAGGGGAGTAAAGAGGATATTTTAAGAGGCAGAGAAATGTTAACAGAAGTGCTCAGAAAATTTAGCAGTAAAACTAATGCCAGAGTTACCAATAAATTAGCATTGATCATAATCTTCGAGTCAGCTCAATGCTACAAAAAAAGAAAAGACTCTCCTAAGAGTACACACTTTGCATACAGGGCTCGATGAGGGTAGATAAGCACAAATGTATAAAGGCAATAACTTGTTTTAAAAAAATATTTATTATATTTTCTGTGTATGTTTGCCTGCATGTATATGTGGCACTGTGTGTGCGTGTACTGTACCCACAGAGACCAGAAAAAGGTGCTATTTCCTCTGGGACTAGAATTACAGTTGTTTGTGAACTACCATGTACATGCTAGGAACTGAATCTGAATTCTCAGCAAGAGAAACAAGTGCTCTTAATTGCTGAGCCATCTCTCCAACCTTAAAAAGATCTTTTAATAATTTTCTTTACATTTATTTCCTTTTATTTTGAAAAGATGGGGTGTCTCAGGAAGTTCATAGTGACCTCAAATCTACAACATAGCTGAAGATGACTTTCAATTCTGAACCTCCTGCCTCCTCTTTTTGGTACTAGGATTGCAGGCATGTGTTCCTACTCCGGGGTTTTTGTACTTCCTATTTTTGCTTTTTTCTTAAACAAATCCTCACTTAATAATGCATATCAGATACTATTTATTTAATCTTTGTAACAACTTTACAAAATAACTGTTTCCAAGTAAAGATTCTAAATATTCAGTTAAGATACCTATTTTAAGGAAAAATATTAGTCTAGAAAGTCTTACCATACCTATTTTATGGTGAGGTATACCTTACCATACCTATATTGAATTCCATAACAAATAAAAGATCTTTAACAGTGATGATAAAAGAATGGGGCATGATCAGAAATGTGGGTAATGCCAGCACTTGGGGGATTAAAGGCAAGAGAACCAGGATTTAAGTCCATCCTCAGGTATATATTGAGTTTGAGGCTACCCTGGGCTATATAAGATCCTGCCTCAATACACACACACACACACACACACACACACACACACACAAAGAGAGAGAGAGAGAGAGAGACAGACAGACAGACAGACAGACAGACAGACAGACACAAGAGAGATGACCAGTAAATTATGTCTGAAGGAGAGAACTAAAAATTCCAACTATATGTATATGTGGCCTAAGGATGCAATCTTTGATTTCTAGTGCCAAGTA
Organism: Apodemus agrarius; assembly: GCA_964023405.1. Lineage (NCBI taxonomy): Eukaryota > Metazoa > Chordata > Mammalia > Rodentia > Muridae > Apodemus > Apodemus agrarius. Next base: position 106,395,650 of record OZ030005.1, read on the forward strand.
TACCTTGTAAGAATTGTTTATATCTTCCACAGTGCTCAAGATACTATCTCACATTGAGATAAAAGGGTAAACATTTTAGATGATATGATATAAATAAAAAAAAAAAATAAGTCACACTTTGGGAAAAGGGTCTGGGTTCCTAAGCCAAGACACAGTAACAAACTGACTCTTGAAACAGTCCAAGGGAAAAATCTCTAAGAGTTCATTAAGAAAGTCATTAAAGTTGAAAAAAGTTTAGAAAATAACAGAGCTATCTAGATTCTTCAAAGTTCACTAAATTCTTTTTATAATACCAGGACACTTTATAATTTAACTAAACAAACATCTGAAGTCTACATAAACAACACATGCAGGCTTTACAACACTATTAAACACAAACCTCATACTTACTGAGATCTCTACATTTAATTGTACTGTATTCAAAAGAGATACAAAGGTAATCACATGCTTCTCTCAGTTCAGGAATAGATATGCCATCAGGACAACGGATGATTCCTGTCTTATAGTAATCCTGGAGGGAAAAAAATTAGAGAAAAATGTATTAAGTACCTGAGCACAAGGTAGTCCAAACCCATTATCAAAGCTGGGTTGGTACCACTTTCTTTTCTTTTCTTTTTTTTTTTTTTTTTTTGGTTTTTCGAGACAGGGTTTCTCTGTGTAGCCCTGGCTGTCCTGGAACTCACTCTGTAGACCAGGCTGTCCTCGAACTCAGAAATACGCCTGCCTCTGCCACCCAAGTGCTGGGATTAAAGGTGTGCACCACCACCGCCCAGCAGTACCACTTTCAAAACTAACTAGTGCTCTAATATTTTTAAATTATGGAACGGTAATGTTAGATGGGACCTCAGTTTACCTAACAATCTTTAAAATTTTACTTATAAAGATAATTCAGGACCAGAAACAAAGTTCATTTCACTGAAATAAAATTACAAATATTTGTATAAAAAGTTCTTAAAATAAAAGACTTCAAAGAAAAACATCAAAAAATAGCTAATAAGAACAGTAATAACAAAAAAGATCAGTAAGATAATGTTTAGATATTCATAAATTTCCATAGTGCTAGTTTGGGATAAAAAATTATGGTTCAAGAAATTATATCTGTCTAAGAGAATTAAGAGAAATATAACTTTAGAAATGTTAGAATGTAACGCCTGAAAGAACTGCATTCAGGGCTAAGAAATGAATCTTTAAATCATATCTTCCTAAGGCCATAAACACAAATATGAATTAAAAAACATTTAAAACAAACATAAAATAACATTTAAAACAAAATAATAACATATGTCCAAGAAGAGATCTAAACACTTACTGAGGAGGGTTCTTAAGCCTAAGTTATTAATACAAATAAACACACTCACCAAAATAGCTCGAAACACAGTAGAACCAATTCCCTCTGCCACCTCATATTCTCCCTTCTCATTGGGACGTGTGAAATTATGTTCCCGGCCAGATCCAAACATCCTGTGATATTAAGTAATTAAGATGCTTTTAAAAAGAAATGTCAGTTTCATATAAAGACATAAAAATATTATTTCAGCATTGTATTATTTCATTATATTAATAATTATAAGAAATTTGGCAAATGTTATAAAGAGAGCATAAAAGGTCTGATAGGAACAATAGTGGAACAATAGTATGGGTTACCTTTTAGCAATAATAAAACCAACAGCTAAAGATGTCACCCAGAAATAGGGCACTTGCCTTACATGCATAAGGACCTGGGTTCTACACTAGTACACAAAAAATACGATCATTGGATCGAGGTAAAGCATCTCACACCCGTAACTTTATCACTCAGAAGACTGAGGCAAGAACACTGTCACAGATCCAAAGCCAGCATGGGCTACACAGGAAATTCTAGGCCACCCTCAAACTATACAGAAAGAACCATAACAACCCCCACCCCCAAATGGTAATAGAAAGTAAACAAAACAATCCTAGAGAAAGGATGATTTGGGAAGGGTACGTTTCATCTGTGCCCTTCCCATGAAACTATTGTTCATCATAAAGTTGTAGTATTTAACAGAACATACAGTAAGCTAAACTGGAAAAAAGTAAAACAATATAAGCAAGTTAGGCTATTTAAAATTTCACAAATTCTAAATATAAGGAATCCTACTCAAAATTCTTTGGCTTGTATCCTAGAATAAAAAAATAAGTCATTAAGTTCTAAAATAAGAACATTGGATGAACTGGGCAACATGGCACAAGCATGCCTTTAATCTGAGCATTTGGATCTGAATTCAAGGCCAACCTGCTCTACATAGTGAGTTCTAGAACAGCCAGACCTACACAGTGAGATCCTGCCTCCCCACAAAAAGACGACCCAAAAAAAAAAAAAAAAAAAAAAAAAAGGAAAGGAAAACCAACTAACCAAGCAAACCAGTAAGAGTATGGAGAATTAAAGTATGGGAAATGGCCAGGCATGGCTGCACATGCCTTTATTCTTAGCACTTGGAGGCAGAAGCAGGTGAATATCTGAGTTCAAGGGTAACTTGCTCTACAGAGAAAGTTCCAGGACAGCTAAGGCTGCATGGAGAAACCCTGTCTCAAAAAGTATAAATAAGCATCACCCAGAAAATTTTAATTAAATGAGTTAAAAGGGGTTGGGGGTGGGGAAACAAAAACCTCCTAACCTTTATTTTAATATAAAAAAAGTAAAAAAACAGGAATTTTGTTTTTCAAGATATTACTGGTCCTACTATTAATTAATGAGAAAATGAAACAATTTTTAAAAAAATGTTCTTTGCAATGAAAAGTTTTAAGCAGTACTAAGAAATATCTTAAAATTATTAATTAAAATAAAATTGAGCCTCTGAATTCAATAATGCCATTATTTCCAGAGTAAATACAATTATTTCAAGTATTTTGCCCAGTAGTTTAATGGGTCATTCTTTGTTATAACACAGAAATCCATGAAAAACAAAGCTTTTTTATTTTAAAGTTTCCAAAAAGAATGCCAACTGCTTTCCAGTTCCTATGAATATTAATTTTCCTCCCCAAAGATATGCTTTAGTCACTGCCTGAACAGAAGCTTCCACTGACTGAATAGCATCAAGAATCAAATGTCATGCAATTTCCTCAAATGCTTGAACTTTTTACAAAAGGAATGCTATTCTTTTCAGATCAATGTGAACACCAATTTCAAACAGCTGAAACAAAATTTCAAATACCTACTTTTCCCCCAATTTTTATGTAAAAATATAGTAGAACAATGTCAAGTCAATAGCTTCTACTAATCATCTCATGAGAGTGAAAAGTATATACACATGGAAATGCATATTCAAAGTCCAATGTTATTTAGAAAAATTAGTTACTCAAAATGTATACAATATCACAACACCAGCATTAATTTTATACTGAGTCTTTCTCTCTTTCCCTTTAATCCCCTCCTTCCTGGAGCCCCTACACCTATCACAAAAACAGAATAGGAACATAGTTCAAGTTTCTGCCTCATGTAAACATCTATTTCATTTATATCTTCCATCTTAGTTATAGACAAAAATACTGATCTTACACTTAAGTATTTGACCCTTATTTTAGGCATTTTGAAAACGATTCTATTGTCTAAAATCCTGAGATTGTGGTTCTCATTACTGCAAACTTTAACTACATAAGACAATCACCAATTAGACATCTTCTAAAAGACAATCACCCTTACTCCCCACCTTAAATATTTACAACAAACTGACAAATAAAATTTACATCAAAGTGACAATTCAAATTGACTTCACAGCTAATCAGTTTTCCTTTAAACAAAGCTGATAAGGTATCCTTCTATAACTGGTGACTGGCTTTAGAAATTCATTTGGGAAATATATCAATGCTAAGATTCATCTGGTTAGACTCAATCTTCCAGATCAATCTGAAGAGATCTTTAGTGACAAATTTGCTATTGCTAAAGGTACTGCAAAAGATCATTGAAAATAAAACCAAATTAAGCTTTGTTCTACCCACATTCTAGTTGTATTAACTTAGACAAATAATTTAACTTCCAAAATTCAGTTCTTTTATCTATAAAATAGGAATGTTACATCCCTCTCTACAGCAGAAATTTGACTGTGAAACTTAATAACTACATAAAAAATGACTGAAAAGTGCTTTAAAATTAGTAATATAATGAACAGCAATGAAACCAACCTTCCCAACATTGTATTTGGCTGTGCAGTGAAAATGGACGGGTCCACAACAAATCTGGTGTTATCCACTATCAGGGTCACTCGCTCAGATGTCCTCACATTCCGAGCCCCTTCTTTTGCATTCTCATACACAAACACCATCTCCCCAGATGGTTTGCAGCTGCCATCTGAGCTTGACTGACTGCTGTTCCTGCTACTGTTCCCAGCACTGCTCATGGAGCCATTTGGGGATGCTCTCTGAGGACGAGGACTGCTTGGGCGAGAAGAGCTATGGTCTTTTTCTCGTTCTGAAATAAAAATATTAAAGTCATACAAATTTTCTTTAAAAAGATTTGAGCCAGGAGGAAGTGTCACACACATTTAGTCCCAGCTCTAGGGAAGCAAAGGCAGGCAGATGTCCATGAGTTCCAGGCTCACTTGGTCTACAGAGCAAGTTCCAGGACAGCCAGGTCTACACAGAGAAACCCTGTGTCAAAAAACAAAACAAACAAACTGAATCTTCTAAAATGTCTGATATAGAAAAGTTCATTTAAATTGTAGACTTTGTTTTTCTATTTCAAATTCTCTTTTCAACAAATTCAAGAATAAAACCCAAAACATAAAAATGTTTTTTAAAATATTTAAGCTAACTGATGTTGACCCAGCCAAATATCAAAGTTAAGGTAAATCTTTCCACTGAAAAATATGCAAAAATCAAAATATTCTTATAAGTCAAAAAGACATGAAAAATTAGTGAAAGGTTAACTAGAATATCAAATTTGACAGAGCTATTATTGGTTTCTTTTGTTTTTTTATTGTTTAGATAGGGTATTGCTACAAGGCCCAGGCTGGTCTCAAACTCATGACTCTCTCTGGCTTCCAGGTACTAAGATTACATGTGCCCCTACTCTTCAGCCTGAGAACAACAATTTAAAACAGTCCTAATTACTAAAAAAAAGTTACCATTATAAATATGTTACATTAATAGCATCACACTGAAATCAGTAATTTTCTCATAAAAATCTAAAAAGAAAAAAATTCAGCAGGGACAGTAAGAAGTAAACAAACAAACAAAACCATAAAACTTTAACAACTACCAAAGAATTAAGCAATAAATAGTATACTGCTTTTTTCTGTTATTTTTAGGTCGGGTCTCATGGAGACCAGTTTGACCTCAAACTCACTATGTAGCTGCTGATGCCCTCCTTAGTACTACGCTTATAGGGACTGCACCACTCTGCTCAGCTGATAGTTTCTTCCCAGCCTCACTTTTTATTAGCCATACAATTATTATCTAATATTTTTATTGAAGAAAATACTGTTAAAGTTTACTTTAGATGTTCTAATACCCTATAAAAGGGAAATAAAGATTGTATGTTAAGTTTTATTTAAAGGCTAGATTGCTAAAATTTAAAGGTGACCTAAAATGTACCTGTCTCATCAGTTTTTGCCAAATCTCTCTCTCTCTCCCCTCCCTCCCTCCCCCATCCCTCCCTCCCTCCCTCCCTCCTTCCCTTCCTTCCTTCCTTCCTTCCTTCCTTCCTTCCTTCCTTCCTTCCTTCCTTCCTTCCTTCCTGGTAGCAAGCTTTTATTTAAATCTTACATAACTCAAGCTTTATCAAAAGCCAACATAACTGAAAATTTGCGTTCTCTCTTCTAAAGCCTGCAGTATCCAAAGCTTGAACAGTTAATTTAAAAATAAGCAAAAACACAACAGAACTCTGTAGCAGATCCTGCTGAAATACTTTAAAAAGAAAAAATCTAAATGAGCTTAATTTTTACAAAGGTTATTTTAGATCAAAGGCTAAAAAAATCAAAATTATCTTAATTCTACAAAGAAGAGAGAGGGCTTCATACCACCATTTTAGAACCTCATTTTTCCCCCATTAAATTTGGCCACAAATCAAATTCCTATGTTCCCTTTTCAGGAAATCCTCTTGAAGAAGAGGCCGAGGACAAACTCGGAAGAGTAAGTGCCTAAGCAAGTAGGAAAATGTTCCCTTATAGTGTGCAAAGAAAGAGTTCAGGGTTAATCTCTGGAACTTGATCTGGATCTTGAATGAGATCTAGAAGGGGACCTTGAAGCTCTTTTTGGCGGCGGGGACATGGAATGAGCCTTTGAGGGTGGAGCAGGCAGAGGTGAATGGGATCGAGACTGACTCCGGGATCTGGACTTTGACTGTCTCCTTTTCCATTTTCTTGGGGGACCGAGAACACGACCTACTTCGTGACTTCCCATACTTATCCTTATATCTGCTTATTGAGTGTGAATGGGAATCCCGATTAGACTTGGGCTTAGATTTGCTTTTTGATCTGGATTTCCTGCCTTTTGAGCGGGATTGGGATTGACCTTTGCTCCGAGACCTAGATGGGGAGCGACTTTTTGAGATACTTCGAGATCTGCTGCTTCTGCGACTCCAACTCTGAGATCTTCTTCTAGACTGTGATCTGGATCTACTTCCAGAGAAAGAGCTTCTATGGCTTATTTGTGGCTTATCTTCAATAAGCCTAATACTTCTGCCATTTATTTCTGTGCCATCCAGTTTATCCAAAGCACGCTTCATGTCAGAGTAGGATCTAAATTCAATTACACCCTCATTTGTTCGTTCTTTGTGAGCATCTGCATAAGTCACTTCTCCCGCTTGCCGCATGAAATCCTTTAAGTCTTGCCAACTGCAATGACTAGACAGATTTTCTACAATAAGCCTGTACTCTGTACGAACAGGCGGTCCATATTTGTCTCTGCTATAAGTTCTCCGACTGCTGTATCCACCTCCACCACTGCGGCCCCGGGCGTGCTCTACGATCACGCGCTCGCCGCATAGCTCCTTGCCGTTCAGCTCATAAATGGCATCGGCTGCATTACCGGAGTCCTTGAACTCCACGAAACCATACCCATTTTTGAGGTCGATTTCGAGGAGGCAGCCATAGCGGCTGAAAAAGCACTGGATGTCTTTCTCGCAGACGTTGTAGCTCAGGCGTCCTATGTAGACGCGCGGCATGGCTGTGGGCGGGGCAGGACTGCGGTGTGGGTGCAGGGACAATGAAGGCCCAAACACAGGGGGTGCGGCAGGACCACGGTGTGGTGCGGGTGCAGGGACAACGAGGGCCCGAACACGAGCCTCACGCCGCAGCTGCGGCCGAAGCCAAATTGCTTTATGACTTAGGCAACTTAGAACACTCTGTACAGCATGCTGATTGTATAATTAGGCTTGCTATAGTTCCAGAGCTGTTCTGACACCCTCCTCTTTTAATTCCTGTTTTCACAGCATCCCGAAAGCAAATTTTAGTGGAGTGATAAAATAACTGTAGTCTGTTCTCATTTCTCAGAGACTCAATGAATCACGGAAGAGACTATTAACTCTTTTTGTTACTTCTGTCCATTTTTGCATATGAATGACTTAGTCAGATATTGTCAACTTCTCTGCCTAATAAGACCTAACAAATGATTCTGACATACCTTAAATTATCAGATACTATCAAATATAGGTAAGTCAGTTTGGGAGTGGGGCCTGCCTGCTGGGGATTGAAAGAGCCTTCCTTGCACATGCTCAACTAACTAGTCCTCTACCAGCAAACTGTATCTGCAGTCTTAATAGGTTCTCACATACACAGGTGGTAGAGTCTGAACCCAGAACCATATGCATGCTATCACAGAAGAAGCTATAAATCAACCCTAAATCAGTTATTTATACCTTTCCTATGAGGAAGTTTAAAAACAAAACCAATAATTTTATACTGCTTAGACACATTTATGTACATTATAGTGATACAGTGTGTTGTCTTGGGCTAATAGTGTTCATGTATAAGTAATGAAGAAGACCCAAGTTGCTAATGAAGTAAAACATAATTCTCTTTTGCCTATTTTTATTAAATTTGGAAATCTGTCAAAAATCAGAATAAATAATCCCACAATGGTTATTCTTTTACTTTGTTAGCATGATTAACCAGAGAACCCTAGCAATAATTTGTCTTCCTATTATTTATAATAAGCCACTGTTATTTGGTAAAAATTAACAAAAATTTTCTCTTAAAAATCTGTATTATCACAGCTTCAAAAGCTTTCATGTTACTTCTTTTGTAAGATTGCTCCTGGGCTGGAGAGACGGCTCAGCGGTTAAGAGCACTGACTGCTTTCAGAGGTCTTAAGTTCAATTCCCAGCAACCACGTGGTGGCTCACAACCATCTGTAATACGATCCAATGCCCTTGTCTGAAGACAGCTACAGTGTACTCATCATATATATAAAATATATAAAATCTTAAAAAAAATAATTGCTCCTAAACTTAAAATATACCTCTATGCTCGATTTAATAAGCTTTTTAAGTATCAAGATTAGCTAAAATACAAATAATTGAATTACAACAAAGAAGTGAACCTGACTCAAGTGTTATGCACAAGTGAACATTATCACAATTTAAAAAGGCTGCTGACTGCTGACAGGATTGGTGCGGTGAGAGGATCTTACATACCAATATGATGCTGCCTTGTTGGTGAAGTCACATTTCGAATACAAGGAGTAAGCTGAGACTCTGCTCTCTCATGAGATGAATCTCGAGATCTGTCACTTGACCTTCGTCTATCTCTTGATCTCTCATGTCCCCCACTAGCACCATGCAGACTCATTTTGGTGTGGTCGACTCCTCCCTTAGCAACACGTGAGGCAGTGCTGATAGGTTAGAAAAGAAAATTAATCATAAAAGCAGGAAAAAAAAAAACAAGTATAGCAAAGTATTTTAAGTGAAAACATACTTTAATATACAACTGATATTTTAAAGTACAAAAATCAAATGTTACTTTTTGATTCTGAAATCTGATTTACCTTGAACCTTTACATTTGACAAATTCCAGAGTATATGTGCATAAAAAACATATTTAAGGTTTTATAGATGAAAAAATTAAAGCCCCAAAAGATTAACTATTTTGTTTTGCTACAGAGACCCAGTCTCTCTTGCTACCCAGTACTGGTACTACAGGCATTCACTATCGTATATGGTGTTAACTGACTTCTAAAATACAAGTAAGCTTAGTAACAGGAGTTATACAGGTATTTTAAATTATTCATAATGGGATCTTAGATGAAGAGAGCACCAAATACTAAAACACTAGAAAAATAAAATAAAATAAAAAATTGAGGTTTGGGTAAAATAACTGGTTTCCCTATCACACAAGTCTCCGAGCAAACACTTAGAGAATTTTTATTATTTAGAAAATTTATTATTATTACTATGTTATTTCAACTTTTATTTTACTTTCTGATTGTAAAAAATGAGAGAATTTTTAAAAATTCAGAAAATGTTACATAGACTAAATTCTACTGTGAGAGGTAACTGAGAACACTGTCCTTTAGCTAAAACAGTCTAGTAACACAATTCACTCCAAGGATTATTAAATATGCACACAATAGGCACAATGATATATTTAATGACAATAGAGTGCTAAGATCTAGTATTAATATCTGTTCTTATCAGTTTAAATACCAATAAAAGGAAGCTCTCTTGGGTTTATCCATTATCCATATAGCAATAACACATTAATAAAACATACACTGAGAAGTATAAATAATTCACTTCTAAATGTAAAACATATACGTCACAAATATATAACTACCTAGTGGTAAGACAACAAATGCTTTAGAATCTCAAAAGATGAAGACAAAGCCAAGAGATTAAAGTTAGGGGGCTAACTTCTGTTAACCAAGAGTATTCACCAGCATCCAAGCCTGACAACCTGAATCTGATCCTAGAAACTGCATGGTGGAAGGAGAGAACCATGTCCTGCAAAGCTGTTCTCTCACCTCCACATGTGAGCACCACAAAAATAATAATAGGCAGATGAACGCAATTAAAAATTTATATTAGTTTGTCACAAGTTCCTAAAAATATGTAAAATTTTAATAATGAAAATGGAAACAAACAGTAAAAAATTAACAATGAGATTACAATCCAGGTAGGTATTAACTAGTAACTAGAACCAGAGCCAAGACAATCTGGAAATGTTACATGTTAGTAAGTATATGTGCTAGTTTACAGTTTAAGAAATATTTTATAGCATATTTTAGAAATAGAAGGTACTTTATGGTTTCACAGAAATAGAGTCAGATTCAGACTCTCTTTTAATAGTTACATAATACTGTGAGTGACTTAATATCTGGAAATAGGTCCCCTAAGTTCTAAGATTCTATTTACTTCTAGAGTTAATGTTAGGAATAAATCAAGTATACTAAACAGAAGGGTTAGCATAGCTGCTACAATGCGCCTTTTAAATGCCTGTTGTTTAATTATAACAGATGAGGAGAGAAAAGTTCAGACTTCTGTTAAACAATACTAGCCAACATGGTAGTAACACTGTAAGCTGAGCCTTGCTTCATCCTCATGTCCCCTTTATACCCCCGAGCTTTCTTTTTACCATCACCACACTTGTTAAAATGTAATCTTATAATTCCAAGAGCTGATTTAAATCCTGTAGTGACTCAAGGTCATCTTTTTTGTTAGTTTATTAACTATACTGCTTTTGCTATTTTTGTGGTTGTTTTACTATGGAAATCAATCATTATCCTGTTATAACAGAGATTACAGGTACAGAAGATAAAGCAGATTTAGTTACTCCTAGAGAAATAAAGGCAGTCTGTTAGTCATTATCAGTCATGTGCTTCTCATAAGCCTTATGAAGAAAAGAATTTTCCACTTTCATGTTCCTTCTAGAAAGGGAGGGGGCAGTTATATTCTTAGAACATAATCATTTTCTTCAAATAGAACCAAGAGATTCTACTACTGGAATAGGAATACCAGAATTTCTGGCTGATTTCTGAAGTAGAAAAATGTAGAAAAAAGGAATGCTTATTAATAGAAGGATCATGTATGGGGGTGACAGAACCCTCTATTATTCTCACTGCTAAGTTTTAACCATTTTGAACCACAAGAAAGCAAATTTCCTAAATTTTAGTAATTTAATAGACTGTCCAATCACAACTATGGCTAAAGGCAAACACAGGCTACATGTTCAGTTTGAGAAAGAGCCAAACAGACTAATTAAAAAAGTGTTTTTACAAGACATCATTTTAGCGAGCAAGAGAGAGAGACTGCTAAGTGTTCTACTGAAATATTGCCTTCATTTCTAAACTGATTAGGTTTTAAATCAATGCAAACATGGTCATCACAACCATTTTTTTCTTTATAAACCAAAAAGGATGTATGCTGAATCAGCCTTCAAAAATCAGATGTTATAGAAGACGAATTACATTCTCCCCTATTTGATTAAATAATTTTAGATCAGGAAAACACTAAAAAGACAGAGCAGCATGTCTAAGATAAAGAACAAGGACAAACAAGTTCAAGCTCTGCTCCAAGAGCATCTAAAAGAATGCGCACCTTGTGAACAGATACAGGTGATGAAAGGAGCACATTCCCAGTACCTGCCTCTGGGCAGGGCAGGACGGCAGTTATTCTCCTGTCCAAAGGGCTCCACCAAAAGACTATAAGAAGAAATATAAACAGAGCTTGAATATGGTGTGGATCAAATCCAAATATGACCTCCTGGATGGAATCCATAAAGGAAAATGAAAAGAGAAAATATGGAAGAAAAATGTCTAGACTTCTCCCAAATTTGATGAAAATTACAAAGCCACAAATGTAATATATGCAATAAGTTGCCCACACACTTTAAAGAAAAATGCATCAATAAATAGGTTCCCATTGGTCTAGAGCAAAACTATCTTTCAAAAACAAAATGGGAATATTGACATTTTAAGACAAAACAACAAATTTATTATGAGTAAACCTATCCAAAAGACAAAAGTAATTCTCATAGGGAAAAAAGAGCCAAGTAACAACGTGGAGCTAATGCAGGAGTGAGAGACCCTGAAAAGAGTAACGGCAATGGAAAAATATTTTTCTTACTGTTTTAATCTTAAAAGATTAGCTTGAACAATAATTCTAACAATATGGCACATGGTTTATAACATAGATATGAGTACAACAGAACAAATTGAGATGAAAGAAATGATAGCACACTGTTGTGAGGCTTTATACTACATAAGCAGTGCCAAACTGCTGGAAGGCAGGTAAAAGATAATATACTATAAATGTTGAAGCAGCTACTCATACAATAAAGACTTTTAGTTAAAACATATCAAACTGAAGTAAAACAACCCCATCACCCTACACATAAACATACAATTAGTTTTGACTAGAACAACAGCTCAGTTGTAGAGTATGTGGACTCCGTTTTGCTCCCAGCACACATGTGAAAGGCAAGCACAGCCATGTGTCTGCAAGCACAGGGGTTGGCAGTGGGGTAGGTCTCAGAGTTCCCTGGATAATCAGGTTTGGTAAAGAGATCCTTTTTCAAAAAAGAAGGAAGAGAGTGATAGATAGTCAACACCAATCTCTGGTCTACATATGCATGCATGCAAGCACACACACAATTAGTTGTGTGTCAAACATATACACACCAGCTAATCCAAAAGATGACAAGAAAAAAATGAGATGAAAGGGAAAAAGAATAGATAATAATATCAAGGTAACAGACTTATTCGCATACAAATTACCAAAGCTTCTTGCATGTAAATAAATGATCGACACCATAAAACAGAGATTATTTGATAAGATACAAAGTCAAACTCAACTATCCTGCCTACAAGAAACATATTTTAAATATGAAAGTCTCCATCTGCACCAGGAGCTGTGCCACAGCCCTCTGTGCACAGGTCCTGCTAGGGGAGAGCTGGTCTCCAGGGAGTGCTCTGACTCCCTGGCTAGAAGGTGAGATCACCATTTTTCTCTCCAGTAATACTGTCTAAGATGGGTCCAGCTGGGAGCATGCAGGGCACAGGAACAGCAGAGCCCTTCCGGTCTCCACCTGCACCGGGGAGAGCTGACACAGGCTTACAGGCCAACAGGAGGGACAAGCTCCAGCCAGAGGCAGCCAGACCAACTAATACCAGAAATAACCAGATGGCAAAAGGCAAGCACAAGAACCCTACTAACAAAAACCAAGGCTACATGGCATCATCAGAACCCAGCTCTCCCACAACAGCAAGTCCTGGATACCCCAACACACCAGAAAGGTAAGATTTGGATTTAAAAATCATATCTCATGATGCTGATAGAGGACTTCAAGAAGGACATAACTAACTCCCTTAAAGAAATACAGGAAAACACAGGTAAACAGGTAGAAGTCCTTAAAAAGGAAACACAAAAATCCCTTAAAGAATTACAGGAAAACACAACCAAATAGGTGAGGAAAATAAAACCATCCAGGATCTAAAAATGGAACTAGAAACAATAAAGAAATCACAAAGGAGACAAGGCTGGAGACAGAAAACCTAGGAAAGAGATCAGGAGTCATAGATGCAAGCATCACCAACAGAATACAAGAGATAGAAGAGAGAATCTCAGGTGCAGAAGATACCATAGAAAACATTCATACAACAGTCAAAGAAAATGCAAAATGCAAAAAGCTCTTAACCCAAAACATCCAAGAAATGCAGGACACAATGAGAAGACAAAAACCTAAGGATAACAGGTATAGAAGTGAGTGAAGATTTCCAGCTTAAAGGGACAGTAAATATTTTCAACAAAATTATAGAAGAAAACTTCCCTAGCCTAAAGAAAGAGATGCCCATGAACATACAAGAACCTACAGAACTCTAAATAGATTGAACCAGAAAAGAAATTCCTCCCGTCATAATCAAAACACCAAATGCACAAAACAAAGAAAGAATATTAAAAGCTCTAAGGGGAAAAGGTCAAGTAACATATAAAGGCACACCTATTAGAATTACACCAGACTTCTCACCAGAGACAATAAAAGCCAGAAGATCCTGGACAGATGTCATACAGATCCTAAGAGAACACAAATGTCAAACCAGGCTACTACACCTAGCAAAACTCTCAATTACCATAGACAGAGAAACCAAGGTATTCCATAACAAAAATAAATATATACAATATCTTTCCACAAATCCACCCCTTCAAAGGATAATAATCAGAAAATTCCAACAAAAGGAGGGAAACTACACCCTAGAAAAACCAATAAAATAATCTTCTATTAAAAAACCAAAAAGAAGATAGCCACATAAATATAATTCCACCCCTAATAACAAAAATAATGGGAAGCAACAATCACTTTTCCTTAATATCTCAATACCAAGGATTCACTTTCCCAGTAAAAAGACAGACTAATAGACCGGATACCACAGGACCCAACATTTTGCAGCATAGAGGAAACCCACTTCAGTGACAAAGACATACACTACCTCAGAGTAAAAGGCTAGAAAACAATTTTCTAAGCAAATGGTTCCAAGAAACAAGCTGGAGTAGCCAATCTAATACTGAATAAAATCGACTTTCAACCTAAAGTTATCAAAAAAGATAAGGATGGACATTTCATACTTGGTAGAAAAATCTACCAAGAACAACTCTCAATTCTGAACATCTAACCCCACAATTACAAAACGTTTTTAACACCCTTATATTATTTTCATATTTACCTACTTGACTGCTTATGTATTATGGTTCTCAGGATTAAACGCAGAGCCCCACATATAAGAGCCCCACTTCACCTCTGAGCTATACTCTCAGCCCTACTGCAATATTTAGTAGAGGAAGCAGACAGAAATCAATTAGAGATTTTAATAATACTATCAACTGATTTGACCTGACAAAGAACACCTCACAGAACAATAGCAAAAAAATCATCCTTTTTATGAGCACACAAACATTTACAATGGCAAATAATATTGTAGGCAATAAAACAAATCTCAATAAACTTAAAAGAACTTACTCATATAAAGTATTTTCTGATTACAACAGAATTAAATTAAAATTCAAAACATCTGGAAAATAAAGATTCAGAAATTAAATAAACACCTTTATCTAAAAGAATGAAAAGAGAGATTTTAAAATTCAAAACACAGTAAAACTCACCTGACATGTCACAACTCTACGCTATGGGATGATAGTATGGCAGTGCTTAGGGGGCCCACTTCAGCACTGACTCTCTAGCAGTGGTTCTCAATGAGCCCTCTAATAAAGAGCAGGCTGAAAATGAATTAGAAAACAGAAGGATAACCAAGAAAACCAATGACGCAAAAGCTTAGAAGACCAGTAAAGTTGAGAAACGTCCACCCTAGTCATGGGAAAAGATTTAAATGGCTACTGTTAGAAATGGTGTTCTGAGTCTACTGAAATTCAAAAAACAGTTAATTAAAAAAATTAAAAAAAAAAAAAAACCTCTTCATTCCAAAAAAATTCAACAACTTGGGAAAATTACAAATTCAAACCTGCCGAAGCTCACTCAAGAATGCAGACACACGGAACAGCTCTGTGTGTATGAAGAAAATTTGAATTTATAATTTAAAACATTCCTTCAAAAAACGCTCCAGTTCCAGATGGCTCCATGATGAATACTTCAAACAGAAATAATACCAACTTTTTGCAACTTTCCCATTAAAACTGAAAAGGCAGAACTTCCTAACTCATTCTATGAGGTCAAAATTATCCCAAGACCAAAAAGTATCTCATGAAAACTATAAATCTTACAACATAATTACAGTAATATGATAGGAAGATATGATAATACCACCACCTAAATGCAATTTGTCTAAAAAACACAGGACTGTTGCTAGATATTTGATCATACTGTGAACCCCGAAATTGTGGTGTTTACTGGAAAAACATGTTTCTAGTTGTGGTGTGGCTCAGCCTTTGCAACATACCTTTAATCACTCTGGCCAAAATACAGACAGGCCCTTATTACACACTTATTTAATCCCAAACAATGAAAATTAATGTAAAATTACTTTGTAGAAGGGAAAACAGCCATATTTGAAAATAATGTCTAATTGAGTGGCAGATAAAGTGATGAAGCAGAAAAAGATTTGACAGAATAGGATATGCTCAACTCTCATGAGAACAGAGAGAAATATAGACTACTTCAACAAACATTCAAAAGCAATAAAAGGGAAGAAGTGTATTTCATCAAATGATACAGAAATAGATAAGCAATGGACATTTCACTTTTAGAACTGGAAAGAACAACAGGATTCTGGTCTGGACAGTAGTAAACTCAAAATAGACCACAGACATAAACCTAAAACTATAAAACTTTTAGAAACAAGAAGCAAAATTTGTACACAAGTAAAGTGATAATTGACTATAGAATTAAAAATTTTGCTCTTCAAAAATCACCATTAAAGGGGCTAGAGAGATGGCTTAGCAGTTAAGGGCACTGACTGCTCTTCCAGAGGTCCTGAGTTCAATTCCCAGCAACCACATGGTGGCTGACAACAATCTGCAATGGAATCTGATACCCTCTTCTGGTGTGTCTGAAGACAACAAGAGTGTATTCATATATATAAAATAAATAAATAATTCTTAAAAAAAATCACCATTAAAGAAAAACAAAACCCATTGATGAGAGAAAATAATTCTGAGTTCTCAAGGTCATGTTCATGATTAAACTCTCAAAATGATATCAAAACTATATAGAGATAAAATGAAATATATGAAATATCATTATTCATATCAATTGATATCAATTGATAACATTATCAATTATTAAAGAAATGTAAATTAAAATGACAATGGATCTCAGGATAGCTAGACAAAAAAACTGACCATGGGCCAGCAAAGTGACTCAGCATGTAGAAACTGCATATAGACCTGCTGATCTGAATTTGATTCAAGGATCCCACAAGGTGGTACGAGAGAAACAACTTGAGTTGTCCTCTGACCTTCACATGAATACATGAAATAAATATATACCACATACTGATAGGGCATGCATAGTAAGTACATCTGTGGAAGGACTGGTATGGTATAACTACTTTGGAAACTGTTCTGGAAGACAACTTGTTTTTGAGAAATAAAACAGTCTGGTCATATAGCCCAGATACTTCATTTTAGTTTATTTTACCTCTGACAAGAGATGAAAAAAATGTATCTATAAAACTAACCTATATAAGTTTTATTTGTAACCACTCAAAATTGAAAACTATCTGGATGTCCATAAACAGGTGGATAAACTATTGTAATATATTCCTACAGCTGACAAAATCCAATAAAATATGAATATTTTCACAAGTTATACAAATAACAAGAGTAAATCTCAAAATAAGTATGTCTAGTGAAAAAAGCAGACATAATAAATATGTAAAATTCTATGGAAACACAGTAATTGGAAAGAAAAAGGGCACTTTGGAAATTTTTGTATATGAAATATATGCCAATATACTAATGGCGGTTGAGGTTTATAAAAATATCTAAACTTATCAAACTGTACACCAAAAACTGGCTTTTTGGCCACAGAAACTGCTTGAAACTACTACCATGAAGCCATGTTCATTATGTGTACATATTATCAATCAAGCTTTTCCTCATGGTTTTCTCATTGGCTAACACTAAAGCTTTCCCCACCAGCCTACACAGACTCTTGCATACAGCTGTATAGTTAGTTCATGGTTTCTGAAACCAAAAGCATTTATCTCAACAATCAGATCAAAAATAGCTACTATGTCAACTGATGACCACCTACAGAGCTCACAAACTACTACTATTCAATAGCTATGACAAATACCCAAATCAGATTCCTCAATCATGAATCCTTCTAGATTGTTTTTTTTTACCATTAACTTCTACCACCTCTAGCTATGACAATAAACCCATTTTACAAAAAGTCAAACTACCTACCTGCATTTAATTTTTTTATAACTTATAATCCTACTTATTTCTTTATGTAATACTAATTAATCACTTAATTTCAAAGTCATGCAGTAAAGTCTTTAAAACTGTTTAAATCTAGAGCTGAGGATATATCCTACTGGTTAGAGTGCTTACACAGCATGTATGAGGCCCAAGGCTCAATCCCTAGAGATCTGGAGCAAGGGGTGGGTTTAAAGATCTTACTAATATGATCACACTTAAAAAACCAAGGATCTATTACATCAAACCTAATCAATACCACTGCACTGTGAAATTTATGCATATAACTTACAAATTTATCTAAATATTCTAATGAATTCAAGTTTACATGGAAGACAGGTTCCTAAGGATTGAATAGGAATTTAAGGGCTCAGTTTTTGTACTACTTATTATAGAAAACATTAAATTGGAGCTCAGCCTTCCAAAGTATTAGAATCTGTGACCATCATGGTGGGGAAGATGGCAGCTGGCAGGCATTCATGGTGGTGAAACAGTATATGATAGCTTATAAATGATCCACAAGCACCAGGCAGGCAGGAAAGGAGGGCCTGATAGGTAAGAGAGAGGGTGAAAGACAGAATGTCTGAAGTGAGAGAAACTACTGGGAATGGCATAGGTTTTTGAAACCTCAAGGCCCACACCCAGTGACACACTCCCTCCAATCCATACTTCCTAATCTTTCCCAGTTCTACCAACTGTGGACCAAGCATTTAAATACATGAGTCTATGAGGGCCATTCCCATTCAAACCATTTAAAAAAAATCGAAATCACAGTCATAACATTTTTTAAAAGATTACATCAGAACTGAAAGAAAATATCTGGAATATCCTTAAAAAAAGAAAAAAAATAAATGAAAAGAAAATCAGATATTAAAGAAATCAGTATTCATGCAATGTCCAGGTTCCTAAGAAAAGAGAGGGTAATAAACTAAGACAACAAAACGTCAGAAACTGCTGATACAGTAACATTCATATTAGAAAATTGTTAACATACAAACTCTATCTACAGTGTGACTGGTGTTCATTTATCAATAATGACCTTATAAAGCAGAGAGACTTAGCACAAATACACATGGCAGCAGTAATTGTTAGTTTGAGGCATTATCTTACTTATTTTGAATACTTCTCTCTTAGGTAGGTTTTCTATTGATCCAAGCAAGGAGAGACGAGTTTATTTGGCTTATACATTCTAATCACAGTTCATCACTAAGGAAAGTCAGGGCAGGAACTCAAGGCAAAACCAAAACAGCAGCCAGGAAGGAATGCTGCTTACTGTCTGGCTTGCTCAGTGTGTCTCTATGCAACCACAACTGATGTTGCCTATGTGAACTCAATCTTCCCACATCAATTACTAATTAAGAAAATGCCCTCAGAGACTTGTCTACTACTAGCCAACCTAAAGGAGGCAATTCCTCATTTGAGGTTCTTCTTCCCAGAAACTATAGCCTGTGTCAAATTGACAAAAACAATCAATCATTCTCTGGTATATCTTAGGAAGATTGTGGATTGTAGCAAATTGTCAGGATATATATAATAATCTGATCATTTTACTAGTTATCTGAAATGAGACAATTAAGTCCTAGGTCTAATATATGAGGCAAAGCTCAATTTCAGAGTTCATGTTGCTAGCCTCAAGTAAGTCATACTCAAACCAAGTTTAATTTCTTTACCAAATTACTATTTTCCAAATATATAAAACGAGTCCTTAATAACTGAGACTGGTGGTGGTGGGTTATGGGGATGTCAGAGGCCATACTACACTGTTGCTTTGTGTCAAGTTTACTGACACTGTGCTCACCTTTCCATGCACGATGTTAAAGCCACACAGAGGTATTTAACAGACCTTACATAGACTATTGGAATTCTTTTACATTTAGTTCTCTCACTTATCTTACATTCAAAGGCATCTTAAACAAAACAAAAAAAGTTCAAATATATTCCAAGGGCACAAATTATACTAACTACATAAGAGAAAATTTAAAGTTGGTCTACTTTTCAAAAACTCATTTCACGTTTTCATCTGGTCTTCTTTAGGTTAGTAATATATTATCTTTCTCATTTCTGTTCCAAAATGTTGTGCCTGCAAAATTAGGCCCAGAGTCTTTTAGCAGTTCTTATGCTCTTATAAATCTTCAAGGATCATAAGAATTACCAATAATTTGAAGATCTTGATTGAATGCAGCTCCTCCTTGTATAACTTGTACCTTTACTTCTCCATACACTAGTTTCTATGCTTGTTTTATTGTTATTGGTGTTTGTAGTGGTCTGTCCTTCCTCTCTAAGAAGCTTCCAATACAGGGCTGAGGTCCCTCCTTCATTGTTACATACTATTATTACACTTCCCTGAACTAACTTTCTCTTAATGTTACAGAAAAAAACTTTCTGAACAGTGTTCCTATTTTCTAATGTCAACTCATTTGAACCCCAATTTTTCTGAGTTTTCTAAGAACCTTAAAAAAATACTTTACAGCTATTTGCTTCATTTAAAATATTGTGTTTATCTTTAATAAGCTCAAGGTGAAATCAGACCAAGGATCTTTTTACTGTCAGAAAATAAAATAAAATAAAAATTACATTTTTAATTTAACTCCTTAAGACAGTACTCTTTTTTGAAGAAATTTATAGTATGAAACATGTTAATCATTTCTATGGCCAAGTTCCTAACAGCTACAATTGATTAAATGATGAAGTATATATAAAATACTGTGTAAGCAAACTATGCTATAGAAGACCATCACAGAATGTCCATAATTTTTAGAATGTATCTTATATAACAGAACATATAACAACTCTGGGGGTCACTTTAAGTGTACATGTGATGTATATGTGTGTGTATGTATATATATTTGCATATGTGCATATATATATTCATATTTGGCTAAATAAGAAATGCCTAAAACATTTTCTTTTAGAAAAATAATATTTCATCTATATGCTTTTTTGTGCTTACCAAATTTATGTAATGAATATGTATCACTTTCATAATAGGACAAGCAGTATTATCAGAAAAGAACCAGCAGAGCCTAAGTATTCTACAAAGTGTAAGGAAGATTAACCTTGAAGTTGTCCTTTTATAATTTAATTATAGTAACAAGCTTATAAAATAAGTTCTAGGCCCCAAGACCCCCGATATCAGATAAAATATTATACATACATATATATGTATATAGATAAACCAATAATATATCTAATATACTCACACATACATGTATATAGATAAGAGAGACAAATATATATGTATCAAGATAATTGAACAATCATTAATATTTTTAGAGACTAGGTAGAAAAATAAATAAGGAATGTTGAAATAAGGAAAGGATGTTACAACTTTTTATATTAAAATAATTTTAATATTCTGAATATACCAAAAGTCCCCATAAAATAATTGGTAATAAAAGCAGAATAAAATTTATTAACATTTTAAATTGTGCTAAAATTTCCAAATCAAGTAAGCACTGTCACCTATGAAGTATCATAGCCAAGAGCACTCACTCTGATTTACAAATTTTTTATCTAGTTTAACATTAAATTACACTAACCCAAAAATAGTGCTTGGTAATCTCTCTCAGTAGCAGCATTTAGTTTTTCTATTCACATCCTGTAGACTAGACAGTCACCCAGTCTGGGCTTCCCTCATTCAAACAAATCCAGTCTTGCAAAAAATTACTACATATTAGCAGTTTCATTCATCTTTAATTCATTCCAAAGCAAAATCTCCTTAATTCCATCTTTAGGTAATTATTTCATTTTTCTATCTTGAATTTTACTTTCAATGTATAAAACTGCTTCAAAATTTGTTTCCCTAACCAAGTTTTGCATTCATAAAATATAATACTAAATATAATGCATTCTCAAGTTACAAGAAATAACAAAGCACCAAACCCATGAAAACAATACTGACATACTCCATTTATTTTAAATGTGCCATTAAACTGAAATCAGAAGTATGATCTTTTACATTTAGAAATGTAAATGACTATTATAAAACAAAGGCCAGCATTTCTCTCTCTACCTCTCTCATATTCGTTCTTGTATATACTTATAAGCCAGAGATAGCATGTAAAAAATGAATACACACCTTCCTTTAGTATATGCCAGGGTAGACACACAAAAACAAGAAAAAATTTTTGAAATCAGAGTGTAAAGGGACTCTGCTTTTTCAAACAATGCAGCACTGAAAGCCAGGTCAGCATCCTTGGGCATTACTAGGAAACTTTAGTTCATCTGGTTTTTCCATCATCCTCAAGATTCTTCTGAACAGTCAGAAAATCTTCCAGTCTCCTCCTACCTCACCTGTCCACAGACTTCCTTTAGCTTTCCTCTCTCTACTGTGTAATCCTGCTGTTGCAGATATTTAAGCTTTAAATGTTCAGAGATTCAACCCCCTTCTAAATATTAATTCAGCTCATTTTCTCACAGACACTGACTCAGCCGTGTGGGTTGTGCAGCACTGACGTTTCTAACCAAACAGCATCGTGTGAGCTGTGATCATCCCACTTCTCCATTCCTGAACAGTGATTGGATATTGTAATTGATAGGCAGGTGGAAGAAAACGCAGGAGATGAGGGCTTAGAGATATGTAGACATGTTGCCAAATGCCATCTGTAAAGCTAATTCCAGCTCTGACAGCTTGCCAGGTTTTAGGAACTAGAATGCAGATAACTCCTTCCTTTCAGTATCAGTGTATCCCTGGTAGGCAGTAAGCTCTTTTAAACCACAAGGAAAATACCTGCAACCTAAGGATCCACCCAACTATTCTTTTAAGAACCAAACTTTCCTATTCTAAATTGCTACTAGAACTATTAAAGGGAAACTAGAAAGCATGCTTTTCATGTTATGTCCAAAAACATGAGCATGTGTGCTTCTAGGTGGAAATGAAACCTTGCCGCAAAGTCTGATATTAGATGCATGTATGCATTTATCTTTAGAAACCTAAGCAGACTGCAGACAGCAGTTTTTACATAGTCATACTGTATTAAATCCAAGAGCTTTTTGTGTGTCTTTTAGTCAGACATTTTAACATTATACAAAAGAGGTGTTAAAGTCTTTTTTTAAATAGTAACAGATCTCTAATTTGTAATTTTAAAAAAAGCTGTCATATTTTGAGCCAAGTATACTTCAACTGAAATCACTGCTAACAATTTCAGCAAGCTAGGAAGCCCCTCTAATACATATCAACTACACTAGTTACATATACGTATGTGACATAGAAGCAAAGCTCACTGAATTTAACTTATTTGTACACAAACTGTAGGTCCACCATAGCATAACCACATTTAAAAAAAAAAAAGAGCGGAAATTGTATATATGCATGCAATAACAGCTGGTGGAAAAAAAAGCCATGGATTTGAAGGAGTCTGGGGAGAGAGATGTGGGAGGGTTTGAAAGGAGGAAAAGGAAGAGAGAAAAGTTTTAATTAAATTATCTCAAAACTAAGCAAAAAAAAAAAAATTGTGTTGCCTAGAAATCATGATTACTACACCAAGCCCTTGACTATCAACAAAAGTCAGTACACTTAAGAGAGTAATATTATCACTTTTATAAACCCACACTTATTTGATTAAAGCCAAAGAAGGCAGAGGGGCATTAAAATAAAGTATAAGGCTATTAAAAATATACATAAATATAGCGCATTTAACAGGACAATCTTTACATTACCTCCTAAAATTTCATGAGGAAGACTATGCTCACTTATTTACTATTAATAAATTGCCAGTCTTGCTTGAGGCAACAACATACCTAAATTACAACTGTATTTCCTTATGCCCAGTCCCCCTGTTCTAGAGATAGGCTTATAAGCAGATGCCTGTTGGAAATTTGCAAAAATATTGATTTTCTCATTCCCTTTTGGTGAAGAATGGCTAGAGCTACACATCCAACTTGTGATTATGAAGAAAGTCAGAACAATCAGAGGATTCTGACCCTGATATTCTTTAGCAACTAAGATGCACCAGGTATCTCTGAACCTCTGTATTTGAATACTAAAAACAAAACAAAACCCCACTTTAAGACACAGGCTTTTACTCAAATACCAAATACTCAAGAGTTAGCTGGTCTCTGTAATGATAAATTATTAAAATTTTAAAAAGAAAATTAATGAGAGTTCTATCTATAAATTAGAGCTCTGTGATTACATGCTGGATAGTCTTGGGCGAGACTATTAACCTTGTTTTTTTTAATCTATCTAATGGAAACAGTAGCACTATTCAAAGCTGCTTCCTCAGATCCAGGCCAGGTAATCTCCTGAAGGTCTGGCTAGACACACCCTTTATTCACTCTAATGCTTTAAGCGCCTCAGGACTAGTCATCTTACTTCCCACTAACTCAAGCTGACAATAGCCCTTCCTCAGAACTTCATTTTACAAGTCAAGGTCATGATTTATTGTGTCCTACAATTTTCTAATTAGTCTATATATGAATATTCACATTTCTGTAATAGTGCCCACAGCATCCTAACATACTCTGAATATCCTCCTGAAATGAAGGCAGATTTTTTTGTTTTGTTTAGTTTTGAAAATCATACAATTCTTTCTTTAAAGTGTCTTAAGTGAAATTTCTAAAACACATAGGACAAGAAACTTTGAAAAGTAAGCTGTTCTTGCTTGGGCATATTTTACATAAATGGGGCTTAATATAAACTCACTCAGGTTTCCTGGCCTTTTCCTTAACATTTAAAAAAATTATGTATATGCATGTATATTTGCATAAGTCTATGTACACCATGTGCATGCACATGCAAGTGCCCTTGGAAGCCAGAGGACAGGAGATCCCCTGCAACTGCAGTTGAAAGCAGCTATGAGCTGCCAGTTGTAGGTGCTAAGAACTGAATCCAGGCAGGTCCTCTTGGCCCCAGTAACATGTTTTGAAGACAGGTGATCATGTAGCCCCAGCTAACCTTTATCTCTGGATCCTCTTGACTTTACTCTCAAATGCCAGGACTATAAGCAAACACTACCACACCTAGCTTAAAAGAAATTTAAACTATTTTTTTTTCTTCTTCTTCTTCCTCCTCCCCCTTTTCCCTTACCGGACCCCCACCTCCCAGGCAAAGCAGGGCCTCAGTTTATAGTTCTGAATGGCCTTGAACTCAGAGAAATCTGCCTACTCCTGTCACCTGGGTGTGGCCACTACATGCCCGGCCTTACAGCTTACCCCAAAATAGCACTAAAAAGTTGCTAATAAAAAGCATAGTAGCAAAATTCGTTTTTAACATATACAAAGCCCTGTGCTCAATTCCCAACATCACAAAAAAACAATTTTTAAAATATAGATATTAAAGATACAGAAATAAGCCAGGCGGTAGTGGCACACACCTGTAATCCCAGTACTCTGAGAGGCAGAGGCAGGCGGATTTCTGAGTTTGAGGCCAGCCTGGTTTACAGAGTGAGTTCCAGGACAGCCAGGGCTATACAGAGAAACCCTGTCTCAAAAAACCAAATCAAAAAACAAAAAACAAAACAAAACAAGAAGATACAGAAATAAAAAAGGTTTCTGAAATGAAAACATTACTATAAAATTTCCCACTGAATGCATGAAGTCTTACTAAAAGCAAACTGACATTTCTACCCTTGTTACTTCATTAAATGTACAATTTAGTGCACATCAGAAGGAACATATCAAGAGTTAGAAAGCATAACACAAAATTCACTTGAAATTTATATATATACAATATGGTGTAGCTAGCTACAATCCCACACAGTAATAAAACTCATGTATCTTTAAAATCTCCCAAATAAGGACAAGATAATTATCTAGGAAATAATCAAGACTTTTATTTGAAGGATACACACACAGAATAAAACAAACCAAAAAATATTTACACTGTGTCCCACCTACTTGTAAATTAAGAAGTGAACATCAATTTAAGACAACACATGAAATTCTACAATATATGTAAGTATCTTCTCAGGAGAGTTAGGAAGTACCAATCAATGACTCATATTTTCTAAATATTTATGCTAAGTATTCAAATCAATTTTCTTCTTTTTTTAGTATTACAAAAAGGATTTCAAAGTTATGGTATTATTTTCAAGAAAGCATGTATTTGTTATCAGTAATCAAAAGAATTTTCTAATTTGAGTAATTTACACTTTCAGTAATATCTTTTACATGATAGTTATATAGCAAAATTCTCTATGAAAACATGCTTACATACCTGTGATATGTAGAATTTATTAGCTGTCAGTTAACCTTATTAAAATATCAAATTACAAAGTATTCTAAATGACTCATTTACCTCAGTACAAAATCAAATTTAAAAAAATAAAATACAGATAAGCATGAACTTTTGAGATCAATTTCACATCATGCATCAAACTCAAAATGAACCAGTAGAGGTCTGCAAAGATGACTTTTCCCATTTGATCAGTATGCCCACAGAACACATTTTGCATACTTAGAGATGTACTGAGGCAAGTACTGACAAACATAAAGCTGTCAACTTAAACCAGCACACATAATATATTTAAAAATAGAAATAAAACTTCTATTAGACAGTTTCAAGTACCTAAGAACTAACCTAACTTGC
Organism: Apodemus agrarius; assembly: GCA_964023405.1. Taxonomy (NCBI): domain Eukaryota; kingdom Metazoa; phylum Chordata; class Mammalia; order Rodentia; family Muridae; genus Apodemus; species Apodemus agrarius. The sequence continues at coordinate 106,421,998 of OZ030005.1, forward strand.
CAGAATTCCAAACTGATCACATTTTAACACCTAATTATTGAGTCGACTAAAATGTTAACATAATCTAGAGACAAAAGTATTCAAAGAAACAAAATACTGAAAAATTAAAAGGAAGAAATGTTTCTCTAAAAGCTATTTTAGGAGAACCACACATGCACAGTGCTTTGTAAAGGAGACCACATCCTGACAGGGCTTCCCACAGTCAAATGAAGCAGTGGTTTTTATAATCAGGCTGTTGAACAGAGATTTGATATGGGAAATATATATTTTTTCTACCTACCTTGAATGTTTATAAAGTTTACGAGGTCTACTATGCAATTTCCGATCCCAGTTCTCTGGATCACTGGAGTTACTGTCATAGGGATGAGGCCGTCCTGCCATCCCACTTCAAGATTCCTCACACTACTGCTCTGAAAGCACACATGTAGCACCCATAACCTACATAAAAGAGTAGTGTTGACCTTTAAATCTATTCCATGAAGAATAAAACAGCCATAGAATTTTATATAGTAGAGATTACTGTGGTGTACTTGTAGTTAAGTACATCACAAAATACTAAACATCAAATGTCACAAATCAGATTAAAATAAACCCCAGAAATCTTTTAAATGTACTTTCCACCTGATATATTTACTAAATTTACTACCCTTGTATAACAGTTTAATAATACAGCATTTACAGTGAGTAAATATACATCAATGATTATCTAAGTAACTTGTACTATCAAATATCAATCAGTACCCCCAAAACAAAAACAATCCATAGAATGATTATTTTACATAAATTTTCAGTTGGAATATTTCTTAATTGCCAAAAGTTAAGATGCTTAAAAAGCATTTTTTCTCTCCACCAAGGATTAAATTCAGGACCTAGTGGAGGCTAGTCATGTGCTCCACCCCTAAGCTATGATCCCTCAGTGTCACAAAGCATCTCAGGACCAAATAACAATGTTTTTTCCTTAACCAAATTGATGCTGAACAGAAAGTTAATTTTTACTGACAAATGTGTGTATACAGTTATCCTGTTTCCTTACAGTGGAATTACCACAAAATGCTTTATCAATAAAACCTATCAAATATTTTCCCATATATATGAGACTTATGACTACTAAATCTACCAAAGTTATAAAGAAACTCCAACAGCTTTACATAATATCTTAACTAAGCATTTAAAAAATATATCCAGATTTAATATTCCCAATCATGTTGCAAGAGTGGCATTCTAATCTCATATATAGAACAAAACAACCTCAGAATTTTGGTAATTTTGCTGAAGTTCACAATGTTGATCAGCCGTAGGATTACAAAAACAATGAGAATTTGGTATATAAAATAGTCCTGGTCTTGAAAACAAATTAGCTTTTACTTCCAGGGATTGTAAAACCCCCACACACTTACCACACAACCACTAACACCACCATAAAACCAAATGATAAATAAATGTTTAGCTAAATTATGGAAATCTGACTAGAACCAGGTTTTCTGACACTGGCTTTAGCATTCTTTCTCTACACTCATTTCTGACCTGGATTTGATGGAGAAGTTGTTTACAGAAGTCAAAGACAGGGCCAGTAAGATGGTTCCTTGGGTAAAGTACAGATACAAGCCTTGCAGCAGGATGGGTAGAATGGACTCTGAAGACTGTCCTCGGACCTCCACAAGCATGAGGTAGCATGTGGTGACACACACACACTACCACTACCAGTAATAATGATTTAAGTAAAAATACCAAAATTGGGAAAATACCTTCCTGAGTTTTATATGGCTTAATCATCTTGGTCTCTCATATCAGTTGGAGTCATCTGTAGTCACCAAATTAAAAAATCTGAAGTCATTCTTGACTTCTCACTTTCCCCTATCAAATCTACTTCAAAACTTTGATTCCTTCTTTTCCTTTTCAACCATAAAGCTGCTGCTGCCACCTTCATTATGAACCAACCTTTTCGTGTCTCAATAATCGTCTTAGTTAATCTCCTTACCACCATTTAATAGCACATTTGCTCCAATGAAATTAAAAAACAAAAACCACCAAACAAATCTTTCTAAAAACATTTAGTGGCTCTCCAATTCCTATACCTAAACTGCTTATAAAAAGTTCCTTCAAAAATTGGCACTTGAATCCCAAATATCCAATGTCACAGTAGACAAACTAAAGTGTACTATCGTTGACACTTCAAAAGCAATTATTGGAGTATGAATATATCCCTGTTCATATTTAGAGACAACAAAAATAGTCTATGGTCCAAATAACTTAGAAATACTTAGAAAACTTAGACATTACAGAGTCTGGACCTGTTGGTTAGGTCTGTACACATCTTTTAGGAGACTACCAAGTGTCAACTGAGAGTAAGGTGATTCAATTACTTCTACATTCCTATCTCTTGGATATTGTTATGGAGGCAAAATGTTATAACAGAAACTTTAAAAAGAACTCTAACACAGTAAATATGTGTTCCCTGGGATACTATTTCCAGATAGTATGAATTAATGACAATGACCCAGAAAAGAACATTAAAACAACAACAACAACAACAACAACAACAATAATAAAAAAATGTAAGGAGACAATTTACTGTTATCACTATGTATCAGTAAGCCAACAGGTTCATATGTTTCCTTCTACTTAAAACAATAAACAGCCCTACTTTATCTTGTTTGTATATTATGAAGAAATTTTAGAGCTAAGATCAAAATCCAATTTAACCAAAGCCCCATGATCTTTTCCAATGTACTCAGCTGCATATACAAAAATTAATGTTTGCTCCTTATTACCAGCAGATGTCCCTTTAAACCTCAGCCTTCTTGTGAATTCTTTCTTTGTAGGCTCAGTTTAGACAGGTTTAGACAAGAGCTTTTCTATTAATGTGAAATTGTGTGTGTGTGTGTGCGTATGCATGTGGAGGTCAGAGGTCGATGTGGATTGGCTTCAGTTCTCCACCTCATCTTTTGAGACAGTTTTTCACTGTATTCACTGACAGGATAGGTCAACGAACTCTGAAAATCCAGCTTCTCCAGTAAGTCCTTCCTGCACTAGTGTTACAGCCACATGCCCCCATACCTGCCATTTCACATGTGTGCCAGAGAATTCAGATCCTCATGCTTGCACAGCAGGAAACTTACTAATTAGGACATCTCCCCAGTGCCTACTTTTGTCCTTCAAACTAGAAATTAAAGTGTAGTGATTATTTTCGGAGAAAATAATGAAGGCTGTAGGTAATGGTGCTCTGGGAGTCATGTAATGAAAGGAGGAAACTGGTTTTCCTGCAAGCAGCGCGCACACGCGCGCGCACACGCACACACGCACACACACACACACACACACACACACTAAACAAATGAAAATCCAAGGAACAAAAATGATTTTTTTCTAAATGTAGCTGGTTAAGCTTCTTTATAGAAAGCAACAATTTAAAACTGAAAAGACTATTTTTAAAAGCCTGTTTAAAACAGTGGCTGGAGAATGGCTCAGTGGCTAAGAGCACTGGTTAGATTCCTAGCATCACCTTGTCAGCAATAGATCACAAGCATCTGTAACTTCAGTTGCAGGGGATTGTTGTCCTTTTCTGGCTCCATGACACCAGGCACCCAAGTGTTACATAGACATACATGCACGCAAAACATTCATACACATAAATTTTTAAAAAAAATTAAGCCTATTGCCAGGCAGTGGTGATGCACACCTTTAATCCCAGCACTCGGGAGGCAGTGGCAGGCAGATTTCTGAGTCCAAGGCCAGCCTGGTCTACAGAGTGAGTTCCAGGACAGCCAGGGCTACACAGAGAAACCCTGTCTCAAAAAACAAAAAGCAAACAAACAAAAAACAAAAACAAAAAAATTAAGCCTAGAAAATTTAGCCTTTAAAACTAGAAAATCTCAAAAGCAAATCACAGTGAAAGGCACAGACCAAGTTCAGTTACAAGATTTTCTGCTTAGATTCTTCTATTTCACTCTCAAATAGGGTGAATAAACACCAAGAAGCCATGCAGCTCAACATGGAAGAGAAATTCTCAACACTGCAAGTACAAATAGAAATTTAAAGCATATATACTGAAAATTGGAGGAGAAACATGAAAAGGTAAAGACCCAAAATCTGAGCTAAACTTGCCTGGATCACTGATTTGCTGTAAATTCTACATCAGGGGAGATAGACACTGGATAATCCCAATAACCTGCACACCCCCACCCCCACCCCCAATGTAGACCACAGAAGAATCTCCACTAGGAACAATCTACCCTCAAAAGTTGCAAAATACAAAATCTATGATTTAATGTTTCTTTTCTTTTTTTTTTTAAAAAAAGATTTATTTATTTATTTATTTATTTATTTATTTATTTATTGTATGTACACTGTAGCTGTCTTCAGACATACCAGAAAAGTGTGTCAGATTTCATTATGGATGGTTGTGTGCCACCATGTGGTTGCTGAGATTTGAACTCAGGACCTTTGGAAGAGCAGTCAGTGCTCTTAACCACTGAGCCATCTCACCAGCCCGACTTAATGTTTCTTAACTCAGTGTATTCCTTAATCATATATAACACAAGCAGCAGAAAACTGAAACCTTTACTGTTTAGGATGTTAATGAACAGAGACCACTAGCAAACAGGCTGGAAACAAAGTGTTCTTATCTCCCACTCACCTATCTCAACCCTCAAAGACACAGAAAGGGTAAATTTAAAAAATCTGATTATAATCTTTGTTCAAATTCCTAGCTAACATCAAATAACAATAGGTACAGGAAGAAATTCCTTCCACAGACTTGCTCCCAGATATGAAGCCAATGAAAGAGAAGCTTTAAAAGGGAAGAACTGGTCGACAGAGCTGCTATACAGTGCAGGGGAGTTAAATCTGCCTGACTCCAGGCTAAATAGTAGTCCTTAGAACAATAAACAACTCCTATGAGAATACCATAACAGCCAAAATTCAACTAAAAATTGTGGCATGCCAAGAAAGATGACAATAAAGAGGATCGGATAAAACAAAAACAAAACAAAACAAAAGCAAAACACAAAAACCCCCAACTCCATGTGGACCCAGATGTTGGGTTACCAAAATTCAAAGCACTCTTTTGAATATATTCAAACAAAGGCCCATAGATGCACAGATCTGAAAGAAGAATTTTGATGAGTAACAAAGAGAATCTCCAGAGCTAAATGACAAGTATCAAAAAGTAAAATGAAAAATCACCTTGAGCTAAAAGGAATACTAAAATGAGAAATAAGAGCAGATGGCAAAGAGAACTGAGCAGAGCTGCAAAGAGCTGGGGGACATCTAATAACACACTTAACACATTCATTAAGTATTTGGAGCCACTACTATTACACAACATGAATTATTATTAAAAGCTTTAGAGAAGCCAGATTTAAAGGAATGTCTGGAAATATCAGATAGAAATTAAAGGAGAAATATTTTCCATTGTATTCTTTCCTACACTATTTGAATTTTCTAATTATGGTTTGTATAATGATAAACTAACAACATACTGGTAAATAAAGTATTTAGAGATGGCTTTGTGATAGAAATCTTTAACAGAATTTTTCTTCTTGAATAACTGCCTAAATATAATTCTGTTTTGGTTATGTACAATGATCAACACATATAGACTAGCAAAATGTTTCTGCCATTATGTCCCTCAAATACTACACGATCCTTGAGGACAAAACACAAAGTATAATTTATGTTTATGATCCCATGGCTTAGTACAGCTTACTGTAACCTGAAAATAAGCTTTTATAAAATGTTTTAATTAAGTAATTAAGATGAAAAAACCTAAAGGGCATGTATTATGATTCACTAATGCGGAGGAAATGCAAAGTATAAATATTTATGTCTTTATAGTGGCTTGTTTTAAAAGAGAATTATCATATGATTGAACCTACAATTCAGTCATGGCGAAAAGCACTGAAGGCAAAAAATTATAATTCAATTTAAATCTAATGACAATACCTGCTCATAAGCAACATAAACCAAGAAAGGAGAAATAGGGCTTTGGATTTAGCTCATTCTTGTTTGAGTTCTATCTTCTCACTCACACACACACACACACACACACACACACACACACAGGGATGAGGGAGGAACAGAGAAATATAGATATGTAGAGAGAAAAATAAGTATAAATCTCCTGAAAATATTTTTTAAAGATACCAAATAGCCCTAGGTTTCCCCAATATCCCTCAAAGATAGTTGTTTACTTCACACACAAGCCCTTTCAAATGTCAAATTGAGAATTTATTCAATTTCAATTCAAATTCAAATAAGAAAAGTTTATTTTTTTCTGACTTGTTGCAATCAAAATATGAGTTTATTTTTACAGTGCTAGGGATCAAAGCTAGGATTTTATGCATGACAAGAAATGTTCCACTGAGTTACACCCTCAGCCTCTGAGCTATATGTTTTTTTTGTGTGCATGCACTGTGTATGTGGAAGATGGAGTTCAAAGTTGGGTGTCAGTCCGCAGGACAAAGTTCACATCCTTGTAAGGCAATCTCTCTCAGTTAGCCTGGAACTCTGTCAGGTTATACTGGATGGCCAGCAAGCCCTGGAGAGTTCCATGTCTTCAACTTCCTTGCACTAAGATTAGACACAAGTAATTTTTTAATGGGGCTTTGGTGATTGAACCCAGATCCTCAGGCTGAATGACCTGAACTAAGTCATTTTCCCAACATCCAAAATACTACACTTCATAGATTTTGTATTAAAATTACTTTGTTCATGTATCTCATCCTCTGCCTCATTTCCTGCCGTGCCATGCCTGCATTCCCCATCGCTCCCTTCCTCCCTCACCCTTTATTTTGCTTTTTTTTTTTTTTTTTTTCTTGATAGGATCTTGCTATAAATCCCAGGCAAGCCTCGTACTGGAAACCATGCTTCAATCTTCGAACTGCTAAGGCTGGCTGTATTTATTCCTCATGGGCCAGCTTGTGTTCCCTTTCTGTGTGTGTGTACCTAAACATGCACTTCACTCATTTCTTTTTTCTTTTCCTTCCTTTCTTTCTTTTTTTTTTTTTCTTTTTTTTTTTTTCTTTTTTTTTTTTTTTTTGGTTTTCCAAGACAGGGAGTCAGGGTTTCTCTGTGTAGCCCTGGCTGTCCTGGAACTCACTCTGTAGACCAGGCTGGCCTCGAACTCAGAAATCCGCCTGTCTCTGCCTCCCAAGTGCTGGGATTAAAGGTGTGCACCACCACTGCCCGACTTCACTCATTTCTTTTTTTTTTTTTTTTTTTTTTTTTTTTTTGGTTTTTTGGTTTTTCAAGACAGGGTTTCTCTGTGTAGTCCTGGCTGACCTGGAGCTCACTCTGTAGACCAGGCTGGCCTCGAACTCAGAAATCCACCTGCCTCTGCCTCCCAAGTGCTGGGATTAAAGGCATGTGCCACCACCGCCCGGCTTCACTCATTTCTTAATCAAGGTATTAATACATTTAAAAAATTGTTCCTTTCTTGTTTTGACCAGCACAATAAATGTTTAAAGTTCCTTCTGAAGTCCAAGTATTTCCAAACATCTGCTTAACATGTTTAGCATGTTTAAAACTAAATGAACAAATCCTATATCGTAATTTATAAGTTCTTTAACTCACTAAAAGATACAATTTTAAGTTAAAATATCACTTTGTTTTCTATATGATTCTATGTTTTCTTCTTACTATATCCAAAGAGTTAAACCTTCAAAACCAGAAATATTTTAAAATCAAAGCAAACCAGTTTGACATGGGATTAACAGAGAAAATTCCTAGAAGGTACCCAAATACATTATATTCAACTCTAAGAAGCGGCAAACTAAATAACTTACACATTGTTTTCTTTCATGACGCTTTTCTAAGGCTATGTACTTTTCAGTCTATTAATGCAGCTTCATTTTGACCTATTTATTATTTCCTCACAACTTTCATTCCTTTTGTATTTTTTGCTTGTCTAGAAAGTGTCAAGATGTGAGCTCTAGATTAGAGTGTTCTACAACAGAAAGAACTATATGAAAACAATAATGTTTTAATCTGTGATGTCTAAAAGAGCCATGGAGCTATTATGAAATGTGGCTACTACAACCTTCCTATATACTAGAAACAAACTGGGAATGAAACAGGTAAGTAACCTCATTCACAACTGCTTCAAAACAGACATGCATAAATACTTTGGAATAAAACTAACCAAGGAAATCAAAGATTTTCTTATGTTAAAAACTTAAGTTAAAGAGCACACTATGTGGTGGTTTGAATGAGATGTCTCTCATATAGAGTCAGATGTCTGAATACTCAATCCCTACTTGGTGGTACTGTTTGGGGAGGTTTAGGTATGGAAAAGTATACCACTGTGGTTGGACACTGAGAGCTAAAAAAAAACTCTTGCCATTTCTAGTTTGCTCTCTCTATGGTTTAAGATGTGAACTCTCAGCTTGTTCCAGCCACTCTACCTACCTGCTGCCAGGCTTCCCTGTCCTGCGGCTGCTGGACTCTTCCCCGTACCCCCCCAACCATAAACTCAAATAAACCCTTCTTTCTGTAAGTTGCATTTTGTTACAGCAATGAAAAAGTAACTAATACACACTGAAAGACAAAAAGATTTTCCATAGTCGTGGATCAGAAGAATATTATAAAAGCAATTTACAGATTCAAAGTATTCCCTATAAAACGCCAATGTTATCATACACTGAAACAGAAAAGGCAACAATAAATCCTTAAAGATCATATAGACGCACAAAAGACCCCAATAACCAAAAATTCCTAAGCAAAAATAATGCTGAAAGCATCACTATACCTGATCAAGTTATACTACAGTCATCAAAAATAAAGAAAAACAGTATGAGCACCAAAATTGTTCAATGGAACAGAGAAGGAAAACAGAGATATAAACCTACAGCTACTGTCACCCAGTTTAGAAAAAAATACAAAAACATATATTGGGAGAAAAAAACCCAAAAAACAAAAAACCAGCCTCTTCAAATGATACTGGGAAAGCTAGATAGCCTTACGTAGAAGAAAAATAGTCCTCTATGTTTCATCTTTTAACAAAAATCAACTCCAGTGAGTCAGACCTTAATGAAGACCTGAAATTCTGAAACTATTAGAGAGAAGTACAGGGAAAAATGGTCCAAGATAAAACTATACTTTCAGTTCTAATTATGATTCCAGTCACTCAGGAAATAATGCCAACTGAAAAATGGGACCTCATAAAATTTAAAAACTTCTACAAAGAATGGAAGCAGTCAACCCAGTAGACATAGCCTACAGAATGAAGAAAATCTCTGCTACCTATATATCTGACGGTAGTATCTAGAATATATAAGGAACAAAGAAGCCTAAGCAAGAAATACAACAACCTGGCTAATGAAATGAACACACAGTTCTATTCCACTAGCCATGACAGGAATACAAATCAAAACCACACTGAGTTTGTCTAACCCAGCAAGAATGACAGTCATAAAGAAAACAGAGAACACCAAATGCTGGTGAGGATGTTGACAAACAGAAATTCTTACTGCTATTAGAAATGTAAACTAGTTTAGTCACCATGGATGGCACAATAAAGGTTCCTTAAAAAAAAAAAAACAAAAAAACAAAAAAAAAAAAACAAAAAAACAAAAACTAAAAATAGACCTACCAGATGGACCCAAGTCAGATCATTCCTGGGTATTTACTCAAAAGACTCCAAGTAATCAAAATTATAAAATCAAATTATAGAACTATAGTAATCAAATTATAGAATCAACCCAGTGTCCAACAACAGAAAAAAAGACTAAGAAAATGTGATCTACTTATATACAATGGATATATACTTTTGGTCATAGAGCAGCTGTGTGGTTTCCAGAAAAATGGATTCATCTTGAGGACAAATGTTTTCTCTCATTTGTGGTTCCTAGTTTTTATAGAGATACATAAAATTATATAGAGATATTTGACATTAAAATAGAAGTAAAACTGTCTAAGGGAACAAAAGGGACAGGGAGGAGAGAAAGCCAAGAAAAACAAGGGCAGGTAGGGTAGGTATGGAGGTATCTGTTCAATGTACAGTTTATGTGCATACACACACACACACACACACACACACACACACACACAATTTTTGTTCCTAAATAAGTGCTAAGAAATAGTTTAGTGGCTAAGAGCACTTGCTGGTCTTTCAGAGAAGCTAGTTTCCATTCCCAGCAGTCATACAGCAGCTCACAACCATCTGTATCTTCAGTTGCAGGAGATTCAGCACCCTTTTCCTGGCATCCATTGATACCAGGCACACATACAGTGCACTTACATACATCTAGACAAAACATTCATGCATAAAACAATTTTTAGAAAATTAAAAAGGGAGAAAAGATAGTGTCTGATTTTTTTATTTTTAATTTTAATTTATATTTTATGTTTTGGTTTTTGGAGAAAGGTTTTTGTGATAGCTCTGGTTGTCCTGGAACTCATCATGTTAACCTTGAACTCAGAGATCCTCTAGCCTCCACTTTCCCAGTCCAGAGATGAAGGGTGTGCACCACCACTGTTTAGCATGTCTGTTTATTTTCTTTTCGCTTTGTTTTGTTTTTGAGATAGGGTCTCTAAGCAACTCACCAAGCAGACCAGACTGGCCTTGAACTCACAAAGATCCTCTTGCTTCTGCCTCCTCAGTGATAAGATTTGGTATGTGGCACCACACCTGGCTCAAAAAGATAGTGTCTACTTCAACTGAAGAATGTGGTTTGGTTTCTCTAGACAAAGTATCACCATGTAATCTAGACTAGCTTTACACTTAGTATGTAGCTCAAACTAGCATCCATCTCAGTGATTGGTCTGTCTCAGTCTCTTGGGTACACAGATTCCAGACCTATGCCACCATACATAAATGAAGTGGATTTTTAACTCTTTCTTAAAATTAATTTAAATAGCCACATGTGCCCATGTTATAGCTATTTCTTTGGGGTTTGACATGGTCATCATGTTCTTGAAGTTGAGCAGCTGTAATAACCAAGAAGGCTGGTAGCTACTGGATTTGCCAGTACAGAAGCAAAATATTACAGCCTTTTTCGTAAAAGAAGCTATGTTTTCCTCTTCATTTTAAACAATCAGAAAGTTGCCTTGGGACAAAATATAACAGAAAAACACTCTTTAGATATCTTTATAACTTAGGAATCTGGGCAGTGTTCCATTTTGAGAATAAACAATTTTTTTATATTCAAAGACCTTTAAATTAAGATTGAGTTCAGTAACTTGCTTTAGCATCTATTACACAGCCAATTAAAGCTATGATCCATACACCTCTACAGTCAAATTTGGTATTTTTTCAATTATACTATACCATCTCTCAGATTTAATACACAACTCATCCAAATGTCAGACTCAGCTAATACAAAGTAATGACATTTCAAAAAAGTAAAAGATAAAAAGATGACAGGTAAGATTTAGAGCTGAGGACTTGCTTTCCTAAAATTCCAGAAATCAAAAAGTTCAAAATAAAACATTTTAAAAAACAAACAAACAAACAAGGAAAAACAATGGGTAAACACTGATTTTCAGAATAAAAAACAAGACCACTAAGATTCACATTTAAAACAAAAAACAAACAAATGAAAAACTTCTGAGCCCTGGAAGCTAAAGAGATGGCTCCCTGGTTAAAACGTACTTAACAATACAATCAGGAGAACCAGAATTTGGATCCAGTACCCACATAAGTCCAGCTCAAAAGAATGGGGTGCCCAAGAATGGGGTGCCCTTTTCTGTCCTCCATGTGCATATGTGTGTATCAGTGCACAGACATGTGTATATACACTCAGGGACACAGAAACATGAAGATACACATAATTAAAGTCTTAAAAAAAAAGCTAACAACAATCTTTCAAGGCAAAGAATTCTAGTATATATAAGAAACAAGAATGTACAACCAGTAGCCATATGCTAAAGTTTTTAGCAAAGACCCACCAAAGAAATCAGGAACTGGAACTGAGACTGCAGACTTCCAAGAATCATCCAACTAAATGATATAAAAAGATAGGTGGCAAACTATAAATTTTATAACATAAAATAAAGGGTTAGTTTTAAACATACAATTTACACCCCCACACACCCCAAATTGGTCAAAAGTGGGAAAAGAAGAAATTTTAAATCAGCTGTTTAATTATCAATGTTTTTGTGTGACGATAACCGAAGTGTCTGAATGATAACCAAGGTAACTTTATTGGAAAAATGAATGCTCAAGTTTACGAGATAAACTTTTAAAGTAGTTATATATTCTAACACAATCATTCAAAGTTTGTAGAATAAAATTTTCATCAAAACATTTCATAAGAAATGTTTCAAAGTTCTCATCAAACAATGTCAAAATTAACAGCTATTTAAGACTACTGTTAAATAGTATCATTCACTAGGGATACATAGATACCTAAAATATAGCAGCTTTTAACTTTCAATGTGTTCTGAGCTCAACTAACATAAAGGATAATATATAACTCAGATATCCTATCATAGCAGTATTAAATATATAGTAAGAATTTATTAAAAAAGGAAAATGAAAAAATCATGCAGTAAAAGTCCAACATGAACAGAAGTTTTAATGTCTCCTTCCTACTGCATGATAAACATTTTTTTACATACCTCATAAAGTAGTACATTTAGTCCACTAGAGATAGTACTGGAACAAAACACTCAGCAAACTTTCTATCTACATTATAGACTCAACCTTCCAATTACTAGGTATAACTTACTACCTTAATCAGCTAAGAGGTTTTGATCCATGTTTGTTTCAGTTTTCTCTTCTTACTTTTTAGAGTATTAATTGATTTTGTCTATTATACTCTGATAATCCCACTAGTCTCTAATAACTAAATATTGTCTTTTAAAGGAGAAACTAGCAATGTTGGAGAACTTAACAAAAAGACTGAAGAGTATCCTACAGTTAACTATCATACGGAAAGTTACAGGATTCTATAAGCAGTCGTACATGGCTAAGGGATGCAGCTCAACAAAAGAGCCTGTTAGCATGTCAAAGAACCAGGCCCTGCCTGGGTTTGACCCTCGGCACTGAAGCACTGAAAAAGCACACATATACAACACACACATAGCCTCTAAATGAATAAATGAAGAGTTTAAAGAAGCAGATACCACCATTTGCTTTCTAGACATTAGAAAACTAAAATCAAGCCCATACTCTGTAAAACAAACTGCCCTGAATGAAATAATTACTTTAAAAATAAGTCAGCACTTTGTATGCCTGTCCAAAACTGAGAAAATCTTAAAAAGTATTTGTTGCAAAAATGTTTATCTACAATTCTTTCTTAGGTAACTGAGCTTTAAACTTTATTTTTATAGGGGATGGAGGGCAGACAAGAGGGCTCAGTGGACAATGGTGCTTGTAAGCCTGTAAGGCAGGGCAAGCCTGATGCCCTGAGTTCAAACCCCCACCCCCTAACCCATGTGAAGGAGGAAGAAGAGTACCAATTTCACATACCATCCTGATCTCCACATATGCTCTGTGGTATGTTCATCCTCTAGAACCCATTACCACCCACCCATCAACAATAACAGCTATTTTTAAATTACTTTTAGGCTGGCATTTAATATAGTCTGCAAACAAAAAAATCCAGAATGTTCTACTCACTACAAATAATAATAATCAAATATCTTAAAGTGGAAAGTAAAATAATTTAATTAATAAATGTTTTGGTTTAAAAAAATTCTAATAGACAATTTTCAAAATACTCACCCCTCTTTTTTTCTACCTGGCATTCAAATTATATAAACTAACAAATACCAGAAAATGAATACCAACATTGGAAATAAGTAGGGCTTCCTATTGTGCAATGCTTACTAGAATAAAGAAAAAGGAAGCTTTTGTAATTGCAGTAGAAGAATTATACTGTCAAAAGCTATAAATAAAATTTTGCATGTGTCCTTTCTAAATGAGATCAACAAATATGTACATAAGTGCTAAAAATTTATATTAATATGTTTTATTATTTACACATTTTAAAATACTTCCTTTATCTTTAAATCCCTAGCTATTATGTTCTATATACATTTTCATGTGAAGAAACAAATTATTAAAGAGATTAAGTAACTTTATCATCAAAGAGCTAAGGTGAGCTTTAAACTCAAATATAAATGATTCCAAATAACTCAAGAATAAAAATATGACAATTTTAAATTACCTTAAAAAATTATTCATAGTGTCTAGTCAAGTAGTATTTTAATCAGTCATTCACTATGGCAGACTCTCATCTTATTCCCAGCCAAATACAAAATGTTAATTTTTTTATGTCCCCAAGTACTAATATATCATTTCTTTCATCTACAACAATAAAAATGAGTAGTTAACCTTCTGTATTCTCATGTTCAACACCCACAGTTTTAATCAACTCAAGATTATACAGTTTTTGTCATTAATTTCCAAATATAGTAGAACAACTATCTGCATAGATTTTACATTGAGTTAGCATTAATTTATCTCAAAATTGCTTAGAGTATATAGAGGATTTATTGTGTATAGGTTATACAGAAATATTACTCTTTTATAGCAAGAGCTTATGCATCTAAGGACTTAATATTCATGGAGTGATTAGCACTAATCCTCCTTGGACTTTAAAGACATATAATCAGGTACATTACATTTCTAAATAGAATATAATTAAGTTACTAATAAATAAAGGTATCTTTGCTTTTACTGGCAAAGATGAAGCAATGATACCTCACGATCTTCAGAAATCTGTGACATAAGGTTGCATATGTAACAAACTTTCCTCTTTATGTTTTACTATTTCAAATATGGGTAAGGTGGCTATTAACCAAAATGTTTGGGATAACAAATGTTCCAGATTCCGGAGTTATTCAGATTTCACAATGCAATCACAGATTCACCTATTCTAATCCAAAAAATCTGACAACCAAATACTCTACAGATTTATTTAACTCACTGCATTCCCACCATCTGTAAACTCATCCTTTTAATCTTTCTCTAGAGAGCATCTCTTGAATTCTAGTTTGTTACCTTCTTTGCAAAGAGGTTATCAGTTTCAAGGACCACAAAGTAAACCAGGAGGAAATGATAAGGAACCTGCAACATTAGCTTGAACCCTATTAAACATTCAATCAAAGAGAGAAAAACAAAACTCTAAACTGAGTTGAGTATCCCTTATCTAAAATGCCTGGGCCCAAAAGTATTTCAGATTCCAGATTACTTGTGGATTTTTTTTTTTTTTTTAAGTTCTGGAATGTTTGCATATATGAATTAAATTATCTTGGACCCAACCAAGACTAAACACAAACTCATTTACATTTTACAAATAGTATATACACATACTCTAAAGGTAATTTTATACATGAAACAAACCTTTAGATTGGTGAACAGGTGGATGCAGCATTTCAGAGTTCAGATTTAGGATTAGGCGATGCCTAACTTGTAAAACTCTTCCTCTATAACAAACATCTGTAACTATCTCTTTCCACATAGCCAGCCTCTGCCATAACTTTACTCCAGACCAACAAAGAAACAATAAAGGAGTTTGATAGATGAGGATTAAAAATATAACCCAAACCACTGGCCAAACTGTAAATCACTTCAATTGTAAATTACACTTACCCAGTTAGAAATGTAGATGTTCCATTTCCTTCTCCCTCACAGAGGTCCAGCCTGCTCAGATAAACCTACCATACAGATGAATATATTGAAAATGTATGTTCTAAGAAACAGGAGACCCAAAAACAGAACCAAAGGCACTGAGGAAAGTACATTCAACCCCTTCTTCTTCTTCTTCTTCTTCTTCTTTTTTTTTTTTTTTTTTTTTTTTTTTGAGACAGGGTTTCTCTGTGTAGCTCTGGCTGTCCTGGAACTCACTTTGTAGACCAGGCTGGCCTTGAACTCAGAGATCCACCTGCCTCTGCCTCCCAAGTGCTGGGATTAAAGGCGTGCACCACCACCACCACCGCCCGGCCTCAACCCCTTCTTCTAATCCTCATTGGAAAAATAACTTTGGAGAGTGGAAGGAGGGGGTGAAAGCTACTTGCAAACAAGCATTTCCTTCTTAAGAAGTCACCATAGAAACATGGGGGAAAATGACGGTCCACCCTCCTCACCCCAACAAGACAATCCACACAAATATACAACAAATCCCTAAAACAAAAAGTTTACTAACCTGGGCATTAAGGCACTTACAGAAACTGAATTGACAATCAGGGAGCCTGTATGGTCTAACCTAGGTCCTCTGTACGTTATGGTTGTATAGCTTGGTCTTGTGGGACTACTAACAGTGGGGGCAGGGGTCATCTCTGACTCTTTTCTTTGCCTCCTTTTGGGACCCTTTTCCTCCTACTGGGTTGCTTTGTTCAACTTAATATGAGGTATGTGCCTAGTCTTGATATGCCATGTTCAGCTGATATCCCCGGAGCCCTGTCCTTTTCTGAAGGGAAACGGAGGAGGAGTGGAGAGGGTAAGTTGGGGCAAAGGAGCTAGGAGCAGTGAGGGGAAACCAGTAAGGATATAATAAATGAAAATAATAAATAAAACAAAAAATGGTTTTAAAACTCTCAGGAATATTTTATAAACATAACACATCTCTCTTTTCACCTCTTGCTCTAGAGAGAAGCAGGGAACTGATGAATAGATATTAGCCTCACTGAACTTAAACTGGGCTAAACATAAGAAAATCTAGTATATGACACCTCCCTCCCAAAGTCCTGACTTAAAAAACAATATCCTTTGCAGTCTTCATACAAGTTATAATAAACTCAGTTGTAAAAGTCAGTCCAATTTTAACAACTGCACGGTAACAAAGGAATATTTAGCTATTCCTTCTTCCTTTTTGAGACTCTTCCTTACCTGGCTTTCATGACTTTACCTCTAAGATAAAGACCCTAACTTTGCAAGATCCACCTCTTGGGACTTGAGTTTGACCTATAAACTCCTCATTCCTCACAGCCCAAAAAAGCTTGAGCAGATTATGTGATTAAAATACTCCCTACTAGTGCATAAATGAGCTTTAATCCACAAGGTTCAATTCCACAAATGCCATTAAGTCATACTACGTATTAGACACAAAGTTTAATCAAAGTACCCATTCTTCTTACTAGAAAAAAGAATTTCAATCAATGGTTTCTGTAAAGAGGCACAAGAATGTCTGTTTCACATCACACTTCCTTTATCCCCTTCCCAAGCTCCACACTCTCCCCAGGCTCCAGGGGTCCATATTTCCTCTGGTAAAAGGCAATACCCCAGGACACAATGTGGTAAGGAATAGCAATAGTAAGTATTCAAATCCTGAAATGGATTGTAGATGGTATCCTGGACTTAATTTTATATATTAGGTACAAGAATAATAAAGACCTTCTAAATACACCAATATACTCTTAAGATACTTATAAACCAAATAATAAACACAAATTGATAAAGTTTTCATCAGTTATTCCCATATTAAAATGTTAATATAGTCTCTCTTAAAGTAGATATTCCAAGGTTATCAATAGATGCCTAAAACTGTGACGAGTACCAAATGAGGCCTTATGTATACATACCTATGGGAAACTTTACTGGTTAGGCACAGTAACAGTAATTAACAGTAAGATAGAAAAATTGTAATATACCCTAGTAAAATGTTTCTGTGACTAGAGTTACACATCCTAGCAACCGTGGCATGATTTTTTTTTCTTTCCTTATAAAGTTAGGAACATTCACTTTTCTCACATACAAGGAGCACATTATGGATTCTTGTTGACATAGACAAATTAGTAACAGCACTACTTTTGTATTGTGGGCCATCATTAAATAAAATAAGGGTTCTTGAACACACTGTAAAATTATCAGTCAGTCTGATAAATTACTACTAAAGTGGCAGATGGATGGGAGCATATCCTGGTCTGATTCACTGGAGAAAAAAGTGGTTTACATTCCAGGCAGGGCAGTGTGAGAAATATGATTTTATCATTGAACTTGGAATAGTATACAATTTAAAACTTATGAGCTTCTTATTTATGGATTTTTTTCCATTTAATGATTTCAAACCAGTAATAAACTACAAAAAACAAAAGTGCAGAAAGACAATGAGAGACTACTTTAGAAATTATTTAATCTGTAGCCCTGTATTTAAAGGGCACTAAACCATCTATTTATTTTATTAAGAGCTGACATTTTTTCACAATTTTTCTACAAATTTATAATTCCAAACTGACATAGTTGACTTAAACTTGTTTCTAGTTATAAAATTAATTCTGACCTATACACAGCTTCCTAAATCAAGATATAAAACATAGCTCTAAAATACTCTTTTATGTTAAAATACAACTGGGTTTGGTTGGGTCACATGAAGGTATTTTTGTTTTACCTGTCAATACTTCAAAAATCAGGAAATCATAAAGATTTCTTTTAAGAAGGCTGAAGAGTGATTCCACATACATGTATACAATTAATCAGACTTGGATACTGCGGCCTCAGACGACAGAAGCTCTCTGTGCACTGACATGCTCATTGTTGTCTAGTACCTGAAGGCATGGGATGTTACTCATTCTTATCTGAGAGATGCAGAGTATCTCCACTTCATTGGTATACTTCATGAGACCATTTAAAAGTAAAAGGCCACAAAAGCAGACCACAGTTCTTTGTGAGTTCATTTAATGGTTAAAAAAGAAAATTACACAAGTCTTTGAAGAACAGAAAGACTGAAACAGAACAAACTTCAGACTGGTGGGAGGATAACACAGGAGGTGAAAAGCCCACCTGGAAGTTTGAATAGTGTGGCGTATGTCTAACAACTCAGAACATTGCTTGGAGCTTTCTGAACTCCGCTGCTCTGGGCCCTAAGCACTCTGCGTGTTTCTGAAGCTCCCTTCTTACCTTCTCTCCACCCCTAAGGATAAACGCTGAACACTAAGCTCTGTGTTAGAGAAAATTATTAAGCCTAAAATCTTCAAAATTAACTGTTCTCGGAAACTATGTTAACTCATCTTCCCATTTAGTAATTTTCCAAGTACTTTCTACTGCTTTCTGCTTTAATATTCAGTATCAGACCGTGGTTCAATGCCCAGGGTTGGGCTCTAGATGGCCGGTCCAGTACAGAAACTTTTTCAGGCTCTACATTCACGTGTTTTATTATATCTTTTCGTCCAATTTCTTCAGTCTATTTCATTCAAAACTCATCCCTAAACCCCTCTCTAAAAAGTTTTGATCAAATTTGGCTAGTGGAGCTAGAAAAGAGTGGGAGGCAGAGAAGAAACCCAACTGCCAATCAACCATTGTTCTGCTTCATTCAGATTGGTTACTTAAATAAAAAGCATGCAGACTCTTATACGGCTATAAAATAATTTCATAAGCTAAGTGCACAAAGTGGAAAACTTTTTAGCACGTCGTGGACTCCAAATACCACTAAGAGGCTAAGACTCAAAATTTTAAAGGGAAAAAAAGAGAAATGGGAATCTGGGAAAGGCTAAGGTTAGGCACACTAGCCCACATTAACAAACTAAGTGAAATCTCAGCTCCTCTCAAGCCCATACACCCCAAAATAAGGGGTGTCGGGGGGCTTGTGACTTAATCAGAACCTTTTCTGGGCAAGTTAGGGGGAAACAAAGCTTTACCATTGGTGATATGGTTCCAGGATAAAATCACACAGCACATTACAGGTGTCTCATCCTCCACCCAAAGAGCGACTCCCCCCACCTCCTTATCCCCAAACCGGGAGCCTTACTCACCGCCCTATTGTGATGCGCTGTCTTAGGGCTGTCGCTGCGGTGACCCAAAGATGATAGGAAAGGGGCGGGGCACTGGCTTACTCTTGCCCTGGAAAGGAGGTTGGAAAGGAGGTGTGAGAAAATAGCCTTTTTCCCCTGGGGAAAGGCCTCCAGACTCTTAACCCAAAAAAGCAGCACCCTTCTCCGCCTCTCCGGACCCGGTGTCCGAGCCGCCAGCCCCGAGCACCGCGCCCCACGCTCCTGGAGCCGCCGCCAGCCTCCCGGACCCCGGTCACAGCAGCCAGCTTCGCCCTCGGCTTCCACTGCAAACCCAGCCGCCCGCACCCGGCCCGCTCCAACCTACCGGCCCCCAAGACGTCCACCGAGGGTCGAGGAGAAGAGCTACGAGGGAGAGCGACGCTACGTTTCCTCCGCCTACTCAACCGGATCCCTCCAGTGCTAGGTGTGAGGCGGCCGCTCCACCAGCTGTGCCTCCTAGAGCCGCCCCGGCAGGTTGCAGGCCGGCTCCTTAGCTGCTTCTCGCGAGACTTCGCACTAGGAAGCGGGGAGGCGAGGCGAGTTCTCGCGCGAAGGACAGAGCTCCTCCCACGGTGGGCGTGGCGCCGGGGCTCGGGGAGGCCGGGTAGCGTCTCGGGGTCTCAGCTGGCCGTGCGGTACCGAAGCTTCCCTGTAAGCGCTTCACCGGACTATCAGCCAGGACCGGTCTCGGGCCACCTCCACCCCATGGAGCACACTCTCACTCCGCGCTTCCTGTCACCGTTAGGCAAAAACCGGACAGCGTCTCCGGGCCAGCAAAAGCAGTGCTGCCTGTGAGACTTCTTATAGGAGAGCGTTTCTGTCCGCAGAGCGAACGCCCGGGTCGCCTCGGTCCGCGGGGTCCGCGAGCTGGTACAGGCAGCACGAGGCGGCGGCAGGCGGTGGTCCGGAGGTCGCCGCTCCCTCCCCTGCGGTCGCCGCTCCCCTGCGGCCGCTGCTGGATTTGAAACGCTCTGCTTGGTTTGAACCGCTCTGCTGTTGGCGGGAACCAGTACACCAGCTGCCACGCCCCCGGTGGCGCCACCTCTGGGACGTGAAGAATCACCTGAATGGGATGAGTTCCTGTTGGGCAAAAGCTTGCCAAAGTAGCGTTCCCGCCCTTCAGTGTCACCAAATCCACCGTGTGCCTGGTGTGAGGCTCTAAAAGAGATGAAAAAATGAGACACCTCCCTGGCGCTCAAAACCCTCCCCTCCGGGGATTCAGACCCACAGAGGAACAGATAATCCTCATGCTTGCTAGGAATGCGCTCCCCAGAGTGAGCTGTAGGAGCTGACCTGAGACAATTTGTTGAGAAGCCCTCAGTGCCTTGCTCACTCCTCTGGTCCTAGGATTCCGGAGGGTGGCAGAAGCTGAAAGATTGAGTTCCAGTCTGGGCTAAACTAAGATCTCATCTCGAAAAACAACCCTCCACCAGGGAATGGCATTTGAGTCCAATTTTAAAGATCAGTCGGTAGAAGTTGCCCCGTTTTGAGAAGAGTGAGAAGGGCATAAACAAATCCCAATAGTGGTTTCAGTATTTTGGTATGGAAACTGATTTTGTAAAAAGAACTTCGCTTAAAATCTAGTCACTGTAAGAAAAAAAAAATGCCTTGGGTCCTGTATGCACTACCACGTGTTTTTCAAACCAACTTTTATCCTAAGGAAATTAGCATTTGAAGTGGAAAACTGGTGGTAAGCATACTTTGCTCCTGAAAATACTTAAGTTTCAGCGACCAAAGGAAGTCAGAGATTATTATATAGCATAACATGTTTTTATAGCCAACATTTTACATTCTTGAAAATTGCTAGAAATCTTCAAAACTGTAAGAAGAGCAGCTAATGAGGCTTCTCATATGAATAATGTTCAAAGAAAACTCTCAGCCATAGCAAAGTCTTCATCAATCTTGATAAAGTTTTCTGTAATTTATCTCAAGTAACTACCACATGTTAGGGGTAAAGATCAGTCAAACAGGATTCATTCATTCCCTTACGTCTAAATTGAAGCTGTCCTTTTTCCAATGAAAGGTTCTGGCTAGGCCATGTTGCATGCCTTTAACAACGCTGAAGGGGCAGAGGCAGGTAGACCTGTGAGTTTGCATTTTTGTATGTGTACACACTGTGGAGGCCATAGATTGGTGTTGGCATTTTCCAGTAACCTTCCCCTGTGTTTTGGGGACAGTGTCCCTCTCTGAGTTTGGAGCTCTTAAATTCTGCTAGGCTGGCTAGCCAGCCAACTCAAGGGATGCTCTTGTCTCTGCCTTACCAGCACTGTTTAGTGAGTACTGGGACCTGAACTCAGTCCCTAGTGCTTGTGTGGTAAGCACTTCACCAGCTGTGTAATCTCACAGCCCAAGGCACCTAAATTCATTGATTTTACTTGATACTCAAGGTATTTTGTGTTTGGTTGGTTGGTTTGGTTTTTGAGGCAGTCTCAAATACTTCTAGGCTAAGCTGGCCTGAAACGCACTATGTAGCTCAGGCTAGCTTCCAACTTGAAGTAGTCATTCTGCCTCAGCCTCCTGAGTGCTGGGATTATAGGTGTGACCAACCTAAATCTGCCCCAAATTAAGGTTCTTTTATTACACTGCATATCTTAATTGCTAATATTAAATCTCAAGTCATGTGCCATACAACGAAATATGAGCTACACAACAGAAAAAAACAGAAAAAAAGTGTTCAAAGTGTTGTATTTTATAAAAAGAAAGAATCAGGAATATGTTTGGATGAGGAGCAGTATGCGGGCCCATGCTGAGGCATCCCTTTCCCCTGAAGGGCCAGCTACATATAATATATACAGATATAGTATGGAATAGAGTTTATCTAGGGCATGAGGAGGGGAGTTGAGGGAGCAGAGGCAGAGAATGGCAGAGAGAGGGAAAGGGAGAAGGAGAGAGGCCAGCCAGAAGGGGCAGGGGAGAGAGGGAGAAGGAGCAGAGAGTAGGAAGATAAGATAGTGAGAAGGGGGAAACAGCTCCTTTTTTAAAAAAATTAGATATTTGCTTTTTTTACATTTCAAATGTTATCCCCTTTTCTCATTCCCCCTCTGAAAACCCCCTGTCCCTTCCCCACTCCCATTTTCCTGACCTGGAATCAATCCCCAACACTGGGGCATCGAGCCTTCACAGGATGAATGGCCTTTCCTCTCATTGATGTCTGAAAAGACCATCCTCTGCTATGTATGTGGCTGGAGCCATGGGTCCCTCCATGTGTACTCTCTGGTTGGTAGTTTAGTCCCTGGGAGCTATGGAAGTACTGGTTGGTACACATTGTTCCTCATATGGGGCAGCAAACCTCGTCAGCTCCTTGGATCCTTTCTCTAGCTCCTCCAGTAGGGACCCTATGCTTAGTTCATTGGTTGGTTGTGAGCCATGGGTATTTTGATCCCCCTTCTAAGAAGGACCAAAGTATCCACACTGGTCTTCCTTCTTCTTGATCTTCATGTGGTCTGTGAATTGTATCTTGGGTATTCCAAGCTTTTGGGCTAATATCCACTTATCAGCAAATGCATACCGTGTGTTCTTTTGTGATTGGGTTACCTCACTCAGGATGATTTTTTCTAGTTCCATCCATTTGCTTAAGAATTTCATGAATTCATCATTTTTAATAGCTGAGTAGTACTCCATTGTGTAAATGTACCACATTTTCTGTATCCACTTTTCTGTTGAGGGACAACTGGGTTCTTTCCAGCTTCTGGTTATTATAACTAAGGCTGCTATGAACACAGTGGAGCATGTGTATTTATTACATGTTGGAGCATTTTCTGGGTATATGCCCAGAAGGTATAGCTGGATCCTTCCTAAACAGATACTAATAGCTTATGCTTTAAGATCAATAATTGACAAATGGGACCTCATAAAATTGCAAATTGTCAATAGGACAAAACAGCAACCAACAGATTGGGAAAATATCTATATCCAATAGAGGGCTAATATCCAATATATACAAAGAACTCAAGATGTTAGACTCCAGAGAAACAACCCTATTTAAAAATTGGGGTACAGAGCTAAACAAAGAATTCTCAACTGAAGAATACCAGATGGCTGAGAAACACCTAAAGAAATGTTCAACATCCTTAGTCACCAGGGAAATGCAAATCAAAACAACCCTGAGATTCCACCTTATACCAGTCAGAATGGCTAAGATCAAAAACTCAGGGCACAGCAGATGCTAGAGAGGATGTGGAGAAAGAGGAACACTCTTCCATTGTTGGTGGGATTGCAAGCTGGTAAAACCACTCTGGAAATCAGTTTGGCAGTTCCTCAGAAAATTGGGCATAGTACTACCTGAGGACCCAACTATACCACTCCTGGGCATATACCCAGAAGATACTCAAACATGTAATAAGGACACATGCTCCACTATGTTCATAGAAGCCTTATTTATAATAGCCAGAAGCTGGAAAGAACCCAGACGTTCCTCAACAGAAGAATGGATACAGAAAATGTGGTACATTTACACAATGGAGTACTACTCAGCTGTTAAAAATGATGAATTCATGAAATTCTTAGGCAAATAGATGGAACTAGAAAATATCATCCTGAGTGAGGTAACAAAAGAACACACATAGCCGGGCGGTGGTGGCGCACGCCTGTAATCCCAGCACTTGGGAGCCAGAGGCAGGCAGACTTCTGAGTTCAAGGCCAGCCTGGTCTACAGAGTGAGTTCCAGGACAGCCAGGGTTATACAGAGAAACCCTGTCTCAAAAAAAAAAAATACATGGTATGGACTCACTAATTGGATATTAGCCCAAAAGCTCAGAAACAGCTCCTTTTATAAAATCAGGCATACCTGGCTGTTGCCAGATAACTATGGGGCAGAGCCTAGACGGAATGCTAGTACAGAGAACTCTAAGGACCTTTTACTAAAGGCAACCAGGCAGATGGCTGATCCAAATGCAAAAGAGTATCATTAGATAAAATAGTAATACAAGGAACACAATCCCAGAGCTGTTCTGTGGCAGGGCTGCCAAAACACCATTGGTTCAAGGCCTCACATCTGGCTTAGGGCACAATGGATCCAGATGAATGGAAATTCCACTGGATTTAGTCCAACTGAAAGATAAACTATGGTCTGCAGTCCTCCACCCCTGTGTGGTGTATGATTGTGGGCCCCAGCGTGCTTGGAATAAAAATCCTCTTGCTGTTTGCATCCAAGGGGAAAAAAAGGAAGAAAAAGAAAAATTTAAAAAAAGAAAGAAAGATAAACTATGCTGGAGACAGTCTGCATTTTGATAATATCCATCAATTCATATAACCCAGGGATTGCAAAATTCCTTGGTCTAGTGTGTTTGATAAACTCACAAACCTGGTTTCTCTGATAATGATTCTTAAATACCTAGGTGTCTATGTGTGCCTGGCTTAGTTTAGTAAATTCAAATATGGATTTTTTAAAGATTTATTTATGTGTATGATTGTTTTTTGTGTGCATGGCTATTACCCACAAATATCAGAAGAAAGCATCAGATTCTAACTGGATGGTTGTGAGCTACCACATGGGTGCTAGGAATTGAACCCATGTCCTCTGCAAGAGCAACAAGTGTTCTTAACAGAGCCATCTTTCCAGCTCCCAAAAATATTTTTTGCATGAATTTATCAGTGTACTGCTTGTTTACTTGCACAAACAAAATGCAAAACCTTTCTGCCTCAAAATTGAGCAAACTACTGCTTTATAAAATTACAGGACTGAGGATCGGGGCGGGGGTTAGAGGTGATGGAGTCACATGACAAATCTCAGGCAATCTGACTCTGGAGAGTGTCACCCAGCCTTTTCACCCAGGGTGAAGATTTGAGTTTATTGCCCAGCACCTAAGATGATATACAGTGTTTGAGCCAATTCCAAGCCCCTAAACCCTTGCCACACCATCACTATGCTCTAATGAAAGCCCTGTCTGATGAGGTTACTCAGGAGTGGGGGCAGTACTGTCACTTGTTAGGACATCTGTGAGGACGGGGAAGCAGCCACCACCCTGGCCTTCATTCCCTTTTGCTCTCTCACTGGTGTTCCTGGAGCCATCTTGGATCTAATCCCATGTATGGCAGATCAGGACTCTCTGAGGAGGGAGTCTCAGGAGCCTGTGGAGCTTGCTTTCCATCCCACCTTTTCCTTCACGAGGTTGACTTCCACCTCCCCCACGATGTAGGGCAAGGCACAGCCTGAAAACTCAAATCCCATTAATATGGGGTCATATGGATATGCCCTGATCTCCACAGTTTCCTTTACAACATCCTGCTAAGCTAAAACTGTTTCAAAGCAGAAATAAGGCTATCTGTTTCCTTGTGTGATAAATTAATGGTAAACCACAGACTTAGAGTCTATTTTATTGTGTTTCAGTTGGTTTTGAGTTAGGGTCTTACCTATCCCAGGCTGGCCTTGAGCTCTGCATATCCAAGGATAATGTTCAACTTCTGATCACCTTACCTCCATCTCACAAACTGTGCCAGCACAGCTTTATGAAATTCTGAAGATCCAACTCAAGGCTTCACACGTGTGAGTCAAATACTCTAAAAACTAAGCTACATCCTCAGCATCCTATTTAGATTTTAAAACCTGAGATTTGGGCTTCGAGGTATAGTTTAGTAACCTTTTGTTCACTCTCTGGCATCATTTTAAAAAAAAATTTGAAAACTGAAATCCTGAGACTTCTTTATATTATTAATTTTGTGCACTTGACACCTAATGGCAGAACAGAAAAATACAACAAATACAGAAGAATTTCTAATCATATTCGGCAGATATTGTGTTTTTATTGTTCAAGCCCCTTAGAATACTAAGAGACACCAACACTACTAATACACACCGATAAAAATGAAGTGTATAAACAAAAGACAAGTTGGATTATATGAACAAGTAATGACTATGGAGAGGTCAGAGCTGTGAAAGATTACTTCTAGGGCTGGGGATTAGATCAGTGGAAGAATGTTTGTGTAGCCTATACAGAATCTCAAGCAAAATGGTAAAAAGGACAGGAAAAGAAGAGAAACTTAACTAGATCACTGAGGAAAGTTACTTGCATTCCTTGGCGACCATTAGCACAGTAATTTCCCATAGTCCCTCCATCCTCTGTAATAGAATGTGACAGACCACTGTGCACATGCAAACATAGCTTCTGTGAGTTCAACTCCAAAGATCTCTATGCTGAAGGGTCATCTCCTAACTCCAGCCTCACAGGCCAGGTCTTGCTTGTCCAGTGGAAAGGAACCTCTGCCCAGGAAAGGAAGATGAGTCTGATAAAATGATTTTTTTTTTCTGGGACTGAAAGAAAGAGGTGTGATAGTATATCTTGGCTGTCAACTAAAAAAAAAAAAAAGACTTATCTCTAGGCTGGTCTGAGAAGACATTTCTTGACAGGATTAACTGAAGAGAAGACCTGACCACTTGGGTAGTGCCTTCCTGCAGCAGGCTGGATGTAAAGCAGTCTGAGAGGAAAGCAATATGGTGCTCATCTTTACTCCTTGCTGGTGTACCTATAGTGTACTCCTGCTACTGCTGCCATCCTTAATTGACATAGGAAATTCTCAACCCTCTAATGTGGATGAAAGGCCTGCAGCCCTCCAAGAATCTTAGACAGCATCAGCATCATGTTGGGGTGGCTAGGTCTCCAGCCTGCTCTACTGAGCAGCTAACCAGTTTTTTCAGTTTTTCTAGTATGCTGACAGCCCTTTCTAGACTTCTTTAATGCTAAAGAGTTGTTGAATTTCCCCCACAGGCTCCTGCCAAGTTATAGAGAACCCAGCTTCAAAGCATGCCACGAAAGGCCTAGCTTTCAGAATTTTTGGAGGAAGCCTCACCAAATTCCCAGTAAAGAGACAAAAGCTGGTTCAGTTGCAATAGCAGCCCCACTATGAATTGTCTAGTACTTATCATATAAACCAATCTAATAAATTCGCTTTCTTAGTATTATAATCAGCAGTTCAGAGAGTTGTAAGATCTCTTCCATTCCCCTGTAGTAACTGGCTCCGAGGCTTACTGCCTGTCTGCTAACCTAGGCCTAGTCCTAGAAACTTCAAACCTTCATACAATCTTAACTTGGTCTGGAATGTTTTCAGCCTCAGAGGCTTACTGTTCAATAAGCTCACCATTTCTTATTCTTTCTGGTCTGGCTGGTTCAACTCAACTGTTCTGGCTCCAACTCCTCTCCAAGTTGACTGATTTAATCTGGCTTCTCCCTCCCCTCTCTGTCAACTAAATTGCTCTGCTTGACCTCATATTAACTTTGGCAATCTGTTCTAATCTTCTGGCTCCTTCTCATTGTCTGGCTCATTCTGTCTTCATCTAAGTCAATCTTGTTCTCTGCAACCTGTCTCTGTGCAACTGTCCAGGTAAAACTTCTTCCTTCCTTTCTTATCTGCCTGCCCTCCTCTCTCTCTCTCTCTCTCTCTCTCTCTCTCTCTCTCTCTCTCTCTCAAAAGATTTATTTTGTAAGTACACTGTAGTTTTTTTCAGACATACCAGAAGAAGGCATCCGATCTCATTACAGATGGCTGTGAGCCACCATGGGATTTGAACTCAGGACCTTTAGAAGAACAGCCAGTGCTCTTAACCATTGGGCCATCTCTCCAGCCTGCACTGCTCTCTTAAGCTTTTTCCCCTCTATCTTCTCATAGGGATTGGTCATACCCTATTCTGTCAAATCTGTCTGTGATTTGTCACTTTGCCATTCTCAAACATAGGTGTTTCCTTTTATAAACTAACTTTACCTTCGTTTTCTGGGATTAAAGGTGTGTACTAAGGACTCAGCCACACTACTATAGGGAAAATGAGCCAGGCCGAATCCCCAGTGGGTTGACCCACGTACCTGTGAAGGGATGGTGGACACCCATGTACCTACAGAAGGTACAGAATGTGGGGCTGTTCTGGCACAAGCCCTGTGTCTTACTTTGGGTTTCACTGCTGTGAACAGACACCATGACCAATGCAAGTTTTATAAAAGACAACATTTAATTGGGGCTGGCTTACAGGTTCAGAGGTTCAGTCCATTGTAATAAAGGCAAAAACATGGCAGCATCCAGGCAGATATGGTACAGGAGGAGCTGAGAGTTCTATCTCTTCATCTGAAGGCGGCTAGTAGAATACTGACTTCCAGGCGACTAGGGTGAAGGTCTTAACCCCACACCCACAGTGATACACCTACTCCAACAAGGCCACACCTAATAGTGCCACTCCCTGGGAAAAAGCATATACAAACCATCACATTCCACTCCCTGGCCCCCATAGGCTTGTTCAAGCATGAGTCTATGGGGGCCATACTTAAACATAGCATAATGCAAAATGCATTTAGTACATCTTCAAAGGGCCCTGTAGTCTATAGTAGTCTCAACAGTGCTAAAAGTCCAAAGTTCAAGGTCTCTTCTGAGATTCATTCAATCACTTAACTGTAATCCTCCAAGCAAGACTGGAAACCAACTGGGCAAAGTCCAAACTCTGCATCTCCATGTGTGATGGCAAAGCAGTCTTCAGATATCCAACTCCTTTTTCATCTTTGTTGACTTTGTTGACTTTGTGGGCTTGTTCCATTCCCTGTTAGCAGCTTTCCTTGGCAGGCATCCTGTGACTCTGGCATCTTTAACATCTTGGGTACCCAAAGTCAATTTCAGCTTCTCAGCTTCTTGTTCCAATGTCTGAGATCCACACATGATCTTCTGTGTATCTCCAAAGAGCTGGTATCACTTCTCCAGCTCTGCCCTCTGTAGCACTCTAAGTTCAGATAAATCCACTCCACTGCCACTGCTGCTCTTGGTAGTCATCCCATGGTACTGGCATCTCCAATATGCTAGGGTCTTCCATTGCAACTATGCTTCACCAAAGCCTCTCATAGGCTCTCTTCATGGTACCAAGCCTTAACTCCTTTGCATGACCCCTTCAGTCCTGGGCTCTCAATTACAACTGAGAGTACACTTTCACCAATGGCCTTCCATGGCCTCTCACAGTACCAAGCCTCAGCTGTTCTTCATGATGCCTTCATGCCTTCAAAACCACCTGGATGATTCTTACACGTTACCAAGAACAGCTGCAGCATGAGGTACAACCTTGGCTATCTCTGGAATACAGCTTCTTTGTGCTCTCAGAAAACACTTCCCATATTTCATCTCAGTGATGCTGGTCTTGTCTTAATTACCAGTAATTTCTTAGCTCCAGCTAACCAGCATCACTTGTCCCAGTAATCTCCTTCTCCTCTTGAATATAAAGCCAGAGACACATGGCTGAAGCTGCTGAGTTCTGCTGCTTGCAGGAGCTGGAACATTCCCCCCCCTCCTTGTTCTATTACATTATCACTAGCTTCCTTTTTCCCAGCTCCTTCACTGCCTAAATTGGCTGTCCTGAATCTTGCTCCTTAGACTGACATTGAACTCAAGAGATCTGCATGCCTGTCCCCTAAGCACTGGGATTAAAGGTGTGGTCCACCAAGCCTGGATTAAAGTTTTTTTTCACCTAGAATTTGCTCTGTTCTAGGCTGGCCTTGAACTCAGAGATCTGCTTATCTTTGCCTCCAGGGATTAAAGGCTTGTACTACCAAGCCTGGACCTAAATTTAGCTGGGTGTAATCTTACCCCAAGGTCACCACTCCTTTAATTCAATTTAATATCCTTGAATTCAGCTCCATTTCACTTCCTGGATTCCCTTTAATACTCAAACTATATATTTTGTACTTTTCCTTTCTCAGCTTGTTATGTTTGTTCAAAATTCTCTTCATCAGACTTAACCAGAGAACAGTCTTTGTTGGGCTTTTTTGAGACTTCCTTTGCAGATGCAGTTAATATAAATCTCTTTACCTTAGCCCTAGGCAGTCTCTTCAAGCAATGGAAAAAAGCAGCCATGTTCTTCACCAAAACATCACAAAAACAGTCTCTCAGCCACATATTAAAGTTCTTCTCCACTGAAACCTCTTGGGCCATCAGGCCTACACAGTTCAAATGACCCTCAGCACCACTGTCTTCCATATTCCTACTAGGCTGGCCCATTAAGCCCCACTTAAAGCATTCTGTGGCTTTCCAAATCCAAAGTCCCAAAATCCACATTCTTCCAAACAAAAGCATGGTCATGCCTATCACAGCAATACCCCAGTCCCTAGTACCAACTTCTGTCTTAGTTTGGGTTTCACTGCTGTCCCGCGCTACCGTCTCGCCAGCAAGAACCACGCGGCACACTCAAGATCCTTCTGCAGTAATGCTTTAATGCTCCTGAGAGGCAGAGCATAAGCCCACAGAGCAGAGACCCAGATACCCAGAAGCCCATCCCTTATATAGGCTGCAACCCCTGCCTCGGACGTGTTATCCCCTGATTGGCTGCAGCTCGGGAGAGGCGGAGACCAAGGGATGGTAAACTACCCAGCACCTGGCACTGACTTGTTTACTTCAAGCCAGCAGGATGTTTTGGACCTGCAGGATGTTTTTGGCCAGCAGGATGTTTTGGGCCGGCCATCGGCTCCCCACATCTCCCCCTTTTTTATTATTTAAAATAAAGACCTCAGATTGTCGATCAACCTTCAGGCTCTTGTCTGGACCTTCAGGGTTCAAAACAATCTAATAATGAGGCCCTTTTGCTCTTATAGCAAGTAGGTCACCCAATCTTTAAGGGGTGGAGACAGAGGTCGAACTCCCAAGCAACAAAATTAAGACTTCGTACGAGAGTCGCCACTAGGCTGTTGGTTTGACCCGAAGCGCCCTCGACCTGTCACTCTGCCGTTTTTCTGGGAAAGGGAAACTAGGGCAGGCAACCCTTATGCAGGACAACATGCCTCCCAGAGAGACCCTTATGTCAGGTGTCTCTCTGTGCGATGCTTTGCTCAGCATCCCCCATGGGCTGCTCAAGCTGGACACTCTACCCTGTGCAATGAGTCTAAGCTCCGGGTGTGCAAGAGCTGTCCAGCCGGCGGCCTACTGCTTGAGCATTGTTGGTCAAATGTCAGTGGGAGCTCCTTGTTCCAGAGCCACAAGCGCTTGGGCAATAACCACCTTGTCTCTCTTGGTTTGAGCCCTGAGCCTACAGACCAGCCAGAGAAGTAACACCAGTCCACAGCAAAGGGCTGCGCCAAACAATCCCACCCCCACCCAGTCCTTAAAATAGGAGACAGCTGAAGCGATCCATGATGATAGTCCCTCCGTCAAGATAGTCCCTCCGTCAAGGACAGGTCAAGGCGCGTAGAGTTGACCTGGATAATGGCTGCTCTCAACTCTCGGAGTGTGAGTGACTGGGCGATCTGCGGTGTCCTTCTGCTCCAAAATTGTTCTAGTAAGCCTCTCAGGGACCCAGAAGGGGTTTTCTTCACTCTGTGGGAAGACACAAACGGCTCCCCTGGATCTTATTAGAATAGGATCCGGGCCTTTCCATTCATTAGTCAACACATCCTTCCATTTTACCAATTCTTTAGGTCGATGCGGGTCTGAGCAATGTCGCTCTGCTGCGGTCTGATCATGCTTATCTGAATTTAGAAAATTTATAGTAAAGAGTGCCACTGCTATGGCAACCCGTGGCACGGGGGGCAGATCTTTTATTATTCCCCCTTTTTGTTTAATTAAATATGATTTGAGCGTACGGTGTGCGTGCTCAATGATACCTTGTCCTTGAGGGTTATATGGCAAGCCCATAATATGTGTGACTTGCATTTGTGCACAAAAAGCCAATTGTTCTGCAACAAGATTAGTCACAGCTTCTAGTTTTTCAGAGGTTAACTGCCACTGGGGAACCCACACCGGATCCCCTGTCTTCCATGGTATGGGTCGTGCTGCCCCAGTGGCACCTAGGAAAAACCCAGGCCCTGTCTTCCTTGATTTTGGACAGGGGATATAGGTACTACTTGCTCTCCTTCTGTACCTTCAAAGACTGGGTAAGCAAGGTGCAGCTTTCTTTCTAATTTTTCAGACAAAAAGGAGCAAGACTTCGGACGTGTCTCATAGGGAGAAGGCGCCGAAGGAACAACCTGTGAAAGGGATGTTAGGGGCTGCCGTTTTCGAGGTTCTTTACTATTCTGCCTTCGATCATTTGGATGGTATCTTTCCTCCTCATATCTGGCAGGTTCCTCCTCTAACTCAGCCTCTTCATCGGGGTCCAAGACCTCATCCTCTGAGCTATTAGAGCTATCAGAGTTATCAAAGTTTAAAGCTTTAAGATTATGTACTGGATACAAACTAGCTCCTCCTCTTGGCTTAACAATAGGAGAAGGTTCCTTAAGATCTGACACATTCACTCCCTTGTCTCTAGACTCTCCGGGAGGTCCTTTTTCCTTTTTTGGGACTGGTTTTTTCTTGCGCGCGCCCAACCTCTCACTACGCTCGGTTTCTGATATGCTATCCTGGACCTCTTCAAGGGTGTTCAGACCTTCCGCCACGGCAGCCCTACAAGCTTTATCTTCTAGACAGTTTTTAACAAGTTTCCCAATTGCTTTTGTCCCCTGCCTCAAGTCTCTTTCCACCATTTTGCGGTCAAGATCTCTACCTAATTTGTTCCTTGAGGCAAGAGTCAAAGACCTGGAGCATTCATACATGGCAAAGAGAAAGATTAAAAGGGCTCCAAGAATGGTCACAAAAGCTTCAATGCTACCTTCCCAGGGTGGCGACAATCCCAAGTCAAAGCCAAAGAAGAACATACCTCTCCGAACGTATCTGCCTGCAGTTCTGAATCTTCCTTGTAGCCAAGGGGTCTCCGATGGTGCTGACGATGATGAGGTCACGTATTCCCGGGTTTCGGCACCAGACGTCCCGCGCTACCGTCTCGCCAGCAAGAACCACGCGGCACACTCAAGATCCTTCTGCAGTAATGCTTTAATGCTCCTGAGAGGCAGAGCATAAGCCCACAGAGCAGAGACCCAGATACCCAGAAGCCCATCCCTTATATAGGCTGCAACCCCTGCCTCGGACGTGTTATCCCCTGATTGGCTGCAGC
Source organism: Apodemus agrarius (assembly GCA_964023405.1). Taxonomy (NCBI): domain Eukaryota; kingdom Metazoa; phylum Chordata; class Mammalia; order Rodentia; family Muridae; genus Apodemus; species Apodemus agrarius. Next base: position 106,455,524 of record OZ030005.1, read on the forward strand.
TCGGGAGAGGCGGAGACCAAGGGATGGTAAACTACCCAGCACCTGGCACTGACTTGTTTACTTCAAGCCAGCAGGATGTTTTGGACCTGCAGGATGTTTTTGGCCAGCAGGATGTTTTGGGCCGGCCATCGGCTCCCCACACACTGCTGTGAACAGACACCATGATCAATGCAAGTTTTATAAAAGACAACATTTAATTGGGGCTGGTTTACAGGTTCAGAGATTCAGTCCATTGTAATCAAGGCAGAAACATGGCAGCATCCAGGCAGATATGGTACAGGAGGAGCTGAGAGTTCTATCTCTTCATTTGAAGGTGACTAGTGGAATACTGACTTCCAGGCGACTAGGGTGAAGGTCTTAACCCCACACCCACAGTGACACACCTACTCCAACAAGGCCACACCTCCTAATAGTGCCACTCCCTGGGAAAAAGCATATACAAACCATCATACCCCATGTACCTGTAGAGGAAGCCTGGCCAGGCGGGGAAGTCTTGGGTCCTTTCTGACAGCTGGAGATGCTGAGGCCTGTTTCATTTCTACTACAAGGAGGGTTTTGATAAAAAGAGAAAGTCCATGGTTTTAAAGCTTTGTTATAGAAAAGTAGGAAAAAGAAAAGAAATAGAAAAGTGAGAGAGAGAAAAAAGGGGGGTGAAAGCTGGCCATGACCACGTAGAAAGAGGGGAGAAGAATGGTGAGATAGGGGGAACAGTGGGGTGGGGGATAAGAGACAAGAGAGAGTGTAAGGACAAGAGAGCTAGGAGGGGCCAAGAAGCCCCCTTTTATAGTGGGCTGGGTTACCTGGCTGTTACCTGGCCCTATATGACTGATGGCCACAGGGTGATGGAGTTGAGGAGTCAGGAGTATGGAATTGGTGTCAGGAACCTAGGTATCTGGGAGCATGGCTCACTGGTTCCATTCCTTGCAGAATATTCTACTGGGTCTCTGGAGCAAGCCTCGCACAACCAGGCCACAGACTGCCTTTCATGGTCCCACACTCTCCCACTAGGGGCAGCTTTTTTCAATAAATAATCTCAGGGTTTACAGTGTGATCGAACGGCCTGCAACAGAGTGGTCCTTGACTTTCGAAGAAACTGTTAGGTATATTTTTATTTACATCAAATAAAGCAGTTTCTTTTAAAAGGCCTTCCCAGTAAGAGGGAAATCACATGCCTGGTCCTGGAAACCTAGCCAAGTACCCAGGGCAAGTGAGGTCATGAGTCTTGGGGGGAACATATAACACCCATTTCACTAAGCCAGCATAATTTTAAAGTACATTTTAAATATTTGTTCTTATACTCATAGAGAAGTATAGATCTCATCTCTCAACAAAGAAACATCTCTTTCCGACAGATGGATATCATTACAGAAAACCACAACCAAACTTCAAAGAACAAGTGACTGGTTGTCCAGCCCCAGTTGGTAGATTACAACACAGCTGTAGATACATCTATAACATCTCGCTCTGTAGACCAGACTGGCCTTGAAACCGCAGAGATCTGCCTGGTTTTGCTTCCCAAGTGCCTAGACTAAAGGTGTGTCCCACTAGGCCCAGCTAGGAAAACAAAAAAAACAAAAAAAAATTTTTTTTAAGTAATGTAAGGAAAGAAAAGAGCACAAGATTTAAAAAAAAAAAACTTTAACGATGAAAAGCAAACATGATTAAAATTGAAGACAAAGAAAAAATAGTTCTTTACACATTGAAACAGCCGCCCAGGGAGTACAGACTGTTAGCATTGTTCCTGGTTACTCACTAGAGCTTGATGGTCAGACGCTATTGCTGAAGACACCATGCACTTGGCTCAGAGAGCATAGAAAAATCAATTAGCAATAATCGCGCCTCATTGGCTACGATGCTGCCACTGCGCAAAGCTGAACATAGAAAAATCAAATTAATACAGATCTGAAAGCGTCATCCTTGCCGGCTAGCTTTCGTTGTGCCGGAGGGAGTATGTTTTTCAGGTTCCTAGGAGAGAAAAAAGAAAAAAACCAAACCAGACTTGCCTAGCCGTGATTCCTACCACCTCCAATAATCTGTGGCCTGACAAGACATGCCCATTGGTTCAATAGTGACATGACTGGTATGGGGTAGCCAACAGCTTCCGAGTTGGATTGAAGTCCCACTCCGCGTACTTGTACCCACGACGCAGCTCTCTCTCATCAGAGAGGCTCCTCTGTGGAATGGTGCTTACATAGAAAATCACAACAAGCCAAACTGCAGGGTATAATTGGCTGTGGCATGCTCGGCCCTGAACAAGAATTTGCATCTCACCTTCTCACTTCAAAAGGTCAGTGAACCTTGCAGAAGAGGGAGGAGAATGGTCGGGAAAGCCAGAGGCAGGGGAAGATCGTTGCAAAATGTCTTCTGAACATGACTATTTCACTCATGAACTTATAGAACTGTGGGTGTCAGCATAGAAAATGGTACAAGATTAAGCCAGTCAGTGCTCCAGAGTAAAGAGGGAGGCCGTCTCATGAGACCCGTGAGACTCCACCCCAACCCTAGATGAAGCGCTGTTGGCATTTGATGCTTCTGGAAAAGTGAGTCAGTTTTCAGTGGCATAACTCAAGGTAGTTTACCCATCCTCCAGTAGATGGCACCCTCTACCCATGTGCATGCTAATTAAACTTGGTGGACTATAGGAGGAGGAAGAGGTAGTCATGACATTGGAAAAAGGTGTGTGTGTGTGTGTGTGTGTGTGTGTGCGCGTGCGCGTGCGCGTGTGCGTGTGCGTGTGCGTGTGCGTGTGTGTGTGTGTGTGTGTGTGTCCCAGAGTAGTTAGGGGAAGGAAGAGGAATGAGTATGATCTAAATTCATGTATGAAATTACAAACAAATAAATAATAAACATTTATAAAATATAACAAAAAGTCAAAAGGCGAGAAAAAGAAACTAATTTAAAAGCAATGAATTGGAGAAGCCTCTGTGTGGGTCTCTTGGAATCTGCTAGGTGGAGTCTCTTGTGTTTCCTACCATTCAGCCTGGTTCTGTATACCAGCAGAGTGCTGGGCTGGCCTCATGATTGCTTTGATACTACATTCACTTTAGAAACTTCCCCTTTTTGTGTGCACCAGAAGCAAATGCTGACCACACTGAGCTTTGCAACCTGTGGAGGAGGTTTTTACTTGCATCAGAGAATTCTTGATTTGTGTATGTAGGGGTGTCTATGTGTAGGCCAAGTGGTAACTCCTATGTGTCTGAGAGCAGGTGAAGTAGAGAACCACGCTCTTTACTAGAGGGGAGAACATAGAGGCCAGCACTCAAGTTTAGCAGTTCCGATTATGCCCAGCAGTTTGACACCCTGTAGGCGGGTGGAGGCTGCAGAAATGAAGAGATCCAGTGTGCTTGGGTTCAGGGCCTTCAGCAAGCAGTTTGCTGATCACAGACTCAGGCTTACAATTCTCTATTGTTATCCTCACATTTCCAAGTTTGCCCCTTGGTTCAGAGTGGAAGCATTGTACCTTCACAGCCCCAAAACCTACTGTCTAGATGTTTTAGTATGCCCTCGTCTGACTATGCTCTTCTCCAAGACTGTCTCTGGTGGCCCTCTCCCACCTGAACGCCAGTAGGATGACTCTGGGAGTTCCCCCTGTGCTTTGTTTTTCTTCACAGCCACTGAAGCAGCTTCTAATCTACCACCTTACTCTGGAAATCCAAATGTCTTGACCATAAGTATCTTGAGATCAAGATAATGGGTCATGACTGAGGTATAGCTCATGTTTAGAGAGCACAATCCGCATGTTTGTGACCCCAAGACGCAGCAGTCAGAAAACAAAGGGATGCCACAAGTCAAAAAGGTGGCTTCCGAGTGCCTACCGGGATTTGTCCTTCAAGGGTCCATCCAAGCTGCCTCTAGTACAGAGAGGAATCCAGCCTTCTCCAAAGAAGGAAGACTGAAACTGAGTTCTCATAATTCAAGGTTCCCTCCTGGGATAGAGGGTGGGGACTACGAAGCAGACAGGGTGACTGAGCTGAGGGAGAGCATCTGCCCGCGTGTGGCCCTGTTCCAAACTGGGGTTTATTCTTATAGCAACGTATCATCCAGAATAACTCATATATATGGCTATGTTATATTGGATACTAACTAGCAAAAGAAAAAAATAAGAAAAAAGACAAAGAAAATTGGGAAATTTTATTGGGAAAGTTTTGGGAAAAACTATTTTATTGGGAAATATGGAGGCTTAGCCATAGTAAACAGTGAGGCAAGGAACATGGGAAATAGATTCTGTAATTTACAAAGATAAATATTTGAAAAAAAACCTAGATATTCTACTTTTAAAAAATTCACAGATATGTGGTTAACTAGGAAAAAAAGCCAAGAGAGTAATGATAAACATTAAGAATATGGTTAAAAAAAAATCAAAGATCTCTGGAAATTCTAAAATCCTGGAAGCATGCTATTCTGTAATCTCAAGGGTGGAAAGTGGGTGTTCATTTTATATTTTCTTTTTCTTAAAGACTTGTTTATTTATTATATGTAACTACACTGTAGCTGTCTTCAGACACCCCAGAAGAGGGCATCAGATCTTATGACGGATGGTTGTGAGCCACCATGTGGTTGCTGGGATTTGAACTCAGGATCTTCAGAAGAGCAGTCAGTGCTCTTGCTGAGCCATCTCTCCAGCCCCTATATTTTCTTTTAAAAAGAAAAGCATCCCTGGGAAGATAGTTTAGAAGTTAAGAGCACTTGCTGTTCTTCCAGAGGACTTGAGTTCTGACCCCAGAGCCCACATCAGGCAGCTCACGATGGCTTATAACTCTCACCCTTATACACAAATGAAATCTCTTAAACAAGCCATATATTTTATACAAGATTGTGATATACAATAAACTTCACTTTTTATAAAGAAAAGCTATGTATTCTCCCCCCACCCCATTGCCTCGAATGCTGGGAATAAAGGTGTCCACTGCCACCACCTGCCCAGCCATTATTTTCTCTTATTCCCTCTCCCTGTAGATCTCTTCTTGCCATCTCATAATCTGTTTCTCCTCTAATGTCCTACAAATACACATTTTTACATCCTGCATATGAGATGCAGTCTATTTTATTTTGTTTAACATGATTTCCAGTTCTATCCACTTTCCTGCAAAAGTAATAATTTCATTCTTTGCTGGATTAAAATTAAAAAATGAAATATAAAATTTATATTATTTTCAAGGATTCTATAATAAGGTGGCTATAAGCTGTGTGGTGGTGGTACACCACCTGTAATCCTAGTGTTCAGGAGGCACAGTCAGGCAGAGTTTGTGGCCAGCCTGGGCTACAGAATGAGTACCAGAACAGCCAGGGCTACACAGAGAAAACCAGTCTTAAAAGAAACAACAAAAAAGTTGTTATAAAGCTAATTTTTGTTATGGACATTTAATTGTAGTCAGACAAATTAATTTATAAAATTAGCATCCTGTAAGCTAAGATTGTGTTTATAAGGAAAGCATTTTTAAAAGTCTAGTGCTTTATATTTCCAAAGAGCCTTTTGCAGACCAAGAGAGAAATGAAAGAGAATATGATAGTATGTTAAGAGCCTTATTTTCTGGAGAAGTTATTGGCACACTGCTTTTAAGGTCAAGAGTATATTAAGAAAAAACAGTAGTATCCCTCATAATTTAAAAATTAAAAAGTTACATGCATTGGATAAAACTATAAGAAACAAAGATGTGTAATAAGAAGGAGAAAAGAGGTAAATGTGCCATGAGTTTGCATGATCCACAGTATAAAAAGCTTTATCAAAAGATAAACAATTTTAACTAATAAATGAACCCAACAAAGTTATTAGTGTAGGGGAAAACTGAATATTATTCTGCACAAAAATATTATCAACTAGAAAAATAATAAAACCTTAGTTTCCCCTCAGGATAGACACAGATCTGGATTGTATTTAGTAATTAACATGAGCTGTGTAAAATCCAGAGGAAAATCACAGCCTATTTAAAAATCATGAAAAGAGATGAGAGTCAATTAGGAATCTGACAGTGCTCATGGACTAAATGAGATAATAAACCTAATAAACTTAATAAAGATAATAAAGACCTAATGTATCCTAAAACTAATGTAGACATTTAGTATACTTTCAAAAATATTGCAGTTACATTTTAAAAGGGGAATATCAGCTTTTCCAGATGTGGCACATCCACAATGATTTCATACTCCTGGCCTGCTGGAATGGTGACAAACCTAGGATGACTTGGTATAAGTGAACCCATGACTGCCCTACAAACCTCTTCACGTACCCAGTAATCATGTTCAGGTGATGTTACATAAATAAATGACTAGTTGCTAGACAAGGTGGCCCATGTATTTAATCCCAGCACTTAGGAGGCCAAGGCTAGGCGTATCTGTATGAGTTTGAGACCAGCCTGGTCTACAAAGAGAGTTCCAGGACAGCCAGGGCTACATATAGAGACCTGTCTCAAACAAACAAACAAGCAAAAACAAAATGAAACAAAACAATTAATCAATTAACTTTCTAGTTAATTTAGGTGAAAATATTAATATCAATTTCATTATTCAAACTAATTTAGATGCTGACTAGCAGAAAAATGAAAATAGGAATATTGGGTTTAGGCTGAAAAGATTGATTCCATGTCTTGTAAAAGAAAATGTTTAAAAATATGACAGACTAGCCAATCTGGAAAATAATAAATGTGAGAGAAGAAATAGAATGTAGGTTATGTGACCAAAAAGGAACTGACAGAGTTCTCCCGCATAACCTGAATAATAAGTAGTATGAACCCATTATATTTTTATGAGATGCTCTTATCCTGTGTTGATTGTGCCTGGAACTTAATGTATGGGCCAGGCTGGCCTCCAGCTAGCAGAGATTTACCTACCTCTGTCTCCTGAGTGCTGGGATCAAAGATGTGTGCCACTGTCCCCAGCCTTTTTATCTTTACTTTTTAAAGAAAGCCTACATATGTTGTAATACAAACTCTTAAATAGTAAGTGTTGCTATTTTAAATAGAAAAAAACAACAAATTGGTTAACTTTCATCACAGGCATATATAATATCTACTTTATGGCATTAAGTGGCTGGAAGTGAAAACCTGTAGGTCTTCAAAGGACCTACAACTTGGAAGTATAATACTGACCACAAGCTGCTACTTAAATTTAAACAAAATTTAAATCAGTTTTCACAACTATGCTAGCCATGTTCTAGATGAACATAAATGTGACTAGTATTACAGGAATCTTAGAGTATGGAATATTTCCATTATAGCATAATATTTTGTTGTGTATCTCTGTTGTAAATGACATAGGGTCTGTATTTTGCACCCCTGAAGTATATGCATTTTTCATTCTTTGAACTCCTCAAAGTTATTATGAATTAATGCCAAAATTTGGTGGTTCCATGAAGACAAGTACCATGTCTGTGCAAAACACAATGCACAGAGATGGTAATGTAATGAATACATTACCTGTGATGGACACTAAATAAGGATTTGCTAATAATGGATAAATACTGAATTTTCTATTCCTTGTAGTTTGGAGTACAGAGTATAGATACCCTCTGCGAGTTTATGAAATGGCGAATGCTTTGCAGTCAATTCTCAGACTACCTTCAGCCCCTTGTCCTGAGTATTTCATTGGGCTTACTGAAAAGAAGGGAAGAAGAATAATCAGCTAATGTGAATTTGGGGACCTAGTACTCTGGAATTAAAAGCAGACAGTGTTCAAACTATTGACTGAGGTAAATGAATTAAAGAATTTTTTTTCTTGTGTTTTACAAACTCATGTCAATAAAACCATTTGGGTATGTACCGTGACAAAAGACATGGGATTTATTTGGGATTCTTTTTGTTGTTGTTGTTATCTTAAATTCCTTATAAGTGTGTGACTTTGTGCACATGAGTCCTAACGGGGCCAAGGGCGTTGGCTCATCCTGGAAGTGGACGTGCAGGTGGTTGTGAGCCCCTGATGTGGGTCCTGGGACCAAACTCAAGTCATCTGAGGCAGCAGTGTGTACGCTTAACTTCTGAGCCAGCCCTCCAACTCTCAGACAAAGTTTTAACAAGTAAGAAACACTGCTTATTTGATTCATGATCATTAAAGCTTTATTTATATTTAGGGAGAGAAGTGGAAACGTGTAATACTTTAAAAAGAAGAACACATTGAAATGGAATCATTGAAAGAGACCTTAAATGAGCAAAAGTGGAATCAAAAAATTTTCCCAATTTTCATTACAATAGAAGTAATAGTACTTGATGATCTTTATAGAGCTTGAAAAGGTAGCAGCATTTGTCATTGCCCTGCACTGTCTAGAATAAATCAGCGTTTACTGAGATTTAGCCTTGACTAATACATCCACATCAGCTTTGTCTCCCTCGCCAAGACTTTTTGGATTGCCATCAACAGGGACATTTTCCTCCTTCTTGGTGGGCCTCTGGTAACCGCCTTCTCTGGCAGCCATTTGGACTCCAAGGCTAACAAAATTGTGTACATCGTGCAGCTTCTTTCTCAGCCATTGCATCCTCTCCACAGAGGCCAGGTGTCTGCCCAGGTTGTGCATAAGCTGTATTTCACTGACAGCTCTCTTCCTAGAAAGCAGAGAAAGAGAGGACCACTCCATTAGCTCCCCATGTCCACAACATTAAAAGCCACTACAAAGCCTCGCGTCCACACTTCCCTGCCCTGCACAATGGGCTGCAGCACCTACTTGACAGGTTTCCCATCTGTTTGGGTAAGAAGGCAAACTGCCAGCACGATGATCATCACTTTGGCCACAGCGTTTGCGGACATCATCTTTACTGAAAGAAGAAACAACACTGAGACACTTTAAGATACTGTCAGTGTTCTAAAGTATGTAAATGCAGTCCCAGTAGTTGGTATTCATAGCTGCCACCAAAACAAACAATGATTAGCTGAGGTCATGGTAATTCATCTATCTATTTTTCCATGAGTCTTTGGAATCTTTAAATATCAGATATATGAGTATTATAACACGTACCTGTAACTTAGAGAAGTAGCATGCGTGACTTTCTTGGGTAGTTTTCTTGTACAATTTTTAACATTTGCTATGCAAAACACGCTGACTGAAGAACAGTTTCAATGATTTTCTCTCATATCTATGTTGGCTATATCTACATGCATAGAATAGTCTTGAAAATCACTAACCTCCTAATTAGGTAAACAATAACTATTCCTCTGTGTCCATGACTAAGCTTGTTCTCAGCTGCTAGGATAATAGCCTTAAATGCCAAAATTTGTAGGATTTTATTTTTATTTCTGAGATAAAATTTTGCTATGCAGATCATGCTGGCCTTGAGGTTATGATCCTCCTGCCTTGGTTTCTGGCACGTTGGGAGTTCAGGTTTAATTTTGATAACTTTAATGATTTAATAATGTAACACCTCTTGCAACAACAGCAAAAAGTCTTTGGCAAGGAGGATGACTCGGTTAGTAACTGCTTGCTGTACAAACACGGACCTGAGTTCAAATTCCTAGCACCCCTAAAAAATGTTGGGCACAGCAGCAATGCACCATTGCACCTGTAATCCTAGCATTGGGAAGGTTTAAAAAAAGGTGGAAAATGATAGAGGAAGGCATCCAATATTGACTTCTGGCCTTCACATGCACACACATATTCACATATTTATTACACGTGTGTGTGTGTGTGTGTGTGTGTGTGTGTGTGTGTGTGTTATTTAAAAATCAGAGCCAGGAGTGGTGGTGCATGCCTTTCATCCCAGGTACTAGGAGGTGGAGAGAGGTAGATCTCTGTGAGTTCAAGGCAAGCCTGTTCCAGGACAGCCAAGGCTATACAGAGAAACCCTTTATCAAACAACAACAACAACAACAACAACAACAACAACAACAACAAAATCAAATTAATTTCTTATGTGTTCTTGGAGCTTTGACTTTAATAAAATAAGTGTCCACATCTTACAGCTTCAGCTTCACAGTTATAGTTTAATAACTTCTAGTTCTTTCTTCCTGCTCATAAATCAATATGCACATTTTGCCTTAATCTGAAGCTCCATGGTTGCAGTCATGGGAAAGTCTTCTAGACTGTGTCAGTCACAGGCACTGTAGCTGGCTGACAGGAGCATCGGTGACTAATCTTAGCTCAGCCCCAGTGACCTGGTGATGTCTTTCCTTATTTCCTTGTTTCTTTTGCAGAAGATGGACTTCTTACTTAGGATGAAAAGTGCTTAAATGGTCATCAAGCATTTTTTAAAACACATTAAAGATTAGAAAACGCTGCTTTTATGTAAAAGGAAAGAATATTCAACGGTGAAAGGAAACATTTCTTTTAATAGGGACAGAATATGTTCACTGTCACCTTTTGCAAGCTAAATTCCTGAGAAGCCATAAAAAAATAAAACTTAGATAAGGATACCCTACAAAAAATAGATATACACACCACATGATAAATACTTATTGACTTTTTACATCAGATTTATTGTCCCACCATCAGCCTGATTTTTATTCCAAATTTCTGATAAGGGGATCAATAAAACCAATCATGCCAATGTTCATTGAATCTCTTTCAGGTGGTGTTAAAAATAAGGTATCCAAAGAAGCTTCAACCATAAAAATAGATGCTACCTAACTTTCTTACCATAAACTAATTTTATTGCTACACTTTTCTATTTAGCAAAATTCACCTTCCTTTAACATTTTCACTTTTTAAAAGTGGCATGATATTGGTAGAAAATGGTATGTATTAAAAAACTAGCACAACTTTCTAAATCTCACAGAATTTAAAAAGGGCAGTTGAGAGATTCCTTACCATACAATGGCTGTGAGGGAGGATCCTTCAGGAGGGCGCCAACTGATGCCGAGTTAAGCTGGAGTCAACCAGACAGCTGGTGAACCGGACTGCAGGTCTTCAGGTCTGAGTCCCCTATGCAGGCCTTTGCCCACCAACAGGACTGTTTTATTGTTAAGGATGATGTCACTCCTGTTCTCTGGCTCTCAATCATAGGATCAGAGCAGCCACATACCCTCATGGGGTGGTGCCCACTCTTCTAAAGTTTCAGATAACTAGATGATAGATGAAAATGAGCAAGGTGCTGGTGAAGAACACACAAAAGAAGTCGCAGCAAAAACTAAGTGTCCACCTAGAAAATGCTGACACAATCGATGAGGCCGAGTTTATAGTTAAAAAAATCTTTGAGACAAAGTCTCACTATGTACTCTGGCTGGCCTGGAACTCAATATGTGGATCAGGCTGGCCGAAAATCCAAGAAATGCACTTGTCTCTGCTTCATGAGGGCTGGAGTTGAAGGCATTTGCCACTGGGCCTTGTCACTCGCAAAGTTTTGATTCCAAATATTTATGTTAAAGCTATTCAAGTATTTAAAATTAAAGCCTGAAGTATATTTGCTATTTGTCATAGCCACATTATAAGTAAGTACATTTGTGTTCTTAAGAAATCATGTAGCATGCTTTTTTCCAAGCCATTTCCAACCAACTCATATCACCTTTGATCAGCTTTCCAAAAATATATTTCATATATGTTTAATGTGTATAAGGCTGGGGATCTGGACAGATAGCTCAGCCAGTAAAGTGCAAATGTGAGGACCCGAGTTCAGTTCCTAGAACCCATCTACAAGCCAGACATGGTGGGGAGCACTTGGAAAACCAGTGCTTTGGAGGAGGAAGCAGACACGGGCAAATCCCCAGGGCTGGCCAGCCAGTTTTGCCAAACAAGCATCAGGGTCAGTGAGGTACCATATTCAAAAACAAGGAAGAGAGCAAAAATAGGGGAAGATACCCAACCTTGACCTCTGACTCTTCATACACACACACACACACACACACACACACACACACACACACACACAAAGGAAAACAATGGACATAGTAAACTATTCAGAGTGATTTGATACATGATTTTGATAGTATCCAAACGGAAATTATTTTTAAATTCAATGAATTTGGGTTTTCGAGGTAAACGCTGACTACATTTCTTGATTAGCACATGTTATCCTGATAAGCATTACAGTAATTCTTCAGAGGATGTGTTTATCACTATTTTTACACAAGCATCTTATGCTTATAAATGTGGAAATTGTGGAATTCAATGACTTTATGGTCCCTCCAGTCTTCTTTAATTCTTATTACCTCAGTTTTCTCTTAAAATGCAGTCCTTGCCACCTTAATCCTCTTTACGTGAGTTTGCCTCATGCTTTGCAAACTCTCTTCCTGGGCATTCAGTCCTGAGTCTCATGTTCTGCAATGATGATTGAGATCCTGCTCCGAAACCTAACAGGCTGCCCCTTGCCTCATCATGTCAAATGTCACTCTTCGTCTGACTAGAACTCTTCAATGTCCTTGGTTAGCAAGGGTTTATTCAGTCAGCTTGTCTCTCAGCTAGCGAGCCTTTCTTGGAGTTAGATCAGTTCTCTTATCTATGGTCACACCCAGGCTGCATCCATCCTTTGCCCGCTAACCATTGCCAAGGTACACCTGTACTCAGTATGAGTTTGAACAGTGTGGATTAATGGATAAGAGGTATGTTAAACATATGTTAGTGCTGTTCTGGAAAACTGTCTACAAATCCTTGGATTATGTTTCAGTCTTCACTTTTGAAGTATTAGAGAGAAATTGGAATGTATTCTGAGGGCACAAATTAGTTTGGTGGAAAAGTTGAGCAATGTAAAAAGTAGTTGAGTAAAACTAGAAAAGCCTTGGGACAATTCTATAGCTGTATATTGTTCTTTATAGCGTTCTATAAGGAAGGAGTGTAAGCCCTGGGATTTAAGAAGCATAGACTGGTGGATTTCTGAGTTTAGGGCCAGCCTGATCTACAGAATGAGTTTCAAGACACCAGGGCTACACAGAGAAACACTGTCTTGAGGGGTAGGAGAAAAAATTGAAGCAAAGACTGAAATTTAAAAGAAATTAGGAAGCATGTAGAGTAGCTCATCCATTTCATCCAGCACTCGGGAGGCAAAGGCAGGTGGATCTCTGGGAGTTTGAGGCCAGTCTGGTCTACAAAGAGAGTCCCAGGACTGCCAGAGCTACACAGAGAAACCCTTGTCAAACCCCCACCATAAATATACACACTACATACATACATGCATGCATACACACATACATACATATATATACACATACATACATACATACATACATACATACATAAAGTTAAGAAAGATGGACAGACTCAGTGGCTAATGATTTGGGCTCAATTTGGACATCATAATCGTCAGAACAGGGAATCTTCTTGAGTAATAGAAGCGATAGAAGTTTCCAGTGAAGGTGACTTGAGCATTTATCAGGCATTGTCTAGCAATTCATATACAGTAAAGGATTGCAGTCAATAACCAAGAAGTCCCCTTCAACTATAAAATCCTTCTGCTTTTGTTGTTGTTGTTGTTGTTGTGCTGGAGATAAAACCAAAATCAAGGTGGTGCTAGGCAAGTTGTCCCCCTGCAGCCTGAGCTCTCTTTTAAAATGACCCTTTGGCGCTCCCATGCACGAGGCTGCTAGATTTACCCTTCCCAAGTTCTGCAAACAAACAAAACTTCCTTTGACACAAAGTGCTTATTTTTTGGTTCTCTGGTAACAGAAAGGAGAACTTAAAAGGCACATACTTAGTGAAACACTTTTGTTGCTAAAGCCACACTTAATTAACATCTTTTTTGGGGGGAGGGGTTGAGACAGGGTTTCTCTGTGTAGTCCTGGCTGACCTGGAACTCACTCTGTAGACCAGGCTGGCCTCGAAATCAGAAATCCACCTGCCTCTGCCTCCCAAGTGCTGGGATTACAGGCGTGTGCCACCACGCCCGGCTTTTAATTAACATCTTGATTTTAAGATTTTTCTCCAGTTCTTTGGGCAAATTTGTGGTAATTAACGTATTATGCTCTTAATCTTTCTGCTATCTAACTTATTTATAGAAAAGAAAGTCATACTAAAAGCAACAACAATATTAAGCTATTTTTATAGACATAAGGCAATTTTGACAGCGACTCTCACTCCTCATTCAAAATGCATTGAATATATACTCCCTTCCAGGGGCTTTGCTTAATCAAAAGATGATTAAGGCAGTAGTCCTGACCTTAAATTCACCATATAGTTGTGACATGATGTGACAGGTGTTTGCCTAGAGATAAGAACAAGGCTTATAAAAGCTTCAAGAAGAGGGTGACTAACTTCTGGAGACTGATTTACATAGCAGTATCTTCAAGGGCTATGATGGATTTTCCCATCAAAGAGAGAAAGGATAGAACACCATGTGCAGAGAGAGAGGCATGGAAGCCATGGAGATGAAGACTGAGCTGATGGTAGTAGACGGAGCAAAGAAATGGACAGCGGCGCTACGGAAGTTTGCTGGGTACTGCGCGTGCTGAGTTACACTGCAAACTTGTGAGCACCACCATATTTTTGTCCTTCAGATGTTTTTCAAAGGATGACTTGATTTTCTTACAAATAAGAGAGATGGCTGCCAAGATTCAACACATAATTTATCTAACTCATCAGGCTGTGGGATCTCAGGCTGGGGGGAGAAGGACATCACCGAGGGACTCGAAGGCTAAGGGCTATGTGGGTACAGGAAGCTAATGACACGGCAACAGAGAAAAGCTGAGTGTGATTTTTTTTTTTTTTGCTTTGAAAACCTCAGCTTTAAAAACAAAAATTCTCTGAAGTCAGGTTTCCCCTGCCTAGTGTAGTCCTTACATTTAGGGAAAAATACAGGACCATGTGTTGTGTTCTTTTGCCTTCAGGGATATCCTGGTTGAGAATGGTAGTTTTTCCTTTTGTTCACTCACTAGGAATTATTTATTGTATCTATGGGACTTAGCACAAGTAGGAAAAGCAGAGCTGCAACTTCACTAGCACCAGGCTTTGTGAGAAGATGGTAGCACATCTAATTTTTTAAAGAAAGAATTGGCTGTCTTAAAAGACCTGCTCCATACAAAGAGCTACATATGCTTAACATAGACAGTTTGATGATTTTAGACGTGTGCACACAAGCATGGTCACACCAAAGTCTTCCTAATGTCCCCTTTGCCCCACAATCTTCACTCGAAATAGGCTGCTGCTATGTAGCCCTGCCTGGCCTCAAACTTACAGAAAATCCGTAGATGACGTGCATCGGCACACCCACTCCATAAGCTTTTATTGATGGTTAGTGTCAGTATGTCTCACTAGTAAGTAGTATTTAATAAACCATAGATCTTTTTCTGAATTCATAAAACATATAAATCCTGGTATCCACTACCAGGGCACACTCAGAGTGCCATTTCAAGATGAAATATGCAAGCATCCTCATGTATAAAATAGCACTGCGGCTTTTACCCATTCTGTGAGTGAACATTCAGGTCTGCCCATGTCTCCAACCTTCTGCATGCACGCTTGGGTGGACTGAAAGAGATGACCTACACTGTGTGCACTGAAGTTTCTCTAGCAGCAGGGCCTGGGTGGCATGGTGAGAAACTAGAATGCCAGCCAGAGATGACACGCTCCTGTCACAGCAAGGACTGCCTTCATCCTTTCACATTTTAAATTGGGACTCACTTGGCAAAGTCTTTATTGGATGAAGGAGACTTAATTGTACAGATACTTCTCACAACAACCTCTGTGATCTGAGAAAGAATGGAACACACCTTCCATGTTTCCTACTTCAAAATTCTCTCAGACTTAACATCTACCCCACTTTTTCTTAAGGAGATGAAGCAAGACATAACCTCAATCTAGAGCCATTAGTATTTATTTGAGTGCTTGGTAACCATAAGGATGCCAGAGAACAAAAGCCACCTTATTGTGAAGGAAAGCCTCAAGTTTTCAGTCTCTTTGAAACAAGCTGAACAGATTACTGAGGCCAGTGCTGCTTGCAGGTTGTTTGTTTGTTTGTGCGTTGAGACAGGGTCTCACTTTAATCCTGGCTAGCCTAGAAATCTCTGTGTAGACCAGGATGGTCACAAAGTCACAGGTCTGCCTGCCCTGCTTCCTGGGTGCTGGGATTAAAGGTGTGTGCCACCATCACACCTAGCCACTCTAGATTCTCAGTCTAGAGTCTTTCGTCTCCCTGAAATGGAGTTGCAAGTGTTCCATGTGAAGTGGAGATAACATGGCCTTCCCAGCTAAGGGGCCACAGGAGCTCTGTGCTAACGCTCTGGGCTAAATCACCATGTGACATAATTAAAACGCAGCTTTCATATCCCTCTCCAATTATCCTTTCTTTTTGTTTGTTTGCTTTGGTCTTGGACTTTTGGTTTTTCAGGACAGGGTTCCTCTGTGTAGCCTTGGCTATCCTGGAACTCACTTTGTACACTGGCTGGCCTAGAACTCAGAGACCCATGTACCTCTGCCTCTGCTTCCCGAGTGCTAGAATTAAAGATAGGTACCATCGCCACCCAGCAACTGGAGTTAATGGGTTGTAGATTCTGCCTCTTTCCTTCCTATGCTTGAAACACTAGAAAAACACTTTGCTCAGGATTGCCAACAGTGAAATTTAAATTGTGTTCTCAGGTCAGATAGAGATTTGATGAGCATTTAATATCAGCCAGGAGTGATATAGAAGCTATCTAGCTGCTCATGTTCTTCCTGAATTTTATTTTCAATAGTTTATTTTTTTTAAAAAATATACCATCCTAGTTTTTAATATTTCAAATACCACATCTCTGTGTAGAACACTTTTTTCCTGCTCTGCGTTATGAGCTTTCAAATATAAGTCATATGTGCGAGTACTCCAGGGTATAACTGGCACTCAAAAATGTGTGGTGGACCTGGGGACCTCAGAGATACTTAATCAGTAAAGTGCTTAGCACTCAAGTATAAGGACCTGAAGTCAAGTCCTAGAACCCTGTAAATATATATTTAAAAGCCAGATAATGGCTTATAATTCCAGCCCTGGTGAGGAGGAGACAGATGGATCCGGCTGACTGGCCAGCCAGGCTGGTCTAATCAGCAAGCCCTGGTCAGTGAGAGACTGTCTCAAAACAAACAAACAAATAACCCAACAACAAAACCAACAAAAACAAAACAGATGGCTCCCTCCTTATGACTCCTGAGGCTGACCCCTGTCATAGGTACATACACACATGTGTATATGTGCACACATGCATACCTAACAAATGTACTCTTCCAAATGTATGTTGAGTCTAAATTTGAGAAAAAAAAATACTCGCTATTTGTCTCAGATGAGTTCACCATGCTCTGTGGTTCTCAGTAGTGAACTCAGAGAATGAGCCCCATCTGTTCTCTGTCTCCCACTCCTGTCAGCCCAGCTCCGGGAACTACAAAGAACTCTGAGGCTGGGTGAGTTGTAAAACTTCGATGAAACCAAATTTATCTTTGAGTTGTCAGTGTCATTGTGACAGGGGAGAGGACTCCTTCTGAAGTTGATAGTCCTAGAAATATGTCCTCATATACACCTGACAGTACCATTCAGTTGAAACACAGAATCTGGTTGGAATATGTGTCAATTTCATAGCACTACCACTTATTAACTCAATGTTCTAGGATAAATCAACTTACATAAATTCTTAATTTCCACAGAAGAATGGATATAAACTATCCCATTAGACTTATTGAAAGGGTCATATAAATTTTTGTATATGAAACTACTTTGTGGATTGATTTAATATTTGTGAATTTATTTATTTATTTATTTTTGGTCTTTTGAGACAGGCAATCTTTGTGTAACATAGCTCTTGTTGTCTTGGACTCACAGAGATCCACTTGTCTCTGCCTCCTGAGTGCTAGGATTAAAGATGTATACCACCATGCCCAGCCCTGATTTAATATTATTGATTAGAATCATGATAATGACATTCATTTTCTGAATAAGAGTAATACCCATCCTGTAAAAGTGATATTGCTTAAGATGAGAAAAATAAGTTGTTTATACTCAATTGATTCCTAGTTTTGTGTGTTACTCTTATTGACTGCATGGCATTTCACACATTACACAGCTATTCTAAAGGCTAAGTTTAGAACACTATTGACTACAGTTTTCTAAAATGAAAAGAATCTTTAGCATCATCAAACTCAATGAAATTGTCCAGAAGAGGCTCTTGATTGGAAAAAAGAGAGCATGTAAATGAAAGTCTGTGGTTCCCTACTCGAGATATTTTCTAAACCTCTAGAGCCCAACAAAATATGTGAAAGTCACTGTGAATCTAATTTCAAAATGTAGTTGCTGATTGAGCATTTTATGAAACCAACTAAAGGGAAGATCCAAGTGAAAAGAGCCGTAGACTTGTGCTGTGGTTTGGATCCGAAATGCCCCCCCAGAGGCTGCTGTTTTGGACTTCTCTCACTAGATGGCAGAGTGGACCGATGGGGGACCGCCTCTGGAGCCGCTAGCTCAAGCCCTGCTCTTGGCTTCGCTGTTTGCTTCCTGGTTCCCCATGGTGTGCATGGTCTCCAGCAGATGCTCCTTCCAGCCCACCATGCCATCATCACCTTGACGGACTGAAGCTCCCTGAGACCGAGAGCACAGCAGGCCTTCCGTCTCTATTACCTTGACGGACTGAAGCTCCCTGACACCGAGAGCACAATAGGCCTTCCGTCTCTTAGTTACATCTGTCAGGTGTTCCATCATGGTGACACGGAAGTAATTAATACAAGTCGGAATCAGATGGCCTTAGTTCGCATCTTGACATAAATGGGTTATCTCTAAGAAAAGCTCAGCACCTAAGCCGAGACACAGTGAAACTAATTGAAGCTTTGGACCAATTGGATTTAACAGATATATATAGAACATTCCATCCTAAAGCAAAAGAATATACCTTTTTCTCAGCACTGCACGGTACCTTCTCAAAAATTGATCATATAATTGGTCACAAGACAGACCTCAACAAATACAAGAAGACCGAACTAATCCCATGTCTCCTATCAGATCACTATGGAGTAAAAGTGGTCTTCAATAGCAAGAAGAACAACAGAAAGCCCACATACACATGGAAACTGAACAATACTCTACTCAATGACACCTTGGTCAAGGAAGAAATAAAGAAAGAAATCAAAGACTTTTTAGACTTCAATGAAAATGAAGGTACGACCTACCCAAATCTTTGGGACACAATGAAAGCAGTGCTAAGAGGAAAACTCAATGCGCTGAGTGCCTCCAAAAAGAAACTGGAGAGAGCATACACTAGCAACTTAACAGCACACCTGAAGGCCCTGGAACAAAAAGAAGCTAACTCACCCAGGAGGAGTAGGAGAGAGGAAATCATCAAACTAAGGGCTGAAATCAATCAAGTAGAAACAAAGAGAACCATACAAAGAATCAACAAAACCAAGAGCTGGTTCTTCAAGAAAATCAACAAGATAGATAAACCCTTAGCTAGACTAACCAAAGGGCACAGAGATAGTATCCAAATTAACAAAATTAGAAATGAAAAGGGGGATATAACAACAGAAAAGGAGGAAATTCAAAAGATCATCAGATCCTACTACAAAAGCCTATACTCAAAACAACTGGAGAATCTGGAGGAAATGGACAATTTCCTAGACAGATACCAAATACCAAAATTAAATCAGCATCAAGTAGATCAGCTAAACAGTCCCATAACCCTTAAAGAAATAGAAGGGGTTATAGAAAGCCTCCCAACCAAAAAAAGTACGGGTCCAGATGGTTTTAGTGCAGAATTCTACCAGACCTTCAAAGAAGACTTAACACCAATACTCTTCAAACTATTCCACAAAATAGAGACAGAAGGGACACTGCCCAACTCGTTCTTCGAAACCACAATTACGCTGATACCTAAACCACAAAAAGATCCAACAAAGAAAGAGAACTACAGGCCAATTTCTCTTATGAATATTGACGCAAAAATACTAAATAAAATTCTTGCCAACCGAATCCAAGAGCATATCAAAACGATCATTCACCATGATCAAGTAGGCTTCATTTCAGGGATGCAGGGATGGTTCAATATACGGAAATCCATCAATGTAATCCACTACATAAACAAACTAAAAGAAAAAAACCACATGGTCATCTCATTAGATGCTGAAAAAGCATTTGACAAAATTCAGCATCCTTTCATGCTAAAAGTCTTGGAAAGAGCAGGAATTCAAGGCCCATACCTAAACATAGTAAAAGCAATCTACAGCAAACCAGTAGCCAACATCAAAATAAATGGAGAGAAACTTGAAGCAATACCACTAAAATCAGGGACTAGACAAGGCTGCCCTCTCTCTCCATATCTTTTCAATATAGTACTTGAAGTTCTAGTGAGAGCAATTAGACAACATAAGGAAGTCAAAGGGATACAAATTGGAAAGGAAGAAGTCAAACTATCACTATTTGCAGACGATATGATAGTCTAGTTAAGCGATCCAAAAAACTCCACCAGAGAACTTCTACAGCTGATAAACAACTTCAGCAAAGTGGCCGGTTATAAAATTAACTCAAGCAAATCAGTAGCCTTCTTGTACTCAAAGGACAAGCAGGCTGAGAAAGAAGTTAGGGAAATAACACCCTTCACAATAGCCACAAACAACATAAAGTACCTTGGCGTAACTCTAACCAAACAAGCGAAAGATCTGTATGACAGGAACTTCAAGTCCTTGAAGAAAGAAATCGAAGAAGACCTCAGAAGATGGAAAAATATTTCTTGCTCCTGGATTGGCAGGATCAATATAGTAAAAATGGCCATCTTGCCAAAAGCAATCTACAGATTCAATGCAATCCCCATCAAAATCCCAAATCAATTCTTCATAGATCTAGAAAGAGCAATTCTCAAATTCATCTGGAGCAACAAAAAACCCAGGATAGCTAAAACTGTTCTCAGCAATAAAAGGACTTCTGGGGGAATCAATATCCCTGACCTCAAGCAGTACTACAGAGCAATTGTGTTTAAAACTGCATGGTATTGGTACAGCAACAGGCAGGTAGATCAATGGAATAGGATTGAAGACCCAGAAATGAACCCACAGACTTATGGTCACTTGATCTTTGATAAAGGAGCCACAACCATCCAGTGGAAAAAAGATAGCCTTTTCAACAAATGGTGCTGGTTCAACTGGAGGTCAACATGCAGAAGAATGCGAATTGACCCACTCTTATCTCCTTGTACTAAGATCAACTCCAAGTGGATCAAGGACCTCCACATAAAACCAGACACACTGAAACTATTAGAAAAGAAACTTGGGAAGACCCTGGAGGACATGGGCACAGGGGGAAAAGTTCCTGAACAGAACACCAATAGCTTATGCTCTAAGATCAAGAATTGACAAATGGGACATCATAAAATTACAAAGTTTCTGTAAGGCAAAGGACACTGTCAGAAGGACAAAACGGCAACCAACAAAGTGGGAAATGATCTTCACCAACCCCACATCCGACAGAGGGCTAATATCCAATATATACAAAGAACTCAAGAAGTTAGACTGCAAAGAACCAAATAACTCTATCAAAAAATGGGGCACAGAGCTAAACAAAGAATTTTCACCAGAAGAAATTCGGATGGCCGAGAAACACCTTAAGAGATGTTCAACATCATTAGTCATCAGGGAAATGCAAATCAAAACAACCCTGAGATTCCACCTCACACCAATCAGAATGGCTAAGATTAAAAACTCAAGAGACAACAGGTGCTGGCGAGGATGTGGAGAAAGAGGAACACTCCTCCACTGTTGGTGGGATTGCAAAATGGTAAAACTGCTCTGGAGATCAGTGTGGCGGTTCCTCAGAAAATTGGGCATGTCACTTCCAGAGGACCCTGGCATACCACTCCTGGGCATATACCCAGAGGATTCCTCTGCATACAATAAAGACACATGCTCCACTATGTTTATAGCAGCCTTGTTTATAATAGCCAGAAATTTGAAGGAGCCCAGATATCTCTCAAAGGAGGAATGGATACAGAAAATGTGGTATATTTATACAATGGAGTACTACTCAGCAATTAAAAATAATGAACTCATGCAATTTGTAGGTAAATGGTTAGATCTGGAAAATATCATCCTAAGTGAGCTAACCCAATCACAAAAGAATACACATGAAATGCAATCACTGATAAGTGGATATTAATGAGCCCAGAAGCCCTAAATACTCAAGACACAATTAGCAAGTCAAATGACTCCCAAGAAGAAGAATGGAGAGGACCCTTGGCCTGTAAAGATTGGATCCAGTATTGTAGACCCAGAACAGGGAAATAGTGGGGGGGGGATGAGTAAAAAAAAATAAGAAAGAAAAAAAAAAAGAAAAGCTCAGCACATCCAGTCAACCTTGGATTATTTTTGAAATAGTCTATGCACATGCGTACTGAGACATGAGAAAAGTTGGGCTGGGATCTATCTATATTAATTCTGATTCTTTACCTAGAGCAAGTCATAAATATCTATACTATATTCCTCTTTCAATTTTCTCAGTGTTGCTGCTCTTCTAAACAGTTTTTATTTTGTAGAATTTGGTCTTAATAATCCTATAGTTACACACTATTTCTCAACTGCATTATAACATGGCTTCCTTAGTGGTCACACTCAGCTTATTCCTTTCCTATTCACTGAACAATCACCAATGAGACAATAGGATCAACCTCGTCATTAGGAGTTGAGCTTCTGAACTGGTACAAAATTAACAATGCTGAGAACTGGTCTTTGAAACTGACTTAAAGAAGCTTGTAGTCCCACATGTTATGATACAAACTGCCTTTTTGTTCCCCAGAATTACATTTCCTTTATTTTAAAATATATATTTTTAATTATGCACGTGTATTTGGAGGAGACAGATATATGCACCCTAGTGAAGGAGACTGCAGAGGCCAGAGAAGCTGGAGTTACTGACAGTTGCTTGGTATCAGTGCTAGGAAATGACCCCCTTAGAAACAAACCCTAAGAGCTTTGGAGAGCTGAGCCACCTATCTAGCCTCTAATTTTCATCTTTTGACCAGCAAACTCTCAAGTTTCTACCTGCCCTCCCCAAAAGGAATATTGTAATCTTTCTTCTCATTTTTCTCCTTCCTCTTCCTCCTCAGTTTTGGGATCCTCCCCAAAGCTTTGTGTGCTAAGCAGGTAGGTTCTCTGACAGCGCTCTCTGTCCCCAGTCCAGCCATCAGTTTTGGTACTTCACTGTGACACATGGAG
Organism: Apodemus agrarius; assembly: GCA_964023405.1. Classification (NCBI taxonomy): domain Eukaryota; kingdom Metazoa; phylum Chordata; class Mammalia; order Rodentia; family Muridae; genus Apodemus; species Apodemus agrarius. Next base: position 106,478,511 of record OZ030005.1, read on the forward strand.
GTCTAAGTGGATCTCTTGCTAGATGACCATTTAGTAATAATCATGTAAAAGGATCAACTTTATTAAGGGGTAAATGACATTTGAAAAGATGGCCACAGCCATTTGTTCTTTTTTTGGTTTTGTTTTTTGAAACAAGGTTTCACTATGTAACCCTGTCTGGCCTGGCCTTCACAGAGACCAGTCATCCTCTGCCTGCAGTTAGAGGAACGCACATGCACTCATTGGCAATCTCAGCTACTGGGGAGGATTGGGAATTCAAAGCTAAAATGGTCAACATGAGACCCTCTTTCAAAAAGGCAGAGTAAAAAAAAAAGTCATAACAGTTGCCATTTATTAATTGTCTATACCTAGTTGGAATTTCTTTTCTTATTCATAAGTTATATCTTCTTCATTTAAAAAGAGCCTCCCTAGACCTAGTGACACACACCTTTAATCTTAGCACTTGGAGGCTGAGGCAGGAAGATCGTGTGCTTGAGGCTAGTCATTGAGTGCAGGACTTTGTCTTAGAACCAACCTGTAAGACAGATAAACTCCTTCCCCAAGTTGCTTTTGGTCACTATTTACTACAGCAATGGAAATCAAAGTAGCACACTACCTAAGCACATGATGACTATACGTTAATGATGACTAAGATGGGATCCTAGAATGTCAAAAAGAACACTTGTAAAAAGTAAGATCTGTCAAATGATGGTCTTTAGTTACTGTGTCACTATTGATTCCTTGGATACGATGTTAATAATATAGGAACCTTTGCAGCTCTGGAATGGGGGAAAGTGTGCAGGAACTCTACACCATCTGCTCAGATACTCTGTAACCTAAAACTTTTTGAAAAGTAAAATGTATTTTTTAGTGGGTTTTTAAAAAAATATGTTTGATTTTAAGGCAAAGTCTTATATAGCTTAACTGGCCTGGTACTCATTGTGTAGAGTAGGCTGTACACAATGTATATTTCCAGCTTGCAACAGTACCCCTGCCTCAGTCTCCTGCATGCTTGTATTTCAGGCATGCACACCCACATATAAAATTTATTTTTTTAAAAGCAATTATAGATATGACAGACAAGAAAAGATAAGCAAATGAACTCAACATAGAAAAAAATATTTAGGGGGGTGTGACTTGTCTTATCCTCTATGGAGTCTTTGCACAATACTTTACATTATACAGTGCCTATGTGGTCCTGGGGGAAATATCTTCGATGCAATATCATTTCTGAATTAGAAGTGAGAAGCTTAAACTTGGAATCGAGTAATTACTGAATAAAACTTACTCCGCAAGTAGTGAGGGCATCATCTAAATCTGCAACTTTGGACTCTGCCACAGCTCTGTCCTAATGTCCTGCAGAGATTAAGGGTAACTAAAATGGAAGCAAAGAATGCATCAAGGACACATTTTCTGAGGTCATGGTCCTGTTTTGGTAGACTATGTAGTTATGGAGAAGGTTACTCATGGGTTCTGGCTTTGAGGAATGTAAACTGTAATTGGGAAGTTAAACAATGTGTGATAATACTGGATCCATCCTTTGAACTAAGAGAGGATCAGGTCTAGAAATTCCTGCACAGATTGCTGTAGATGGTAAGCAGTTTCAAGGTCATACCCTTACACTTAAATGCAGTCCCTGAAGATTGGAAGATTGCTTCCTTTTACCTGAGGCAACATCCAGCATCTTGGTTCCTTTCCAGATGTAAAATAAGATGACATTCACAGATAATAAAGCTGACAATCTTATATCTAGTTAAAAAACCAAAACAAAACAACAAAAAAAAAGCCCTAGCTTTTCAACTTAGTATTTTCCTTGTCAGTAAATAGTTCACAATTTGACTTTAAACTTGGATTCAAGAAAAGTTCCTTTTATTAAAATATAATTAATTATATAATGATAGTTGCACTTGCAGAAAACTTACCATATACCAGATACTGTTCTAAATATTTTACAAGTATATATCTTTATACAACAACCCTAATTTAGGTTAATTTTAACCTAAAATTTACAGCTAAAGAAACTGAGTGTAAAGAAGTTTAAAAATTCATTTTAAAAAGTTTAAAATTAAGCCAGGGAGTAGTGGCGCATGCCTTTAATCCCAGCACTTGGGAAGCAAAGGCTGAGATTTGAGGCCAGCCTGTTATACAGAGTGAGTTCCAGGACAACCAGGGCTATACAGGGAAACCCTGACTAAAAAAAAAAAGTTTAAAATTTAACCAGGGCTGCCTAATTGGAGGTGGCAGAAAACATAATTTTAACAGAGGTAGTACAGTTCTAGAACCCCCACGTAGAACTGCGAAGTATCCTGTCCACTTGCCTCCTAAAGTGTGTCTGCTTATACCATAATTTATCTTGAAGGCATGCACCTTATCTAAATAATTTTAAGAATTATTTTCAATTTCTTAAGCATCTCAACTGCTAGTTAGCAGGGGCATTTAAAAAGGCTCTTATTTGATTTACTTTAAAGTTAGTTCAATTAAATACAGCCATCAGTTATTATTTGTTCCTAGTATGCATGGTTGATTCAGCATACAAAAATCAAATAATGAGATAATTATTAGTTAAATAATGGCAAAAAATTGGGTGTGATCATTTCAATTGATAAGGAGGAACCATTTAAAAAATTCATCTTTTCACTTTAAAAACATTAAACAAAACTAGGATTAGAAGAAAACTAATTACCTTGATACAATAAAAGCCATATATCAAACTCCATCATATTCAGGGGTCAGAATTTCAGGATATTGCTTCTTTTTCTTTTTGTCAAGTCTTAATCTATTCCAGAGATATGATGCTGAGGTACTATTGGACAGAATGCTGTATTTTGAGAAATGTAAAACACAAATGCACATTGATATCATTACAAAAGCCCACTTGTGTCATTGATTTAAAATGTTTGCATACCAATTCTTCCACTCACCACACTATTAATACTCTACATCTGGACAATGACACTAAAAATCTTACAATCTATTCTTCACACAACAGAATGGTTGCTTAGAAACAGAAACAGGACATGTCCTCCATCTACTTAATCTCCCACTGCGTCTCCCTATCTACTTCAAATAAAATCCAAAGATGTCTAATAAGCCACCTCATTTGAGAAACCACTAAAGGAAGTAACACTGCTCCTGGGAAGCTCATGTAAAATAAATATTAATGGGAAAAGGAATTTAAGGTGATTTGCCTTTACCAAAGATTGTTCTTTCCTTCCTTCCTTCCTTTCCTTCCTTCCTTCCTTCCTTCCTTCCTTCCTTCCTTCCTTCCTTTCCTTCCTTCCTTCCTTCCTTCCTTCCTTCCTTCCTTCCTTCCTCTCTCTCCTTCTTCCCCCCTTTCTGTTTTGTTGTTTGAGGCAGGGTTTCTTTGTATATATCTCATTGTTGTGGAACTTGCTCTGTATACCAGGCTGGCCTCAAATTATTTTCATATGAAAGTACTTTTTTTCCAAGAAGTAGAATAGCCTTCTAACAAAGAATGGGAAATATTCAGGAGCTGTACATGGGGAAGTCAGGGAACAGGGCTAGGTAGTTTAGGGGTGGGGTGGGGTAATGGAGTATACCAGAGAAAACCTCTCTGGATTGCTTTATTCCAACCAGGGTTCACTCTAATTGGCAGTGTGTCACTATGTTAAATCACTCACAAAACAAATTACTTCTTAGTCATTTGAAAGAACCAAGTTTACTTTTACAATTTTTTAGAATAATTCTGACAAGTACTGAAAATTCCATTTACTATTGTGGAACCCGTGGTGTCCTAGATTTAGAAGTACTTTAAAGGTTACTTTTTGAGACTATTGTAAGACTCAACAAGATTCTTACAACTTAATTTTCAGGAAAATCAATATGTCAAGTTAAAATTTTCATACCATTAAAAAGTAGTTTACATCTACTACTGTATAATTTTACATAAACCGAACCTCTAAGAGTCAAGTTTCTCTCTTGACCAATTGTCAAACTCTTACACATTTCTATGATACGTGTCAACTAGAATCTTCAGTGTGATTTCTGACTAGCTACAGCTGATATTCCCAAATTATTATACAAATTATTTTATAATATCTGTCAAAGCACATCGATATTATCACAAGAATGTCACCCTTAATGTGTTTGTGTCATTGAGTCAACATGACTGCCAGTTTTAGAAGAAGGACAGAACTTAAGTCCAAGGCTTTCTACATCAACCTATAAGTGCCTGTCACATTAACCTTTAAGCTATGGAAGTTGCAAGTTAACTTACCAGTAAAATTTAAAACAGGAAGCTAGTATAGGCTTAGAGTTTATCTTTTCAGGGAAGCACAGTACTGTCCAAAATGATTTTGAGAGCTGTGGCCATGTGCATTCATATTTGAAATCTTTTATTTACTGTAAGTAGTTTTATATAATCTTAAAGTTAGCTGAGATACAAGAAAGTGATCAAATCTATAAATGGTTGCAGCCTATGAGCGTAAAGAATATGGACAGTATTTTGTTTCCCTGAACCAAGTACTATGTAGGCTCCTTTTAGCTCATCCATATCAAATTCCACCCATCCAATTTGCAATTGCTTTTATTTTCTGCTAATCTCTACTCTAAGATATCAGTTTCTTAGACCAATAAACACTATTCTAGGTCTCTTGTACTTTAAACTTCTGCTGTATATATAAAGAGTCAATTTTCCACTATTTAAAATTATTTTATATTTTTGTGTGTATGCATGGATAGATGTCAGAGGAATTCCAGGCAGTTGTAAGCTTCCCAACATGAGTGCTGCAAGAGCCCTAGGCCCTCTTCATTGCTCACCCCGCTCTCCAGCCTTATAGATATATTCTTTATAATAGATAGTTACTTCTTCATAACCATAGAGTTAGTCAAGAGTCATAAAATAATACTTCCAAGGGCATATGGTATGTAGAAACTGCTTCTACATAGTGGAGTAAATTTGAAGAATTAGGATACAAAGAGTAGACTCTGTTTCAAAGAGTAGAGTAGCATGGGAAACCATAGAGTAAAAAACAGGTCACCTTGAAGAAAACATTGAAACAAAAGAATAACATAGCCAAGAAAGCAAATGACACACAGTTCCATCCATGTGGTTGTACAGCAGGGGAGACAAGCAACCATCTCATCTCAAGGATCAGTTAGAGGCCATGGTGAAAGATATAATGCAGACAAACCCACATCTGTAAGACTTAAATCCACTTGAACATTCTGATGAGTGACTCCTCTGTTGTGGCAAATCAACAATCACTCCCACTTGAGAGGTTGCAATGGCCACCATCTTAAGAAGGTATGCAACTTAAGACTGAGGTGTTCTTGAGACCCAATAACAAAAAGCAACCATAAGTCATATGAACCATAAGGCTGTGTGAAACCTGTCACAGTCCTGGTGACTGACCCCTGTGTTGCTGAGGGCAAGACTGAAATGGTTATAATGCAACACAGAGGTTTCAAAAGGATACTTCTAAAAATCATCAGTGTCTTCAAAGATGAAGCTGTCAGATGACTAAAGTAAGAAAGTCAATTCAGGATATAAACAGGGAAGTCAATAAGATAGAAAAAGTGATCATTATACACGAGAAATATAGCAAGACATGAATCCTAAGGGAAAAAAAAACAAATAGAAATGTTGGAGATGAAACAAACCCAAATTTTTAAAATGACTGGGAAATTTTAGTTGGGGTTTTATTGCTGTGAAGATACACCATGACCACCAAAAATTTGAAAACATTATCATGAGACCAAGTCTGAGATGTCATGGGGTAGGTGAAGCTGAGGTTAGACAACAGCTAAAATCAGAGGCTCTAGGGATGACTCATCAGTTAGGAGTGCTGGGTTCATTTTCCAACACCCACATGGCAATGCACAACTGCCTGTAACTCCAGTCCTGGGATATGCAGGGCCTTCTTCTGGCCTCCTCAGGCACCAAGCATACACAGTGTGTACAAGCATATGCAGACAAAACATTCATACACACTAAATTAATTCAAAAGTGAAAAGTTAAAAGCACTAAAAGAATAGAAATTCATTAAGTGAAGCTACAGCAGAAAATTTCTTACATATAAGGAAAGAAAAAGCCATTCAAGCACGAGACATTTAGAAATTTAATTAGACATGGATAGAGAGAAATCTCTCCATGACACATTATAGTCAAAATGTCAAAGCACAAAATAAATAATATTGGAAGATACAATAGAAAAATACCAACATGGTAACAGAAGCAAATCTGTCAAAATAACATCTGATCTTGTTGTGTTTCATTTGCAAGCCTCAAAAGTCCACCAAGGAGTCGACTCCGATGCAATCGCACTAGGGTCTCTTTATTTCAGGCTAGCGTGTGGGTCACACCATCATCTCTGATGCAGCAGAGTGGGAGGCTGAAGCCCTGCACTCTCAGTGGGACAAGGTTTTATAGGAAATGGTAAGCAGGTGAGGGGATTTCTAGACTGGCACACATCTAACTGGGGGGCCCTTCCAGAATTTTGTTGCCCTTTAACATAATTGGCTGGTGCTGGGGATCAACCATAAACTTAACTTCTGCCTTCCTCCTGATTGGTAGATGTTTGAACCAGGGGCAGGTTTGTAACCCAGAAGTGCAGATTTATTGGGGAGTAACCTAAAAAACATGCTAGGTACCAGCTTATTAGTTAATGCGAGTTCAAACTTAGATCAGGTTTGAATCTAATATCTGGTCTCTCATTCCCCCCCACCTTTCTCTGGTAACTAGAAGGCACAAACATGGGGCTTCCTGGAGTTCTTAGGCTTCATTGTCTAGGTTTTGGGGGGACTGATAGTGACTCCTTATGACTATAAGTTGAATAGTCCTGAGTCTTTACTTCATGAACTGGACAACTCTGTTCAGAACACAGGGGCCAAAGGTGAGGAGCAGAAAAAAATGAGCAGGGGGCCCAGTAGAGTGACTATCGGGGTGGTCAGACAAAGGAGCTATTAAACCATGATTCAAACCAACCTTGCGCCCATTCCTTTTCTCTTTTTCTCTTGGCCAGGCCTTCTCTAGTTTTGACCATTAATTCCTTGACTACTCCAGAGTGGTCAATATAAAAACAGCATTCCTCTTTGAGGGTTGCACATAGCCCTCCTTTTTGCATAATCAGGAGATACTACCTCTGCCAGGGAGCCCAGAGAATCTTGGAGATGAGAGATTCCTTTTTCTAATCTCCCTATATCAGTATTTATGGCCTCTGTTTAGACTGTCATAATGTTTGTTTTGTAACATCAAGGAAACTACCCCAGTTCCTGTGCCAGCCATGGCCAATTCTTTGAGAATCACCAGGGTTACAACTGAGATTGGTTCTAGCTTGGCTCTTCTGGGGACTAAACCCAAGGTTCCATCCGGGAAGTCTAGGACTTGGTCATCTGTGTGATAGATGATCCTAAGTAGTAACTGGACAAATACACAGAATTCCTTGTCTTGATGCAGTATATCCCCATGGGTGCATGGGGTGAACCCTGCAGTGCATGCCCACTAAGCATTGGTGGGTGGTAATCGGTATTTATCATTGTCTGGATTCATTCTATATGTCCAGGTACAGAGGTGGCTATAGGCCTCAGAGACTATGGGTGGCCAGGCTGTCTACGCCCTGTAAGGTCAGCCTAGCTTTACCTTGTTGCCATCTGCACTTACTGGGGCTCTCCGTTTCAGTAAAGTTTCAAGTCAGCCTATGCCTTCAAAGTAGGGTGGTCTTATGTCTTAGCATAGCCAGCATGACTCAGTTAACTTGGGTCTGGATGCATTGGTCACCTGAGAGAACTGGACTATCATGTTCTACAGGGGGTCATGGCTGTTATTACTCAGTCCTTGTGTCCTCGTGGCTTGGGTTGGGGCCTTGTTAGGGGAAGAAGGGAGTGAGCTCTGGGTTTAGATTGGCATCTGAACCCACAGAGGTGGTATAAGTAGAGGGTCTAGCAAGCTGGACATTGGGGCTGAGAGCAATGGGGTGTGTTTGTGTGTCTGAACATAGAGTCAGAAGTTGAATAAGACTCAAGGCTCTCTACCAGTAACATAAAGTCTCAGTCCCCAAATCTTACTGGCAATCCAGTCAGCCTCCCTACCATCATCTGTGAATCTGATAACAAGGGGATTGCATTTCTCCCCATAGTCCCTGGGTATTGAACCTAATCATGGTCATGAGGGCCTTATTGGAAGGCTTCCAGTTTAGTCCATCTAGAGAAGTGGAGCACCCTTCTCTAGAACAATTTTGGGACAGTCCCCACTGGATTATGGCTGCAATGCACATTGTGCGATGGCTGAATCCATGCTGCACCCAAGTTTCCGGAAGAACCACATAGCCTGTCTCCGGCCCATAACCCAGAGTTATGGGCCCCCATACTCCCTAGCAACAGCCAATCAGGATTAGTCTGGTAGTTCCAGATGTTCTTTCAGATTGTTCATGGTTTTGTTTCAGACCACACACCTGTCGGCTTACAATATTCATTCAATTAGATGCTTGCCTGGCTAGAAATCCCCTCATTTGCTTGACATTTCCTATAAAACCTTGTCCCTCTGAGGGCTGGGGCCTCACCCTCCTGTCCTGCTGTGTCAGTGAAGGCGGTGAGCCCAAGCTTGAGCTTGAATAAAGTCCCTAGTGCGATTGCATCAGAATTGCCTCCTTGGTGGTCTTTTGGGGTTCTCGAACATTTCTGGAACAGGCACAACAGCCTCTACCCCTTCTGCAGGTCCCAAATAAGCTACCTTTTATATAAGGCCTGTCAAATGGCTTGACTGTTCAGGGGAACGAACACCTTGTCAGAGCCCGCCAGGGCACCCCCTCATGCCACCATTTTATAAAACATAACAGCAACCATGTGACTTTCCTCTACCTCCGTTGATGACCTTCAAGATGTAAGCAGCCACACGACTGACTAAGGTAAAAGGGCATGTGCCTTGTGTCTTCATCATCTTAAGATGACCACAGAGCATAAAACAACAATTATAAAATGTCTCAGTACTATGGAGCCCTTAGTTTATCATTGTATTTCTTTTTAAACTAAGGAAGCAACAAGTCTCCAAAATATTTTTTATTAGTATGAATTTTCGTGGTTGTGCCAGGCAGTGGAAGCGCATGCCTTTAATCCCAGCACTTGGGAGGCAGAGGCAGGTGGATTTCTGAGTTTGAGGCCAACCTGGTCTACAGAGTGAGTTCCAGGATAGCCAGGGCTATACAGAGAAACCCTGTCTCAAAAAAACAAAAAAAAAATTAAGGTTGTATTTGCTGCAATGTAGTATATATGTGATTCAACTCTGATTTGGAATACACCGTATATAATGACAAAAATCTAAGATTATAAAGGTCTATTCAGATTAACAAAGGCTTATCTAAGATATGTCTAACTACTTTTGTCTTTGCTAACTGTTTAACACTAAGCTGTTAGAAAATTTAGTTAACAGCATATGTTTGGGGGCGGTGGCGGGGGGAAAAAACCCAGCATATGTTTGATAAATAGGTATATTTGATAAAGAAAATTTATAAATTCCTAAGGTCTAATCAGGTTTACAGTAATATTTGTCTAGATTCTTTGTCTTTTCTTACTTTAAACTTTAGTTATTTGGATAAAGCTATACCTCCTATTAAAAAAACAAAAAACCCTGCAATATTCTATAATGGTTAACTATAAAATGATCAGTGAAGTTGTCAGTCTCCCTATGGATTATATCCATGATTAAAACTTTTATTTTGATAATAGAAGAGCTCCAATTTAAAAATTGTTATTTTTAAGGCTCAAATGTAGCAGAGATAAAGTTATAAAATCCTAATCTTATAAAAGCTCTTATAAAAGATGGACTGAGATGCATATTTTACATATCAAAGCAGACCTGGCCTCCAGATTCTCCCAGCATCCCTCAGTCTCTACCTGGCATACCCTACCCCCAACCCTGAACTTTCTAGCCCAGTGGCTGGGCTGCCCTTCCCTCAGAGGCTCTTCCCTATTTAATCATTTTGATCTCCCAGGTCTCTCCTTTTCTCCTCCTCCTCCTCTCCTCTCTCTGTGTAAGCACTCTTTCTTCCTTTTTCTTCACCCTTACCTTTCTCTCCCTTCCCATGGTGACTTCCCTGGAGCCAGTGAACTCCCCAAGAGCAGCTTCCTAATAAACCTGCTTTAATAGAATGTAATCTGGTTTGAACTGACTCATTTCACCAGTGGAGAAATAATTTATCAAAAGCTATTAATTTATAGACTGTTAAAGATAAGACATGCAAGTTAATAGTCACATTATAAATGATCAATTTCTTTACTGTGTTCTGACTATACTTGTAGTCATGTTAAGAACTAATGTAATTAATTACAGTAATAAGCTTTATTTAGCTTCCTGCATATGTTTACAAAGTTAAGCCTAAAGCAAATAACTAAATCAAGTATATTCAGTGGATAGATGGTCCTCAAATTCAGATGGTCCTTCAAATCAGAGATCTGCTGAATATGGCATTTAAAATGTTTAATTAAAAAAGGGGGGAGTGCCAGCTCCTGGCAGTACCCCCTAAGATCTCCTCCAGAGAAAATGGGGGCGCAGAAGAACTTCATCTAGAGTTTGCCTTAGATGTGGCGAAGTCAGCCGCTGGGTAAATCTGTCCTTCACTTGTCAGCCTCTCCAAACTATGGCTGGGCAGGACATTGGGAATCTGATTACCCAGCTTTGCCTGGACCTGGTAGACTGGTTTACCCAAATCCCCACTCCACAGAAAAGTCTTCTGGGCCTGGTGACCACAGGCTGATGCTGCTCTGAGACCTCTGCAAGGCTTACGAAGGAATGAACCTAGGACGATTGTCCAGGTTTTCGGTAAATCTCTATCCTTTTTCATAGATTTGGAAGATGCTTGGTCTGTACTTCTGCCTTACTCAGAAGAAATTCATCCATCTCATATATCTGTTGGGGTTGATGACTGGTAATAGCTTTGTCATTTATAAAGCAAAGACCAAGGCTTCAGGGGCCTTCTAGGTTCTCTTCACATGTAAATATCAGGACCACAGGCCTCACTTTCCTAGAGGTACTACTAGGTTTAGATGAGTTTACTTTGTTACTAGACTCAGAAAAGAGATACACTCACAATACAGGCTTCAAAATAACTTTTTACTATTCCTTTATTTACAGAAACTTCCTTTACAGTGACTGCTGTTAGTAATCAGTCATCTGTGTCTCATGGTAAATAACTGGAAGAGGGTGATTTAAGGGATATAGAAATGAAAAATCCTTCAGATTCCTTTCTCTTGAAATGCTTTTATTATATTATTATATAATATATTATATTCAAAAGTTCAGAGTTTTAACATTAATCAGTGGAGTTTGGATAAGCTATTACTCTAGTTCTGGTAAGCACTGACTGCTCTTATCATAGTCCAAACTTGAGATTTTAAATTCCCCTTGGGTTTCTTCAAGAATAGACTTAAAGTGCTTCTCATTGTGCTACACATCTGATTAATCTACATGCACCCAGTCTTCTGGATAAAGGAAAGAATGTTCATGCACTTAACCAAAATCATTTTTGAGTTCCCAAGCTTTTACTATGACTCAGACATAGTACTGCTCTTTCTACAATAGGAATTTCAGTATACATATTACAAATAATATAATGCTAACATATCTTTTTGGTTTTTTGCTTGTTTGTTTGTTTTTCGAGACAGGGTTTCTCTGTGTAGTCCTGGCTGTCCTGGAACTAACTCTGTAGACCAGGCTGGCCTTGAACTCAGAAATCCGCCTGCCTCTGCCTCCCAAGTGCTGGGATTACAGGCATGCGCCACCATGCCCCGCCATCTTTTTGTAAACATAAAAAAGTATTCTCCTAAGTTCCCAGGAATCAGCTTGGATCTACCCCTCATAAGACAAATGGACTCCAGATAAGTTCTGACAATCAACAGCTTGCTTCCCTACCTGCCTGTTCCTGAGGGTGGACTGGCTTCCCTTTTCCTGGTCTTGGGGCTGATTCCCCTCCCCTAGTTACCAGGACCAGAAGCCTAAAATTACACTTAAGAAAAAATTTTTCTTAAACAACTTAACTATACCTTCTGTCTCTCTGTCTCTCTGTCTTTCTCTCTCTCTCTCTCTCTCTCTCTCTCTCTCTCTCCCTCCCTCCCTCCCTCCCTCCCTCCCTCCCTCCCTCCCTCCCTCTCTCTCTCTCTCTCTCTCTCTCTCTCTCTCTCTCTCTCTGTGTGTGTGTGTGTGTGTGTGTGTGTGTTCCAGCAGAGATTTCTAGGTATTTAAAGGCTGTGAACTGCTTCATCTGCTGCGGGCATGTCCCTAGTCCCAGATGGTCCTGCAGAACCTGGACAACAAGTGAAACAGCCTGCTTCTCACAGACTAGGCCAATCTTTCAGCTTTTGGGTCCTCAAAATGACTCCCCGATGTCAGCATGAAGTTGTCATAGAAGATTACACTACTTTTTATAATTTATTATCAATAAAAAAATAAACCCTGGGATGTTGAGTTTCAAACCCAGGACAAACAGCTGAGGAGCCTATTTAATCAATGTAGACCTGACTCCAGGTTCTCTCACACCTCCTAGTCCCTACCTCTTAAAGGGCATGGCTGACAACACCCTGCCCTCTTCTCTGAACCCTCTTAAAGGGCATGGCTGACACACCCTGCTCTCTTCTCTGAACCCTCTTAAAGGGCATGGCTGACACACCCTGCTCTCTTCTCTGAACATCCATCCCAGGGGCTGGGCTGCTCTTCCCCCAGAGGTTCTTCCTGTATAATTCAAACATTTTGGCTACTTGCCCCTTTGGCCTCCTGGCTGCTATACCCAGTTCCCCTCTCTCCTCTCTCCAGTCCCCTCCTCATCTCCTCTCACAGCTTGGGGTCATGTCTACTCTGGACACTCCCAGATGTCCCTGCTTCTGGCTATGCTCTCCTTTTTATCTACAGTAAACTTTCTCCACCATACCTAGGAGCAGTCATGTTCTTTCCTTTCCTTTTCATTTCTGTTTCAGTCAGTGGGTGTTTAAGTACATCATCTCAGTAAGCGATGATGATTCCTTCCACATATTTTATATGTTTTCAGATAGGTAGGCTTTTTCTGTAATGATTGAAGCAGCGTAGACTGTTCAGGGACCCGAAGTAAAACTCACATTCTGATCTTTTAACCAGAAAGAAATAACTTTATCTTAGTGGGCCTCCACAAAGCCCTGAAAACTCTACCTTTTCACATATTTTAAATTTTAAAAGGGGACCCAGCTGGATTTTTCTCCTTTTAGCTTTACTAGGGAAATAAGACTTAGGGTCCAAAACTGATTATGAAGAAGGGTACAATGGTTTGTATATTCTTGGCCCAGGGAGTGGCACTATTAGAAGGTATGGCCTTGTTGGAGTAGGTGTGTCACTGTGGGCGAGGGCTTTAAAACCCTCATCCAAGCTTCCTAGAAGCTAGTCTTCTCCTGTTTGCCTTCTGAACAAGGTATAGAACTCTCAGCTCCTCCTACACCATGCCTACCTGGATTCTGCTATGCTCCTGTCTTGATGATAATGGACTGAACCTCTGAACCTGTAAGCCAGCCCCAACTAAATGTTGTCCTTATAAGAGTTGCTTTGGTCATGGTGTCTGTTCACATCAGTAAAACCCTAACTAAGACAAAGGGGTTTGGCTATTTTCAGAGCCATTTCTAGAATTTAAATTATATTTATTTAGTGTCTTGTCTGTGTGTACACCCATATTATGGTACATAAATGAAGGTCAGAGGATAACTTGAGAGTATAAATTCTCTCCTTCCACCATGTAGGATTTGGGAAGTAAATTCAAATCACGAGGCTTGTCAGTAAGTGCCCTTGCCTGCTGAACCATCTCACTGGCTCCATAAGAATTTTTCAAAAGGACACATTGGCAAAGAACAAACTGGGTCATGTATTCTCATAGCATATTATTATTAATATGCAGTGTTTTTTATAATAGCACCAAGATGTATACTAATAGAACATTGACTGATTAATTCAAAAGGTATTAGGTAGCATTAACAGCAAACAAGGAAGACTGTTTACCAATATTTTTTTAATTTTTATTTTCTATATTCTATGTTTACATTCCAAAGGCTTTCCCCTTTCCCAGTTACCCCCCACCATATGTCCCATAATTCCTCTCCCCCCCTGCTATTCCCCACTCATTCCCCCCACCCCACGATTTCTCTGTTCTGGGTCTGCAATACTGGATCCAATCTTTACAGGCCCAGGGTCCTCTCCTTTCTTCTTCTTGGGAGTCATTTGACTTGCTAATTGTGCCTTGAGCTGTTTACCAATATTAAGGAAAGTCTATAATATATTGTTAAGTGAAAAAATAAGGCACAGAACAGTAAAATATAAATTTCATGTATGAATGCATCTACTTAAGGATATACATGCATATTTTCTTATATGCTCTAAAAGACAGGAATAAGTCAGGTTTTTAAAAAAAACTCTTAAAGGTTAGTTACTAAGGATAAGGAAGAAGGGGGTGGAAGGGATAAGGATAGACTCTGAAATTCTCTGGGTATATGTTGCTATGAAGGCATCATGGTTATGTAAGACAAATCATATATATATATATATATATATATATATTTAAAGTTGCACAATAAAGTACACAGGCATAAATTAGCAAAGGTCTAGATTTATTTTTAAATAATTAAGTATATCCTGGAGTGTAGAGAGGACAAGTTGATGTAAGCAGGACAGAATCTTGCTAATTATTATGTGTGTGTGTGTGTGTGTTGGATTTAGTATACTAAATTTTACTATTTACTTTTACATATGTTAAGTTTTTAATACTACATTGAAAATAAACCATCTGTGAGATGACTTTTTAAATGCTAATTTAAAGAGTTCTATCCTTCTGAAGCTCAAGTTCTGTGTATGAAACTGAATGAAAACGGTAAGATGGTTGTGAACACAAGGAATAGGAAGTGATAAACCTGTAATAGAATCAGCTCAGACATGAAAAAGGAAGGAAGGGCAGGCCCAGCCAGAGCAGTTGACAGCATACAAGTGGGGATGTGTGGAAATAGGAAGCTGGCTTCAAAAATAGAGAAGTTCCTGTGTTCTTCCTGTGGCCAGAGTCTCTGTTGGTGTCTGTGGCCTGTGCTAGCATCGAGGGCCAGGAGGATGTTCATGGTCTGTGCTGCAGTCGGAATTCGTGTTGATGTCTGTAGGACACGCTGCAGCTGGGGGCCATACCAATTGGTATGAAGCTATGGCAATGTCCAGGCCTGTGTTGTCACAGAAGACCCACAGAAGGGTCTATGGTCCTACTAGCTGAGGTCTATGTTGATGTCCATGTTTTATGCTGCATCCTGAGGCTATGTTGATGAGTGCAGGCCATGCTGCTGCTGGGTGCCATCTTGATGTGAGTGGCCCTCATTGCCACTTGCCATGAAGAAGAGACTGTGCCTTCAGTCATGGTCCTACTCCCACGGGGGTCTGTGTTTATGGTCTGTGTTGTTACCAGA
The DNA here is from genome assembly GCA_964023405.1 of Apodemus agrarius. NCBI lineage: Eukaryota > Metazoa > Chordata > Mammalia > Rodentia > Muridae > Apodemus > Apodemus agrarius. Next base: position 106,493,892 of record OZ030005.1, read on the forward strand.
AACCATGTGGAGAACCATGTACTCCCACTGACTGTAAAGAGAAAAGAAGCTACTTTGACAGTGATGTTAATGACTGCAGATACATACTTAAGAAGGTGTATCTGTGGCAACCCCTATCCCTGCCCTAACTCCTACCCCCAAAAGTAATAGCCCCCTAAACAGGAAACCATCAAAGTGGACTCTTAAAAAGTGTGATAAGGATGCTGAAGTGTAGCTCTCCACAGCTGATGACTGAGGTAGGGAAGGGGGTGTGAGGATTCAGTTCTATTTAAGGGACAGGTCTGTTGTGATTATAAAAAGATAAAATTGTATAACAATATGTTCTATGGGGGTGTGGTGAGGTGTGGGGGAAGGGGGTGCCTCAGCATGGGCCCGCTGAGATCCCTTCCCCCTAAGGGACCAGCCACATGACTATGTAGTATAAGACAGAGTTTATTCAGTTCATGGGGAGGAGGGTTAAGAGGGTAGTAGAGGCAGAGAAAGGCAGAGAAAGGGAGATAGTAGAGAAGTAGAGGCCGGCCATGACCACATGGAGAGAGGGGGGAAGGGAAGGGAGAGAGAGAAGAGCCCAAGAGGGCAAGAGAGAAGCAAGCAGGAAACAGGAGTAAGAGAGGGAGGAGGGGCAAGCAGCTTGGCCACTGTGGTGGTTTGAATGTGCTTGGCCTATGGGAATGGCACTATTAGGAGGTCTGGCTTTGTTGGAGTAGGTGTGGCCTTGTTGGAGGAAGTGTGTCACTGTGTAGGCGGGCTTTGAGAGTTCCTAGTGCTCAAGCTCTGCCCAGTGCAGTAGACTCAGTCCTTTCCTGGCTGCCTTCAGATCAAGATGAAAAACTCTCAGGTCCTTCTCCAACACCATGTCTGCCTGGACACTGTCATGCTTCCCACCATGATAATGGACTGAACCTCTGAAACCATAAGCCAGCCCCAATTCAATGTTGTTTGTTATAAAAGTTGCCTTAGTCATGGTGTTTCTTCATAGCGATAAAACCTTAACTAATGACAACCACACTCCAGGGAGTATATAGATAACATAAATTGGACTTATTTTTTCCTTTGTTGTTTTGTTAGGGATTATGGTCATAAGGATGGTGGGGGAGTGCAGATATAGAAGGATTGAGATATGAGTGTGATTGGGTATATGATGTGAAATTCCCAAAGAATCATAAAAATACGTTGAAAAGAATAGAGAAATTTTATGACTATTTTAGTGAGAAATACCAAGTTCACGTCAATGCTCTCAGAGAGGAGACAAGTTAGCCGTCCTGAGAAGGCTACTAGACTAAGCAAGCCAAGGAAGTTAGACTGTTATCAAGACTGTGACAGTAGTATCTAAATACCTCCATTTTAACATTGTTTTAAATGAAAAGAAAGCTAAGTATAGGGGTACATCATACCCATCTTTGCCTTGCCTATAGTGTCATCCCCCCCCAATATTTTGAGACTGGGTCTTTGTGTATATCCCAGTCTGCCCTGTAATTCTTTATGTGGACCAGTCTGGCCTCAAATGCACAGACATTCATCTGGCTCTGCCTCTGTGTGCTGAGATTAAAGGTGTGTACGGCCATGCTCCTTCCCCCTTCTCATAGTGACCAATCATATTAATTCGACTTCATCTTCATAGTTCTTTTTTATATAATTTTGTAATTATATTTATGTACAGAAAACATAGTGTACATTTAACCCAGGTTAGCTGTGAGTTCTTTAGCCTTTGCCTTTCCCAGCTTGGCAATGTGAGCCACAGACTTAGGACCCAGGACGTTGCCTCCCCAGGGGTGGTGGATCTCGTCATATCTGTCATAATTGGTCCTAATAGCTTCAACCAGCTTAGCCAGAGCACCCTTGTCTTCCAAGTTAACCTGTGTGAAGGCAACAGTGGTGCATGTCTTCCTGTGGTCCAGGTGCCCCAGCCTGACCTTTCCCTTGATGATCCAGTAGGGCACCCCATCTTGCAACACAGAGCAGGCAGGAAAACCACCAGCTCGATGGGGTCTACATCATGGGCAATCACCACCAGCTGAGCCTTCTGGTTCTCCACCAAGGTGGTGACTGTGTTGACTCCTGCTCGGAGGACAGGCGGTCTCTTAGTTGGGACGTCCCCTTTGCCAGCAGCTTTCTTCTCAGCATGGGCTGGTAGCCTCTGCTTCTTCTCTTGCTTTGTCTCTGGCCTGTACTTGTGGGCAAGCTTAAGTAGCTGAGTAGCTGTTTGCCTGTCCAGGGCCTGGGTGAACTGGTTAATGGCAGGAAGTGCTTTGAGCTGCTTATAGAGGATGGCTCTTTGCCGCTGCAGCCTGATGTAGTGGAGCCATTTGAGGATGCGTGTTAGGTCTCTTTTGGGCTGGATGTCCTGTGCAATGCCGAAGTTCTTGGGCCTTTTCTCAAACAAAGGGTTAATTACCTTCTTGGCCTCCTGTTTCTTGACTACAGCGGGGTCACCTTATTCCCCTTGGCCTTCTTTCCTTTGGGTATCTTGTCCGCTGGTGGAGATAGCCATAGCTCTTTTTCTTTTCTTTTCTTTTCTTTTCTTTTCTTTTCTTTTCTTTTCTTTTCTTTTCTTTTCTTTTCTTTCCTTTCCTTTCCTTTCCTTTCCTTTTCTTTTCTTTTCTTTTCTTTTCTTCCCTTCCCTTCCCTTTCCCTTCCTTCCTTCCTTCCTTCCATTCTTCCTTTTCTTTCTTTCTTTCTTTCTTTCTTTCTTTCTTTCTTTTTTAAATGATGCTCACAGTTTCTTAGATGAGAGATTCTGCATGTCTTTCTAGAGAAAAGTTTGACCTGTTGCAGTTTCTAATAAGACTTGTATGTGAAGGGATTAAGTAAAGAAACTGAAAAAAAAATGGCTATTGCATTAGGGGAGAGAAAAATGTCCAGAGGCATTGGAAGAGTCCAGAGTGGAAAAAGAAACAAAGTGGCCACGGCTGGTGAAACAGGGATAGCAGAGAACAACATAAGAAAGACAAGTAGCTGGGGGAAGAGAAGTCAGGTGATCTGAACAGGCCTGGGGGCTTGAGGTAGATGTGAGGGAGTGGGAGGGCCCAGGATGCTAGCTAGCAAGGGGTATTTGAACTGTATGATGAGTACTTGAGACTAGGGAACTGTAGGTGCCCGGAGGCAAGCATGGGCTTTGATATGCTCATAAATACCCCATATGTACATCAGTGGAGAGCTATATGTCCTTTCTGCCAGAAGCAAGGGAAGTTGTTTCTTTTGGAAGACAGAAAACCTGTTTCCAACATTCCTGAGAACACTGGCTTTTATATAACCATCAGAAATCCTTCTATAATCCAGCTTTAATTGAGCCCAAACTGCCATTTCAGGACATATGAACGGTCTAGAATCTAACACTTCTTACCTCTGGTCCATGAAGCCTCATCTCTCAACTTCTTCAGTTATTCTACTATGTTTCTGAATCTGATTTGTTTTTGAGATAGAGTCTTGCTATACAATCCAGTTCAGTTTAGCCTAATTTTCTCTTTTATTTTCTCTCCTTTCCTGCAGCTCCAGATAAAGTGGTTCACATGGGTCTCCCTTCTCTCCTGGGGGGCGGGGCTGGAAATGGAGGATGGAGGAATCAGAAGCTTTGAGCAGGTGTTTGACTGCAGTGAGCATGCTGGGAGGACTTTCAGAGACAGCTTCAGTGAGACAGCTCTTTCATATTGTTCTAGGGGTAGGGTATAAAAGGTTACCCTTAGAGGTTCAGGTGGAAAGGACTGACTGGTGATAACACAGTACCTAATTATCATAGGGCTCAGAAGAGCTGATTGGTCATAATACAACACCTAATTATCATACAGGCAGGAAGCTAGAGCAGGACTTATGTGCTGAGTCATGCACAGGGTCATTCTTCAGATAAGATCAGTCATCTGTGCTCAGACACACTCTACAAATAAGGTTAGACAGAGAAAGTGAAGCCCCCCTCAACTCCCCTCCCCATGCCCTGAATAAGCTCTGTTCTATACTATACCATGGTCCCTCACAGGGAAGGGATGCCTCAGTATGAGCCCACAGAGGCATCCCCTTCCTCCACACCATACTGTGCCTCCACCAGACATAATCTTGGCTTCTTTTTCTTTTTATAAAAAATAACACCCGCTGAAAAAGTGTCCTCCATTTTGCACCAAGCTTGGAGAGCTATCTGGACACAGTGGACTGAGATCTTAATAGCAGGGTTCTGCAATAGTGCACAGTCATACATACAAACCAAACACTTATATACATAAAATAAATCATTTATAAAAAGAGGTTCAAGATTGTTCTTGGTTACCTAGTGATTACGTCCCCAAAATAAACAACTTTTCTTTTTTTGTGACTCCTACTGGGAAATTGGCTCTGTTGAGATGAAGTTGTCTAATTCCTTCCCAGCCACCAGCTTTCAGGCACTCATTGAAGTGAATGATGAATGTGAACTTTGTACTTTGTATGAGAAATGCACGGCCATAGGAGTAGCTGATGATTCTTTGGGCAAAGAGTGGAAGGGTTATGTGGTCCATATCAGTGATGGGAATGACAAACTTTTCCCATGAAGCAAGATGTCTTGACTCGTTGCACAGTGCCCCTGCTGTTGAGTAAAAGGAATTCTTATAGACCAAGGAAAACTGGATCGAGGGAGCACAAGTCTATTCTGATGTCAATCTGAGTGGTCTTGACTTAATGTAAAAATAATAAGGAAAGAAAGAAGACCATTCCTGAATTATGGGTACTACAGGGCCTTGGAAGTTGGAGCCCAAAAGAACTAGAAGGACCCCAAAACTTTAATCTCTCTAAAGAAGATGATCTCTGTAATCAGAAAGCCCTTAAACAAAGAAGGTGAGAAGCCTAGGTCAGAGCACCCAAGCAAGAGTCCATGTGTCCTGCAAAACTAACCCTGGCATAGTGCTCTGAAGAAACAATGCACTGAGAAAAACGAGGAGGCTACAGAATAAGCTGAACTTTTGGCCGAGAGAATGAAGGAAGCCAAAGAAAAACACCAGGGACAGACTGCCAAGAAACTTAGGCTGTCCATCCTGAGAGCTTCTACTTCTAAGCCAGAGTCCAGTCAAAAATAAGTCTTTAAGGGTAACAAATAAAGGATCAGTTCTTGAAAAAAAAAGCCATTACAAACTGTGATATGAACCACAAAGGAATTAGATTTGGAGATATGATAGGAAAGAAAGGCTATTTGAGAAGGCCGTGATTTTCTGTATAGTGTATCAGGGTGATTCTCATTTATGGATGTGTCATTTAGGCCAATAGTGACAGTGGAAACAGAAGAGTAATCAGGGAAGGCCCTGGTGAGAAGGTCCTCCCTCTTCATTGTGTAGAGAGCAGAAGGCAGGCCAACCTGGATGAGGCTTAATGAGAGGGAAAGTTTGGCTACTTCATGTTGGCCACTGTAAAGGCTCTGAAGTAATTTGTTTAGCTTTCTTCCCCTGTCCTGTTCTGTGTCAGTCATGGACCTTTTTCTCAATCAATGAACCACTGTCATTAGAATCTCTGCCCTTGTCTGTATTTCTAGGGAACCCAACCTAACCAGCCTGTATAAGAGCGATTACTCCTAATACCATTCTTGACATGCCTAATTTTTTTTTTTACCATGTCTTACTTCTGATTTTTCAGGTGAATTAGTTTGTTTCTCCTGCTTGGCTTTAGCTTCTATAGATTACACAAGGGTCTAGATAGTCACTGTCATTCTGTGTTTGTTGAATAAGTATATTGATTTGTACATAGAGTAAAATGGAAATGTGGGTGAGGATGGAATGAATTCTATCTAGTGTTGATAAATGAAATCTTATATTTATTTGCACCTATAATAAAAATAGTAAGTAGAAAGTGGGTAGAAGGGATGTCCTAGACCAAAGGACCCTTTATAGGAACAAAAGTTTGATAATACAAAAGAACATGGCACTTGAGAAAATTTGAGTTGTCCTAAGAAGGGCAGTGAAGCAATGAAAAAAAATGCTGATCTTGTTGATGCAGCAAATCTTTCGATAACATGGGAGAGAGTACAGAGCAACCCTGTTTCTGGTTAATGCTGACAAGTGGCTTCTTAAGGAAGGTACAAGATGTGCAGATGGTGTGGATATGATTAGGATTCAATGGCAGAGAAATCAAAGCCAGCACAGCCAAGAGGTGGCTATTAGATTCGGACGTGTAATCAGGGTAAAGATCTGCCGAGACTCAGGGATTCTGGGGAATGTTGTCTCACCCACACGGAGCCCAGTGAATACATGCCACCACCTTCCGTATCATTGTGTTTTGATCAGCTTACTTGAGCAGTGCAAGATCTGGGCTCTGCAGGAAAAGCCATGCTTATTCCAAATTATCAGTAGTACAGTATTACACAGCACCATCCACTTGATCACTTATAACATTCCCCAAATGTGCAGTACAAAGGGGCCTACATGACTTATTTTATGTAGTCTTTACAACTATCTAACAAGGCTCAACCTGATCAAAGTCACTGGACTTCAACCTATGTCTTTCATTTTTCTTCAAATTACATCTTTTTATTTTTAAAATAATTGTTTTTATTATTTTTTAATTGTGTGTGTGTGTGTGTGTGTGTGTGTGTGTGTGTGTACATGTTTGCAATGCTACTGGAGTCCAACGAGTCTGATTTCCTGGGGCTTTAGTTTCAAATGGCTGTGAACTGCCTGCTGGAAACCAAATTTTGGGTCTCTGCAAGGGTAGGATACATCCTTAACCACTGAGCCAACCTTCCAGCCCCCTGATGTCTGAGAATAGCCTTACGTGACCCTTGTGAGCACTTAGCAGTTATTTGCTGTGTGGCAGCATTTGCTCTGGGTTCTTGTATCTCTGCGCTCCTCCAAATAACAGCCTTCGCCTGCTGCTTACTCATTTACCACCCGGCAGCCAGGTTTCTCTTGACAATAAGCTCTTCTCTTCAGCTGTATTTCTTGCTGAAGAGCCTGCTTCCTATCCTAGATGCTAGAGATGCTGCCAATTGGATGTCCAAATTTAAGGTGTCTAGTTACTCTTCTCAATGATTTCTTTAACTGTGCATTCTCTAGTCCTCCCCCATTCTTCCTTTTCTGCCAAATGGCACCTGCAGCCAATGAGCTATTGAAGCCAGAAACTTGACTGCCAACCTTTCTTGTTACTTTCACTTCCAAAAAAATGCATGTTCTGTTTAATTGTCTGTTTATCTCCATTGATGTCTGCCCGTCTTTCTTTGATTTGGGGGCAACAGTTCCTACATGAATTCTACGCTACTTGGTCTATTCTGCATACATCAGCCCAAGTGAGCTATATGAACTGTAACTTAAATCACTACACTCTTTGGCTTAACATCTTTTGATAGCTGCTCATTGAACTTTGGATAAATCTTTTCAAATTCTGGACGCTGGCTCTTGCTTCTCTGCCCCTTCTTTTAGGACACTCAGGTCATACTAGCTTTCTGTTAGATCTGGGGATAGATAGTCTCAGTCCTTTTCGGCTTCAGGGACTTTGATTTATACTTAGAATCCTCTTCATAAAGATTAGCTGTTCGTTATTTATATCTTGATTAAACTTTACCTCTTCTAAGATTCCATCTAAGGTAGTTGTTTCTGATCACATGGTAATAGGGCATTTTTCCTTCTCTTTACAGCAGTTATTTACTGTAGGGTGTCTGGCCTTTTGACATTGTAACATGGCATAATCCATAAATGTGTTGGACTTGCATGCACAATTATCTTGAGTTACATGTGATGTGTGTGTGTGTGTGTGTGTGTGTGTGTGTGTGTGTGTGTTTGAGAGAGGGGAAGGGAAAAGGAGAGGGCAGGAGAGAGAGAAATTCCTTATTCTATATCTTCTGTACAAGAAGGTGAACTTCATGAAACCATAACATTGTCTAGTCTTGATTGCTATAACTATTGGTGCACAGTAAGCACACGCTCTATAAATGATTGTTTAAGGAGCAAATGATGGATGGTTGACTCAGTGGTTAAGAACGTGGACTGCTCTTGTAGTGGGTCAGAGTTTGATTCCCATCACCCATGTCAAGTGCTTGCTTAAAACCTTCTGTAACTCCAGCTCCAGGAAATCAATCACCTCTTTCCTCCACAGGCATCTGCATGCACATATGTACGTACACACACACACACACACACACACACACACACTTAAAAATAAATCTATACATTTTAAAAGAATTAATTAAATAATCTACCATCTAACTGAGGCTGTAGAATCCAGTATTTATCCTTTTCCTCATTCTACCTAGAAGCATTACACTTTCCCAAGGTCAGACATAACCTATAGTGGCAGTATGAGAACTGTTCCACAGGAATTAACAGGTCAGTCTCCTTGTAGTGAAACACTAAGACCAGGAGTCAATGGAACTGTATCTGTATCCACTTCAATGTGGGGGAGAGTTGCCTAACTTTTCTGTTCCTCATTTCCTACATGTGAGGAAACAAGAGCCAGGTTGCATCTTGATAGCCGGATCATACAGATGCCAAAAAGTATAATCATTTGATAAATAAAACCACAACATCACCTTGGGCTTTTGGAGATGACAAAACAATATTCACATATGGATTTTTGTTTGTTTGTTTGTATAGTATATACTTGCTAAGGTTCAGCCAGGTAAAACAACTGTCTCTATTCAAAGCAATGCTGATGAAGGACAGCATTGGAGGACTTGCATTTTGTGGTTTCATTACTTGGTCCAATGCTGTTAACCATCGAGACAAGTACAGTGCTGGAATGAAGTAGCCATTCAGATAACAGAAGACTGTTAAGAAGTACACCCTGACATGGATGGACCCTTTGAAGTTGTCCAGACAGTTCAATGGAGAATGGATGGTATTTGTGGTAGATGATGTTGGGATATCCTTGTGCAAAAGATAAAGTGGAAGTGCTGCATGATGGGGACAAACCAGCTGACTTGAGTCCTTGCAACCCTTATTAGGGACAACGAGGGACTGAAGAAAGGACAACCACGTGTACAGAAAAGCTGGGGTCAGGTAGGAGTGAGCACTCTGTTGAGTCATACCCATTACCACCAGCAACCCAGAACCTTGGCATTAGGTACAGTACAGGGGAGGGGTTAGCTGATTTTGGTAGGAGATGTCTGCAGCTGGCCAGTCTCAGGCTGCGACCTGGAGGGGAGGGAGAAGTTGTAGTTGCTAGCCTTTACACACACTGCTCATGCATTTGTACTGGCATTTGGACTCCTGGGGAAAGCTTTGCCATCCTTTTCCTGTCTCTCCAGGTAAGGCTTTGCCATTCCCATGGGGCAGAGCTGTTGCAGTCCCTGACATGGTCATAGATGTCTTTTTTTTTCTAATTTTTTAAAAATGTATTTATTATTGTGTGTAAGTACACAGTAGCTGTCTTCAGACACACCAGAAGAGGGCATCGGATCTCATTACAGATGGTTGTGAGCCACCATGTGGTTGCTGGGATTTGAACTCAGGACCTGCAGAAGAGCAGTCAGTGCTCTTAACCACTGAGCCATCTCACCAGCCCCAGTCACACACATCTTAACAACATAATTCACTCTAGACTTCACTCATTAAGGCTCCCCACATTAAGGTATGGACTACAAGTTTAAGGCCTGTTTGAGCTACATAGCAAGATTTTTTTTTAAAACCTAAAAATTAGTGTTGGGGCAATGGTGCTGGCTGCAGAAAGATGGCTGCCACTCATCACTTTGTTCCTTGTATTTTGAAAAGCTGCCTAGGGTGAATTTTGTGGCGGCATCAAGGAAGGAACTGATACACTGTTACAACTTTCATGAAGTGGACTTGAAGGTGATGGAAAGGTGACCTGGCTCTGCGGGGTGGGGAGCCATCACCTGTTGACTTGTGGCTGCATTCCTGGCTGTAATTCAAGAGGTGTGAGTTATTCCATACTGTGCTCAACCATACAATGTACCTTGTTTAGGACAAGTCAAGGTCCCTACAGGGACCATGGTCTTCTCCAGACACAAATAATGTTGTTAGGCAAGGGCTCTTTCTTGTTGGCATTGAAGATGCGGCCACCTCTTAAAAACAAAAATCATAGTAAATACCTCTGAGATGGATGTTCACAATGTACCAGCAGAGCTGAAAGTGGTTGTGCTAGCCTATTGTCATTTAAATTCACCAAGGGCTTAAACTCACTAAGGAGAATTCAGAAGGAAGGGACCTATGATCAGTTCAACCAAGGAAATTGACCCAGAACCAAGGTGGATAGAAACAGTAACTACACAACTTGGGGATTGATATGATCATGGCAGAAAAATAAAAATGAAACAATCCTTCCTGTGGAAATCAATCCGAGTAATACAAAGAATCAAATGTTGAAGGTGGACGTAGAGATCTATCAGAGAGCACAAAAGAAAACTTTCATTATCTCAAAGTAGAGGAACATTTGTCAGAATCAGCACAGGTCATACAAAGGGAGATTTCACAATGCGAAACTTCAACAAAGGCAAATACAAAGTTAAAAGGAGCCATGTCTTCAAAAGATCTCATATATACCAACTTCTATGCAGCAGAAATAATAAGCCATTAAAAGGTGGCAAAAAGTGTAGTTTTGTAGTTTAAGTGTAGTTTTGAGATGAGGACATGGGACATGGGACTTGGTGGGAGAGTGCCTGTTGGGCAAGGACAAAATTCCATCAGCACAAACTATCTAATGCTCAAGTTGTGGTAGTCAGCATCACTACCAAAAAGCCTAGCAAGTTAATAATAAACACTCAA